>BMAO01033438.1:0-129290 GCA_019973975.1 Trichonephila clavata
AAAATGTGAACTTGTTATGGTTGAGCATATTACTCTGTGGAATGTAGACTGAGGAGAGATTATTCTTAAAGTATTTTGAAATGTTCTGTTGTACATATTTTCCGTTAAATGTAATACCCCATGTGGCGACACACTACATTATTTAAAAAAAATTATGTAAGGAAAATAAATATATCACATGCAGGTGTTTATTTTATTTGCAATATTCTAAAATATACCTCAAATGTCGTATTGGTGCAAATGTAATGAAAAGTGTTTTCTTATCATTTTGCTTATAAAAGTAAATTATACTATAAATATTTACAAAATCACTTAAATTTTGGTCATGTTTTGAAAATATTTAAATATATATTTAAATCTATGTTTAGAGATTTATAAATACAGGGTTTTGACAAATTCAGAGGGGTGATAATAGGCACCAAACACAAAATTTTTAATTTACAAAACTCTTATTAGACCACTTCTGACATATGCATTAGAAACTTGGACAATAACGAAAATGGAAGAAAAGCAAATAGTATCCTTTGAAAGAAAAATATTTCGAAATATTCTTAGAGGTGTAAACTAAAACATTAGCTGGTGAAGAAGGTACAACTTTTAATTATATAGAATTTATAAACAACCTAGAGGAATCATTGAACACACATAAATATAAATTGAATGAATTGGATGGCCCATGTAATTCAAATGCCACATGATAATGTTGTCAAAAAGATACCACACTTCAAAGTCAATGTAATTCGGAAGCGTGGAAAAACAAGGCTGAGAGGGACAGACTCAGTGGAATCGGACTTTGGACTATAAATGAGAAAACCTGGAGAAGGGAGGTGAATGAGAGTTCACTGTGGAGGCAACTTCAAAGGAAGGCACTGGCCCACGAGGAGCTGTCTTGCGGACATGATGATGGTGATAATAATAGGCAGCACGGGGATGACAAACCACAATAGAACAAGGAGTCGTAAACCCCGTTTAGTAAGAGTAATTCGCAAAAACAGCAATGAAAGATGTGATGTTGATTGGAAGGAAAAGGAGCAATATGAGGTAATAAATATTTTTATTAGTCGTAAAGCATGTTTTCAAAACAGACAAGGTTTGCAATACGTCAGGAATGCAGTGACAAGCGATTATCACTGGAATTGTTCTAAGTTATGGCCATGTTGTTCATAGCACAACCGACACCGATGGAAAGAAGGATTGTTAGACACGTTGAAACAAATTAGTTGTGCTGGTGATGTTAGCTGAAATGATAAGTGTCCGTGACGTGAGATTCTACTCTGTGCCGTTGTCTCATACACAAGCGATCTCAGGTGGTCCTAAAAGAAGAAATCCAAGAGATTGAGGTCCAGGGAGCGTGGAAACCTAGAAACAGGTGTGACGGTTCTATCCACGATCCTGCTACTAATTGGCCTTTTGGTTAATTTCTGGTCTTTAAAAATTATTTTATTATAAAACCCCGCTTCAAAGAAGAGAACATGATCATGTTAAGACTACAACATATAGTTTAGGTTTTCAGGTTAGTGGGAGATATAGGATAATCTGCTATCGTGGAATCCGAATTTTCCTGAATCGAGGATATTTAATATTTGCTAATTGAATTACTTAAGGAGACGAACTGTCACTGAGATTAAATCTAGATTAAATAGGTAAGAATAGAGAGAGTCAAATTGATATTCTTGAGTAAATGTGGTTAATATACCAGTTTTATCATATCTTGCTTATCTCGTTTATTTTCGGCATGGTGATTATTTGACGGCATCTCTTAGTCTGGATCGATTGTATTAGTGTGGTGATTAGTATTGTGAATAAATTAGATTGTTTTGTTGTACGATGGCTAGTGTTCCTTCCAAACCTCCTACACCCTTAGATTCACAGGGGAATATTACACATGAATATGAAGCATGGAGGTGATTATGACCCGCCATCGAAAAATGTACTAGTGCACCATTGTGCATGAACCCTACGTTTTAGTGTACAGTAACCAGTACACCCTTGCAGCAATTTTAGGAGGACGTACTGCCGGAAAACAAGGTATTTTGCGCCATTTTGGCGTTTCAGCAGCATATACAAGGGGTGATCAAATGAAAAGGTACGAAACGACACGGTGGGTACAAATATAGACTTTATCAAAATATACACCATAGCCTGAGCACAACGATCCACTGATGAACAAGCCGCAGGATTCCTTGTTCCAGAATTCCTGTGGCTGTGACGAGACCCAGTCCTTCACAGGTCTTGAGTACGTCGTCCGAGTTGAAACGCTTCCTTTCAGGTGTTTCTTCAGTGGACAACACATGGAAATCGCAGGGTGACATGTCCGGACTGTAGGACGGATGGTCCAACGTCTCCCATTGTAACTTGTCCAGTTCCATTTGTGTGACTCTGGAGACGTGTGGACGCGCGTTATCATGGAGCGGAACCACACCCTCCGTGAGCAGCCGGTCTTTTGTTCTTGATGGACCTGCGTAGGCGTCGGAGTGTCTCACAGTACACATCAGAGTTAATGCTTTTTCTGTGCTCGAGTAATTCTGTGCTCGCAATCATTTGACGCCGCTTTTTATAAGAGCCTTTGCTCTCTCCTGCGCATGCGGGCACCCGCGCATGATCCGATCCCAGTCAGAGTCTCCAATGGCATCCCGAGATGTCTCGCTACATTCTCCTTGGCGGAATATGCAAATATTTAACTGTTTCATTTTTATGTCGTTTCGTACCTTTTCATTTGATCACCCCTTGTATATATCCTCGCATTCTTTTGGCCACTCCTCTTGTCTGGCTCATCGTTCACCCGACGGCTACTATAATCATAATTTTCATGGACTAAACGTTGTTTACGACCCCCATGTTCCATGGGGATTTTTCGTCCCCATGCTGCTTACTATCTATCACCTTCTGAATTTTTAGGTCCATATCGGCAACACCCTGTTTAACGATTCTTTTAAATATTGTAATTTAGAATTCAATCATAAATTAAATTTTAAATATTTTAAAATTTATATTCAATTTTAATTTTGGTTTTCAAGAGTTACATTTTAAAAATTTTGGCACATTAAATAATATGACCTTTAAAATTATGGAACCGTTTAGTTTACTTGAAAATCTCTTAACTTCTTTGAATTTTTAATTGAAATAATATCTGCATAATTTTTAATACTATTTTGTAATGAATAGAAAAAAATAAATGCATTTTCATTCAATTTAAATGGTTAAAATTAAAAAACGATTTTTCTTTGCCTTTTTTATTGTTAATTACTTGAATTGGTAAAAAAAATATAGAGTTAATTGGGTATCAACTTTGAAAATAGAGTTTTATTTAAATACTAATTTCTTTGAGCACAAATCCAGCTTTTTCCCAATTATCAAACAAGGAAAAAAAATATTTCTAAAAGTACTTCACACTAAACAGTGAATTTTTGTTAAATATTTTTTGCAAAAAATAAGTAAAAATACCAAGTACGAATCTACGCAGGACTAAATATCAAAAATTGTCTGTATCGTTAAAGTTCTGTTTTATAATTAAGCTAAATTAGCATGAATTTTCAAACTACCTCTTAAGTACAGGTATAAATTAACATACAACAAATGCTAGCAAAAAATTTTTTGAATTGATAAATAGTTTTCAAAAATAGTCTAAGTAAACTTATTTCTTTCTAACTTTAAACTCCTTTCAGACGGCTGAAAGATTTGTTTGTATTGTATTTTAAAGCAGTTTTACGGTGTTTTTTTTTTTTGTTGTTGTTTTTTTTTGTCAAATAATACTTTAACTAAAAAAAATATTAAATTTGTGGATGAAATGCATGGGAAGTTTATTTAAATAAAAATCTAAACATGTTTTCCATCGAACAAACGTATAAATATATGCATTAGTATATTTTTATTGGTGTGATTTCTTCGCTTTTCATACTTTAAGGACAATTCTATTGGGAATAATTGTTCAAAAATAGAAGTAAATAAATGTTAAAAGTTTTCAGAATGAAACAAAATATACCTTAAAATATATTACAAATTGTTCTGTTGTTGTTGTCGTGTCTTTTCCACAGGGAAGGTATGAAAGTTGCCATTGCCTGTGAGACAGGTTGGACTTCTTAACGATAGATGGTGACACCACCTATCTCCACCTCCACAATTTTGGCATGGAACTGAAGGGGAGGGAAATATTCTCCAGCCTCCTGCCCTCGTGGTTTCTGCTGCGACCGTCCACAAGACTTTCGGACCCACTGATTTAACGAGCACGTACTCCGTCTAAACTCTGTGGCATCGGGCATCGAACCCAGGCCCCTCCGGTCTGAAGTCCGATGCTCTACCCACTAGTACAAATTGTCCTAAAATTATTTAATGTATCTTCAAGATTTTTGAAAAATGCACAATGACATTTCACTGTATTTTTTTAAAAACAATTGAATACACATTTATGTAATCAAAATTGTTTTCTTTAGGTTTTTCCTTAATACCATTTCATACAAATATCTCTGAATTTTCTTAATATAAATATCTTTGAATTTCTTTATTTTTCAGTTTTAGTTTTACTTTTTGAGTTTTAACATTTACAATTTATTTTTTGTTGTTTTTTAAGACGGAAAATAATATAAAATTAAATAAATAAAAACATACAGCAGAACTCTTAAGTGAAAATAAAATGTAAACAAAATGATAAATCAACGCTTAGATGCAAAATAACAACCTACTGATAAATGATTTAAGCGTAATTAAATGTTAATAATTAAAAACAGGAAAAAATTCATGCGTACACAAATGTTTCTACGTTTTATGATTTAAATGAACAGAAATTATGGTAAATCAATTCGAAAAATTGAAAAAGTTTAAATAATTACAACAAATAAAAAAGAAATGAAATAGTAATAATTTTATGCGGTTTCAAAGTACGGAATTTTGTGTGACTTTTTCTTTCTTTTCGATGTGCTACTAAATGTATTCACATTCTTAAATTCTGGATTTTTCTCTGCATAAAGATTAATAATTAGAAAATATTCTTAGACATACTATCATTTCCCTGTGGAATTTCATCCGTCGTATTTAAATCACAGCAGAGTGAATCAATATTGCATTGTATGAATTCCGGATATTAATTTCTTAATTTAAGGCAGTTAGTAGAATACAGTTTGTACCACTATTAAAGTCTACAGTTACGTCTTCTTGGAAGAATAACGTTCAAATAATTACTGGACTTCAGTAAGTACTAAGCGCATTTAATTCTTATCAGTCTTATCCTAACACAATTACGTCTGTTGAACAGCGGTCGGGTAAACACAATTCTGGGCCATTTAATACGTTGATTCAGAGAGTGAAATGAAACAGAATTAGAATAAAGTGTTCGCAGAAAACAAGATGACCAGGAACGCAGCAAATGAAACACGGGGAACAGGGAAATGGAGTAAAAGATGCACTAATTGCTGGGCGTCATCGCTGATAACATTTCAGAATAAATTCAGTTGGTAGCTGCAAATTTATTTCCATTTTTGAGGCGTTTTGGCGTTTTTGCTTCTTAACAGCTATGCGTTTGATCCGGCTGTTATGTTTTTTTCTTTCATTAAAGTATTATCGTTTGCGTAGAAGTTTCAGAACATAGAGAGAGAATTCTCTCTTTTACTTGTTTGTATAGATATATATTTAAATGTTCGGGGTTGTGTTCTCTACCGTTTCAACGAATAGTCATTATGGCTCGAGGCCGTAGTAACGTGTGGAACATTCTTTTATTTTTACTATTTTTTTCGTGTTCTAAAAAGAAATTTTCTATGAAACATTTTGTTCTGTTGCCAAAGAAAACTATGTTAAAATTGATTTAAAGGGAAAAAAATAATGTTTTCTACGTTTCTGTGAGAGCAATTTGTACGCGAAGGGAACGAACTGAAAGACGGAAATAAATAAGGGAAGAATACTCGTATGTTGTGTGTTCTTTTTTACCGTTAACCAGAACGATTTTCAATGTTTTTTGTGCTTTATTCAGAAGCATAAAAAATAAAAAAAATCTTAACAAATTCAAAAAAAAAAAGTTTTATGTATAAAGCATCTTGCCCATTTTAATCATACTTAACAACTATATTTACCAAATAATTTTTCTGCAAAGTTTTCTTTAAACAGCTTTCTAAAGCAACAAAACTTATCACATCAACCTTAATGCGTAATAACTTTTATTTTCAAAATCCATTTATTCTACATGTTTTTATTTTTTAAAAAAAGACATACATATTATAATAGAGTAATTTAGTGAATTTGTAATTCTTATGTTTGATTAGAAATGGTTTATGTATTGTTTTGTCCTTTAAAATAACCTAGCAGTATTATTTCCTGTTTCTGAGTTGAGTTAGATCAAACAATATTTAAGTTAGACTAGAAGGAAAAATAATATAAATTACTGTATGTCAAGCGAAATTAAAAACACCCTTTTAGAGTGGTATTTAGGCTCAGGAAATGAAACAGCAATTCGTGTCAAGGCATCGTCACTTATTTGTTACAAGGAACTTTTACAAGTACTTTTAACAGCTCTGTTAGCAATTGTCTAGAACATTTTTCGACTTTTTTCTCCTTTCTTTTGGTTTGTAATTTGACAAGAAGTAAGCCGGTATATATAATAGCAAAGAGTGCTTTCAATTAAAATTTTTGGAATTAATATCAAAGTGTATTTATTAAAAGTCTCAAAATTAAGCATGTTTTTATTAAAAATATATAAATATATAAAATGATTAATTCTTTAAAAAATATATATTTAAATGAATTTTTAAACACTGACAAAATAAATTATCTTTTATAAAGCATTTGGAAATTTGAGAAGTTATAAGAATATGGCTTATCAAAAAACGGGTTAAATTTACAAGATTATGGTTGGAGTTCTCCTGTGGCAACTCGTGGGCCACAAACACTTGGAAAATTCTTAAGGAAACGTATTTTAAGCGCATCTTCCCTACCCTATGGGGAAATTCAAACAGTTAAAGGAGGAGTAGTTATTTCGTTTTGGACTGGGGCAATGATTATTCTTGTTCTGATTTATTTTTTATTCAATCGACTGCTGTACGTATCAAAATCGTCTGATTTTATATTTTTGCGCTAGTAGTTGTTCTTTGTGTTTCGTGGTTTGGTTTGTTAATAAAATTATAGGGAAAAAAATCAGTTGGAAATGTATATTTTTGGTACTTAGGGAAAATTAAGTATTTGACCATTATGCTTTGATTTAAAAGCGTTTCAGGATCATTACTGTTTATATTTCTTACTAAATATCTAGCAAAATATGGTTTAAATTGTATTCTAATATAATTAGAACTGGCGTAAGAACATTTTCGTTTTTTTCCACGGCAATTAACAGACATTATTTCCAGGAGTTTTATTTTAGTAAAATATAACTGAGAAAAAGAAGTGAAGATTTAAATGAAACATTCTTCAATACAAGTAAAAATGAGACCATTGACTTTACGACCAGACAAATTTAGTATACTTTATTTTATTCTCAAGATTTAGAGAATTTTGTTGGCATCGTTTCAAAATCTTTCAACTTGTGCTACAATCATAATGATTTATCGTTTTGCAACCAGATTACGTTATGTGCTGAAGAATGTTAGCGCAAAAATAATTTAATCTTTTTTTCCAGCTTAAAATATAAAACTGAAGGGGAAAAGAAAAATAATGTTCTGTATATTGGCTTTTCTAAGACATATTTGTTATTAAAAAGATTATGCTTTAGTTTAAAGAAATATAGTGTTTTTTATATCGTACGAGGTGAGATTTTTTTTGTCTAATGACCAACACACAAAGTGTTGTTTTTATTGAGAATTCATTCCTTCGAAGAAAGCGGCAATATGAAAAATTCCCACAGATGAAACATTTATTAACCATAAATTTTACATGCATTTCTTCCTTTAGTGCTGGTAATCTCCAATATACAATTGCTAGTATTCCGCACTCTCACGTATCACATGATTTCCTACATGCAGTATAGTGCTTATATCTACGTAGTTATGATAATAAATAATTAAAGATCTTAAATGTGTATTTATATATATAAAAATAAGTTTCCAAACAGAAATATACAGAGCAATTTCAGCTTTCATGTTGATCGAAAATATGTTTTGATTAATGCATAAAGGAATTTAACTTATATTTATGTTTTAATAAACTGTGCTTATAAAAGATACAGTTCATATGACGCCATGGTTATAGAAGCAATCGGTTTATTCCTAGCCAATCAGTTCGTGCAACTTGCCGTTGTCAGTTTTCGCTTTTTGCAGAACTTTCGACAAAAATACATATTTAGTACATACATATATAGTTTTATCGTGTGCAAGCAAAAATGCCCTTAATTTTTAAGTATCTACTTTCCATAAATTGAAAACATTTTTTTAAAAAATGTGGGGAGTGTTTTAACGTTAAAAGATTATTTAATAATCAAATTTAATATTATATTTGAAACTTACAAGAAAAAGACAAAATCAACTTTTTTACGACAATGGAAAATATGTGATTGACAGTTGCAATCCGGTTAGTCCTTTTTATCGCACGAAATACAAATAAATATTTAATAAAAAACAACAGCGGTCTAAGATCTACAGATAAATACATTTCTTTCACCTTTTTGTCGTTAATTTGATTGTGGACCTTTTTCTAAGATGGATCTCTTTTATGATGTTTTAAAACACCAAAAAGAAAATTTAAAAAATATGAAATTCATGTACTTTTTTCTTACATGTCTAATTAAGAATACAAAATTTTAATTGTTAAATATATAAAATGATAATCAATATATAAATTTTGTGCATAAAAGGCTCCAAAACTTTTCATTCATAATGGTAAGATAGCATCAAGACCATTGTTGTTTAAAGATAAGAAGAGTCAACGAACACTATTGTAATATATTTAGGTACTTATGCATTATAGAATCGGCCAAAGGCGTAGCAATTTCAAAAAATGCCACCAAATACTGTTATTACTCAGGGACTCTTTGAGGCCCTGGACCCCTATACAAAAATATGGCGTACCTGAGATCTTTAAAAGTAGTAAGATATAGCATGCATGCATTATCAAATACTCTTTCAAACGGCCATTTGGAACAAATAAATGAGCTCGACTCATAATTTCAAAAACCTAGGCACAAATCGGTTTGACCGATAGCTGCATTTTGCCTACATAAGTTGAATGATTTTGTATGGTATTAGACATAGGCTAAGGCATGGACAATGGTGATCACATACGAATACAATCTTACCACTTTTGCCAGTTTGAAATTCCGTTTGGGGAGAATATGTTCGGGAATAATATGTGACCATTAAAATTATCCGGATCATGATCTTAAGACAGAGTCGAGAACGAAATGAAACCCCCACTGAGGGTGAGGCCCTTTGGGCCTATGCCTTAAGACGTCCCTCTCATCACTAATGTTACTGAGTTCGGAGGTGCAGATGAACAGTTCTCCTATTGGTATTTGACGAAATCTTTTCATTTGATGAAATTGGTCGATGGTATAGTACGTAAGTACCTATATTTCCTGTTAGAAATGTAAGTAAAAAATCAGAGGGTTTGAGCCAACATTTCACTTGAGTAATACTAAGGTTATTGGTGACAAACCTCGTAATTTTGAGCCATGCTCAAGTGACGATGACAATAATTGAGCTCATGCTTCACTCTCCTAATTTTTACACTACATAAAGACTTAAAAGGAGGCCCAGTGGCTGAGTTGTCAGGCATCATGCTTCCACACCACATGTCCGAGGTCCAAACCCTGGGCTGCGCAAGGTCAACTCAGTTTTTCATCCCTTCGTTGGTTTGATTAATGAGTACCAAGCTTGCTTGGGAACTTAATACTGGAGGTTTCGCGTCAGACTGATCACCTTACCGGAGGATCTGCTTATGCACCTCAATGCTCAAGGTCACGTATACAGAGTTGGGCACAGTAGGCCTCATGGATTGTTGCGCCACTGAGTTAAGTTGAAGATTTAAAGGTCCATAATTTTATTAATGCATCCCGACTAGTCACTGAACAAAATTTTAGTTAAATCGGGACTTGAATCCATGCTTGAAACTGAATAATAATTTTGACCACACGGACCACTGCAAAATAAAAGCAAGATACTATAGTTTATCATTAAAAATAAAGAGAAGAATGTTCGTGTATGTTTACGTTAGCATATATAAAAGTAAAATTAGGTTGCTGAAATATACATATTGATCTTTAATTTTTCCTAATATAACTAAAAATTTTATCTAATCTCAATCCTAAAAATTCATAATTTTAATCTGGAGCACTGTAGAATGCATTTTTCACCAATGACATTCCATACATTTATACCTTATTCCGAAAGGGTAAAATGATGTTTGACTTTTCCAACTTTTGGTAAGGTATAATAAAGAAAATTATAAAACATCCCTTCAATGGAAGTTTTAAAAAAAACCCTATTTTAGGATTTCAAAAGATGTTTGCAGTCTTTTCTAATATATATCCAAAAGGAAAAATTTAATAATCTTCGTTTTCGTATATGTAACTTGGAGTATTTGTACAAGTTTATATTGCACATCAGCAAAAAGTTACAGTATTCTTTCTTCATAAAGAACTATTTTTTAAAACATACCATTTTTGAATCAACAAAACATGATCATCATCTTTCCCTCTCTCTCTCTCTTTCTATGTATATATATATATATATATTTTAATCTGTAAAACTCATTATGTTATATTTATTTTATTTGGCAAATTCTCAAATGAATTTTTTATCATTAAACTTGAACATTCAATTTTTTTTACCAGTTGTAACGGTAGTCCTATAGTTGAATTTATATTCTACAGTTGATTGTGATTCCTTCCTATATGGTTAATATAACGTTTTTTTCTCTTCTTTTTGTAGGTGAGTTTTTTCAAGTGTTATTATACAAGTGTTAGAATGTACTTGCTTCTTGTTACTGACATCATGTAATATATCAGGTAATATTAATTATTTTTGTTAATTATTGCGTCATAAATAGATTTCTTGTCTTTTTTTTGCAATGTTTGTTGTGTGACAAGTGAATAGTAAAATGTATAATATTATTTTGAAAGAAATCGTCATTTTTATATTTTTGCACACCTGTACTTCATATAGCATTTATTGTTGTTCCAAGTGATTATATAATTGGGGGAATTCTTTTATTTCAAATGTAACTTGAATTTAAATAATATTATAAAATATAATGCTTTTATTTTTCAACGATGCATTATTCTTTGTTTTGTTTTCTGTAGAAACATTTAAACTCCCTCTGCTCATTCTTTTTTTTAAAAAAAAAATTCAGCAATGGTGTGTCAAAACAACTGCAAGAAACAAAACAAAAATTTTTTTTTCAAAAACGATCGTATAAAAATAAGTGGATGTCCTTCATTCTTATCATTTATACAATTACTAAAGCTGGCTACAAAAAAACTTTAAAAATATGCATTATCTTAAATTCTACTTGCATTTTTTTCACTCATTAGTATAAAATTAAAACCAAATAACAAGCATTAAGTGCGAAAAAAAAGGATTACATCTTCTATTCAAATCCCTTCTTTGAAAAACCTCTAAATATTTTCCCTTAAAAAGAAGCAAACGTTCTTAAACGACACTGCTCTATTTCCCAATGTTAAAAATAACAGCATTACCTTTTAACGATCCTGCCTACAGACGTATCTCTTACATTTTTGCAGCTCCGGTATTAAATCGGATTACCTCTCTTCTTCCTACAACTTTTGAAACTAAAGACAAAATAAAATGACTCGAGAAAAATTTTTGTTACTTTTCTCCCCAGAACTCCAACCATAAAAATCTCCCCAACACCAACTTCAACCCCCAAAAACTGCTGAATACCCTAATCTCGCAGGTTGCCATAAAAGGAAGAACTTAGTAATTAACCCTACGGTTCTTCCGAACAGACCAGGGTTGAATGCTATCGCAATTTTGCTTTTTCTTTTATTTTTTTTTTGTCTGCTTTTATTTACGGATGGGGTGTTTTCTTTCCTTGTTCGTTCTCGGCCGCCCAGAGTTGTGTGTTTGACGTGGTCTTATTGACTCCTGGGATCGAGGGTATTAAGCCGGTCATCAAAGGAATGGCATTAAGGGTCGAATTGTCTGTTGGACTTGGCTGACAGTTATGTGTTGCATCTTTTTGAGGCCATCTTTCATCGCCGTTAACTTCTTATATTGTATCTTCGGTGATGTGTTTGTCCCCAGCGGAGGATTGGATGCACTAACTTGATTGGAATAGACTTCAGTTTCAGAAGAGTTTCTGGGGTTGGGGATTTGGTGGACAGTTAGGATGAATTGAAATTGATTAAGTGATGGTTAATGGTTGTTTTAGGTAGGATTTTCTATTTGCTCGTGAACGGTTTAAATGTGTTCACTCTTTTCTGAAGCTCCAGATTGAACTAGTATTAGTTTTATGGGGGGTTTGTTGCTGACAATTTTGGAATTGCTATTAAAAGTCGGTACCTTTCTGGTGCCGTTACTTATTTTGAAGTAATTGGAGAATTATATGTGGCTATTTGATTTTTTGAAAATTTCATTTCAAAAAATGAAGTTTTAGCTTGAAATGTCTTACAATTCTGCTGAATTGCATCATATTTCAAACACAATTCTATAATTACTTTTTAATTGCAGTGTCTTTACGATGTTAAAAGCATTAATGCAACGTTTTTCAAACTGTGGGGCGTGCCCTCCTTGGGGGGGGGGTTGGAGTATGAGAACTTTACGAGCATGTTGAAAAGTCAAAAACAAAAGATTATTTTAAAAAATCATTAATTTACTCAAACAAAATACATTCATAATAAAAAATAAAATACGCATTTACGCTAATATATTACACTTATAAATGTATCAGTGCTACACAATATATTTTATGATTAATTTATCAACACTTATTTAGGAAAAAGTTTAATAATTGCCAGTGACCTTGTCAAACAAAAATGGGCTTGACATATACAATTATATACACAAATTATCACTTATATTAATAATTTCTACAGTTTATAATGAATCCCATAACTGCCGATTAAAAGTTACGCGATTCGCTTCCCAATGCCAACCGTTTTCCACGTAGATGCACGTATGTGATGTATTGGGGGGGGGAGAAAGGAATATAGAAGCAAATCCTTTGAATTAAGTAAATCCTTCGTAAACATTTTCAAGGTTCTTTTATTGCATCCGAAAGCCTTCGGAATAATTTTATGGATAGAAGTGCAGAGGAAATATCGTATTTCGGAGAGACGTATATATACGTCCGGGGAAAGAAATTGACTGAGAGACGCGTTTATATACGCCAGTGGCACTCAAGAGGTTAAGGTCGTATCGCAGCTTTAGATCAAAGTACAGCATTATTGAATTCTAATGCATTGTTATTGTATGAAGGGGGCATGATGAAAATTATTATTGAATATTGGGTCGCGAGTATTGAAACTTTGAGAAGCACTCCATTAATGGATAATAATGGATTTTTTGTTCCTTAATACTGAAGTAGGGAATTGTTTTGGCTGGAGGGTCACATCATGGAAGCGGAGGATACAGGAGGGCCACACTTTTTCAAAATGATTACATTTATTATTCAACTCTGCATTTCAGTAACGGTGTGAATTGCACCATATAAAAATCCATAAATTCGTTACATAAAACATAGGCAGTTTTGTTCAATTTATTTACCATGTCAATTTCATACCATCTATAACTTCAAGTACATTCAACTTTAGAATCAGTTTTATAAGACAAATATAACCTGACATACTTTTCTATATTCTTTTTAAAATCAAGAGTGAAATGACTTTTTGAAATTCTCATCATAGCCTGCAAAGTAATGTCAGCCAACTAGCCTCTATACTCTGATCTTCATGCAAGGGAAACTGCTCACAAATAAATGTTGACCCAAATATAGAATATAAGTCTTGTCTATTTAGTTTCGTGAATGTCTTGGCGCGACTCAAAAAAACTCTTTGTCCACCCCTTTCGTAATATATTTATTTAGGATGTTCGTTTAAGTCAGAGTCTCATTTTTAATGTATTCAATGTCAGGTCATTCTTCTTCAATACCTCAATACTTCTGTGCTTGAAACATTTTCCCTTAAGATATTATTTCTTATCTGTCTTCAAGACATTCATTATTATGTCATTATTTTTAAAGACTTCTTTCTCAAGTCAGTCATCCTCAAGACATTCATTCTTAAATCACTAGCCTTAAATACTTCCTTCTCCCAGTCAGTTATCCGCCTTCATTCTTAAATCATTATTCTTTTAGACCTATTTCTCCAGTCAGTCTTCCTCAGGACACTCATTCTTAAATCATTAGTCCTTAAAACTTTTTATAGTCAGTTACCTTCAAAACATTTGCTATTACGGCATTCTTCTTTGAGGCATTCATTTCCAAGACATTTGTTCTCCAATGAATCCTCATCAAGAAATTTCTTTAAAGTGTTAAATTTCTAAGAATTCCTTCTTTCTCAAGTAATTCTTCTTAAATTATTTTACTTATACAGATTTTTGAGTAGGGAATTAATTTCCCTCATTTTTTAGCAGATTTTTACTATAGATGCAGTATTTTCCTTATCTACCTCACATTGAGTTTCTTTTTGACCATCTATAGATTGTTGTTTTTCTGGTCGTCATTGGTTAATCGAGTGAATTGTATGAATAATAAGTTTCATTGATGTGGTACTTATTTTCCAAAACATTTCGTTCAGGATATCCATTCAAGATAGTTATTCTCAAACATATATTCTTCAACAACTGTTATCAAAATTGTCTCTTCTAGGTATCCCTTCTCAAGGTTCAACATACAGATGATCATTTTGTGTTTAAAGCTCTTTTATCGAAAAATAATTTTTCAGAGTATCTTCAATTTTTTTTCAAAACTTCTTTATCTTTTACTTGCAACTATCACGAATAAGTATTAGGTTATATGATTACATATAAAAGTTGTAATCAAATAAAGGGGTGCGTAAGATGTGGACACCACAAAAGTTAAAAGTATGTCTTAAAATCTGAACATTTACAAATTTTTAGAAGAAAAATTCTTGACATCCAAAGAAAATTCTACGCTCACCCTATACTAAAATAGCAAATAATATTTTTTAAAAAAAACTATTATTTTTTTAAAAAAATAGTTTGATAGTTTGAGAATTTTTATAGCTATAATATTTAATAGTTTTTTAATATTTTTAAATATTTGAAAGGTTTCTCTTAAATCTAAGTCCGAAAAATATCTAAACTTCAAGAGAATTGATGAAAAACATTAAGAATTGTGTCTGGGATCTGTAGGATAATATATGTTATGTAATAAACCTTCTACGAAGCGTTTAGAAAGAAAATTGATATTCGCTTTTAAGTATATTAAAAAATTCGTTTCAGCTGGATATTCATGAATTTATGAAACATTCTGCAATCCAATGAAAAATGATACTGAAAAGGAAAAGAAAGAATCAATATTACTGAGATATTGGTTTCTATATATACAATGTTTTATCCGTTGTGCATTTTAAATTTTTATTAGATTGTATTTCTAAGAAAGCATATTTTTATTCTGGTAAATAATCCTCTTTGTGGGATTGCCATTTTTCATGCAATGTGATATAGCTGGAATTTTTCAGTTTTTAACACGTATCAAATATGTTTTGACTTTACATACTTAAAAGTATGAAATACGTACATTGTTTTATATACACATAAACACATTTATACACGTCTCCAGGAATGTATGATGAAAAAAATGCTATTGTATTTTTGGATTTCACTTTATGTTAACAAGTTTTTTGAGCCGGTAAATTAAATATTATATGAAAAAAAGTTAGGAGTTTTTTTTTTCTTTTTCTTTTCTAAACTTCTAAAGTTTGTTTCAACTAAAGAAACATCTTTGATATTTAAAATTTCACTTCTTTTTGTTTCACGCATTTGATATCAAATAATATCTATTCTCTGTTGTTTTAAAAATAAATCCATATTTCAATTTTTATTTGAAATGAGATATTAAATCGAAACGGAGGTCAATGCACCATTGTAGTTAACCTACCTCTAAAAATAAAATGTTCCTTTCTTTTCTTTTACTGCTGCTCGTTTCAATGAATTATGACTTGCATTGAACGAAACTCTGTAAAACAGTTTTTCCAGCTGCCATCTTGTTCTTGCAGGTAAAGCTATGTAATCATTTGCATTGAACAAGTTGTTGGATGAATGATTACGGAAAATGGATATTAAATTTTTACCTGTCATGGTAAACATGTATTTATTCAGGGGGAAAAAAAGAACATTTTCTACCAGTTTGCGATCGTTTTTATTTCAACCCTTTTTATCCAGTTTGTGTTTTCATCCAAGAATTTTTATATTACCAGTAACTGACGAATAATTAAAATTAGTGTTTTAATAATTTTTCTAAATTAAAATTTTGAGATAGTGTTACTAAAATGATTTTTTTAAACTTAACTTTAGCTTAAAGTTGTTAATTTATAATATTTTTTTGTTTTTAGTTGATAAGTCGTCGATATCACATCAATTATATTATGCACTTTATGTTAATCTATATTAAATGTTTAATTAAAATGCTACACATACAAAGAGAGAAGGGCAGAGGAAGAATTATTCTTACACTGTTTTCTGTTCCTTATATACAAAAATTTACACTTATCTCGATAATTTGTGTGGTTTATAATTATTCCCTTAACTGACGATTAAAAGTTACACGATTCGCTCCCCAACACCACCATTTTACATGTAGGCGTGCGTATATGATGGATTTTGGAGCCAGGGAAGAAAAGGAATAAATAAAAGCAAATCCTCTGAAATAATTAAATTGTTCGCAAACATTGTCAAGGTCCTTTTATTACTTTCCAGAGCCTTCGGAATAATTTTAAGGAAAGTAGTGCACAGAAAAGATCGTACTTCAGAATGACGTATATATACGTTCGGAGTAATTAATACTTGAGCTTAGTGAGACAATTATATACGCCGGTGGTACTTAAGAAGTTTAATTTGTATTGTCGCTTTAGCATCAGAGTATTATTGTATTAAATACATTGTTATTGTATGGAGAGCGGGCGATGAATATTATGATTGAATATTGGGTCGCAAATAGTGAAATTTTGAGAAGCACTGTCATAATCTGAAAAGAAAAACAGATAAGTAAAAAACTTTATATATATAACTAAAATACAAATATCATTCTCATTTTAATAGGAATATTTATAAAAATGCTTTCATGCATAACCAAACGCATTGGAACTTGAGGTAACTACGTTCGGATACGTGATTTTGCCAAACGGTATAAATGAATAATTTTTTTGATATTTAGTGTCAGTTGAATTATAAGATACATATAAACTTGTTTTATCAATATTATTACCAGAAAACATTATTTAAATGCAATTTTCGGCACAAAATGAAAAAAGAATTACCTATTTTTAAATTATTTTCCTTTAATGAAGTATGTTTTGATAGTACACATATTTTGCCTATGAATATAGCGGTTAAAGTGTAGTATAGGGGGTAGGGACCCTGGCGATGTCAATTTCTTTCGGCAACCAAAATCGATTGCCAAGCTACTTCACTTAGTGATAGATGTCCGGAAGTCAGAATGAATTCGTTATCTCACCATGATATCTATATAAAAATCGCCAAATCCAAAGGCCCCCTATACTACATTTGAGCCGAATATAGCTATACTTCACTACAGAAACTATACAAAAAGTTTTGATAAAAGTTACATTATTTTCGGAGTTACGTTAAATTGAAATATAACAATCAGTTTTTTTTGTTAAAACTTCTACACTCTGATATATTAAAATATGAATAAATCCACTCCTAAATTATCTATCTCAAAAATTCTAGTTCAGGTTCTAAGAAATAGTTCTAACTATACACATAAGCAAAATATTTTTTTGTCGGAAAAGCATTGTAGAACATTTTGCATAGAAGATTGTTTTGAAAACATGTAATTTTTTCTTCATTTTCCGCCAAAAGAATTGCTTTTAAATAACCTTTTATTGTAATAATGTTTTTAAAACAATTTTATACGTATATTCTAATTCAACTGACACTAAATATCAAAAAATTAATTATTTATACGTTTTTGCAAAATTACACTTCTGAACATTGTTAGTCACCTTAAATTTGAATTAACACCCCCAATTCTATGAGGACTCAATTCCAGATAGTCCCGCAGGTGAATTCTGCGAATAGAATTGGAAACTCTGGCTACATCCATTGATCTTACAAATGTGCCTTCCGATGCCAATTAAATTAAGCTTTATTACCATTTATGAATCTCACGCTTTAGATTGACCGCTTCTATATATAATATCGTAGGCATTTCAACAGTGATACGCACTGCTTTAAGGCATAACGTGCAATTACGGCGTCGCTTTTGAGGATCGTCGTTTTATTCAGGGTTTTTTCTTTTCTTTCAAAAGAAGATTCCGGATTGTGTTTACTTCAAAAAACGCTTTTGGTCATAAAAAATACCATAAAAAGTGGCTAGGAGATTATAGCGTTGCTATAGTTACCCTGTCTTTATTTTAAACCCTGTCTCTTTGTTTTATTCTTTGGAGACTTTAGGCTCAGTTTTCTTTTTAAAGCTCAAAAAGATTTTTTGAAAGAAGGATTTTTGTTCAGTATGTATTGTGTACGTTAGTTGTGTATTTGTTTACTCGTGTATATTTTTGTGGTGTTGCTTAATATTACTCTGTTTTAAATTTTTATGATCTATTGTTATATATAACGAAAAATAAAGCTAGTTTTCTTATATCTAATTCAATACATAATACTTTTATATTAATGTATGAGAGACAAGTTTTTCTTTTAAAAAATTGAAGCTCGCAGAAGATATTTTGTATATAATTAAAAATACCTTATCCAGCCCCTAAATCTCCTAAAATAACTCTATTTCAGAAATAAATAAGTATGAGAACTTTTAATAGTATTTTTGCAAGTGTATCAGAATGATTCTGAAAAATATTGGTTGCAATGGATATCATAAGAGCTACTATATAATTTTAAAACTATATTTCTTTCTTAAATAAACTCTCCACTCTTTCATAAACCAAATTTAAATTTTGTTCCCAACATTCCTAATAAGATACCTTTCTCATAAGTCATAGTTGTCTCCCTAAAATTTAATGTTTTTTATCTATATAACACAGCTCTCATTTCATAATTTTTAATCACAGTCAAGTGACAAGAACGACACCTCAGCTGATCTTTCCGCTTTAAATTACCATACTACGCCAATAGAACGACTTCTAACTTCAACACATTTAACGTGCCTGGTTTTATTATCCCGATTACGTGACCGGTGTGTCACTGGTTCGAGTCCTGGTGCCTCTGAAGATTCGCCATGTGGAGAAAGCAGATTTACATTAAATTTATGAGCTCTATAGATTTCCGATAGACTTCCTGTTGGCGTTTTTTAATAGTTTGGAGAGGATGTGCCAGTTTAGATGCCGTCCTTGCCACTTGACCGTGGTTCAATATTATGAGGTTCGCCGCCAATAGCCCTCGTGCTGCTCTATAGAGTAACGTCAATAAATTCTCACTCGCTCATTCTATGATCAAATTAAAATCAAATAAAAAAATTACGATCCAATTGACTTTTTTTAATAAGATTTGTGTGAAAATAGTCACCATACGAAAAAGAATCAACTAACTCTCTGATGAGCTCTGCGGTGTAATATCATATGAGAGAAAGAGTCGCAGTCATGTGAGAGAGGGAGTTATCAAAGTCGCATTAAAAACCAAAATCATTAACATCGACAATGGACCTCGTAATATTGAGGCACAAATAAGTGACGAGAACGACACTTAGGCTTGCACCTACCTCTCCAAATTAACACACCACACTAACGAGAAACTTTGACGCTTGACAGATTCAACAGAGGTTAGCCCCTGTAAACAGTGGGTCTTCAGAGGAACTCAGTCATGAACTCGTGACACTTTGGCCACGAGTTCGCGACCATAGCCACTAAGCTACCACTGCAAAGAAATGATTTAATGGAAATAGGAATAAATTCTTAAAGAGAATTAATATATTTAATGTAATGCAGCCCATTTTTTTTAAAAAAGAACTTTTAATTTCATTTTATAGATTCTCTTCTAAGTAGAACTTTTTAACGATGTAAAAGGAACAAACAATGAAAATCGTTTAACACGAAACTGAGGGGACTGAAATATTTTTCCGTGTTAAGAGAATTTCGTGTTAAAAGGTATAGCAAGGAAAACCATGTATTCAACAAAATTAAATTTATTAGGGAACATTTTACTTACGTAGATGTATAGATATGCATGTATTTAATATCAATCAATGAAACAAAAACATTCACAAGAACTTAATGAAATTTAATACAAAATTTTCTAGTTCTTTGAAAAATAAAACTTTTATTGAGTTTTTGGAAAATAATCTGATATGTTTCTTTGCAATATCTTTTTTTAGCATCAAACTGTCAAAAAGTAGTTCGATGAGGTCCATTTTTTTACTCATTTCGCCATTGAAATATGCCTCTAAATAACTGTGCATACTTTTCATGATGTTCCTTATTTCGGATGACGCTGCATTATTCATTTAATTTCCGTCGATCGAATTTGCAGCAATGATATTTTTTGAGCTTTAAACACACTTAAAAATGTCTTTGTATGCCATAATTGGAGCTATACATACATTATTATTATATACTGCAACGAATTCTTCCGATGATACAGCAGGACAGTTCAATAACGCAGAATATTTCTCAAACATTTCCTTAAGTGTCTGTTGTTTTCCACGTATTTTGTTTATTCCCAGAAGAGAAATTTTTTCATGTTATATGATTTTCGTTGCGAGTTAAGCAAAGAATGCAGGAAAATACATAGTAGTTTATCGGGACCGTTGTATTGCTATTATTCATTTTAACCGATATTTTATCTTAAACTTATTTCACTGTACTTTCAAAATTTTGCAGAAAATCTTTAAAAATATATGTGTACATACTTAAAGTATCCAAATACTTGCGACCATTTAAAAAAAAAATGGAGGTATGGGGTTTTTTTGTTATTTTTAGATTTGCTTAGTACATTTTAAGAAAAATATGCTAAAATTCAGAATAGAGAAAGAAATTATTATTACTAAAATGGAAAAAAATGGGTAAAAATTTACAAAAGATAAGATAAATGACGCCCATTCTGTACCTACAGTTTGTGAACAAATTTTCTATTTTTCAATTCTGATGTGTTGCTATGTAATTCATTCATTTCAAAACTAGAATACTTATCTTGTTATTATATGAAATTGCTTAAGAAAGCAGTGATTATATTTACATAAGGGACTGTAAATTTTGTAATAAAACAGTGATTGATAAATCTGAATCTACTAATATACAGAATATACACAAAAAATTTCTTCAAATTATTTTCAAAACTTTTTGAGCAATCGCTGTCCCCGTTTTAACATTAACAAAGGAAAAAAACACATTTCGAGTAAAACGCTTTTTAAAGTATGACATCTTGTTTAAAGTAATAGCATCTGCTTTTACTAAAACACTTGTGGTTTTTGTTCTGGTAAACAGAAAATAATAAACTTGATATTTTTATAAATCTAATAAGATTGCCCATAAAATAAATCATTAAAAATTGTCAGTTTTTGGCAAAATTCACAATTTTAGGTTAGTCGGATACCTTAATTTTAAAAAATAATTTCCATTCACACATGTAAGTGTGTGTGTAATTATATAATCTCTCTTTATTTACATACTATACATGATGTTTATATTTGAGTGAATTTTCAGTAGTACAAATTGGGAAGTTTATTTTTAGGGTTTTATCAAATAAATTGTTACTGGATTTAGTTTTATATTTAACTGTTAGGAAAGATTCTTTTTAAGAATAAAAAAGAAAATATTTGTACTAACAAGAAAGAAAGTTCAGTGTAGCGACATCTTTTAGTAATTAGAGAGATAATTAATTATTTAGTTCATTGTAAAATCAAATACTAAAACATGTCCTAGCTTATTAAATAAATTAATCTTTTCTAAACCGAACAGCTTTTTTTTTTATCTCTGTTAAAAAAGAAAATTACTTCGCGTTTTAACTACTCGGTTATTAATAAATTTTAACTACCAGCGCAGGTTTTTTTTTGTTGCATCTTGTTTTGATATGTTTCGCTATGAAATAAAAATGTAAGAGTGTAAGTGAAGTAAGTCAAAATATCTTATATTCTTCTTGTTTGAGTTTAATGAAATAACTGAATTGTACTCTAATAATGCTGAACGTTTTAATTTTGTTTTAAAGGTTTGCGATAGTGATTATTTTATGATACTTTAAAAGTATAACAATGAATTATTAGTTTAATACCTACCCTTTTAAATACGTATTTCCCTAAATAAAACCCTTAAGATATATTATTGAATTTAAAAATGATGAACATGAACTAAGATACTACATTAATGGAAGGTGTATTTCCAGTGACGTTAAGTGCACCCCCGCATCGCTGGGGGGGGCAGAGTTCTAGGGGCCCCAAAGCGTGACTGATGCCAAATAAATATGGTTTTGCAATCCTTTGTAAAATGCGGTTTGGGGCCCAAAACCTGACTTTGCTGGGAAGCCCTAATGTTCTCCGTTACGCCTCTGTGTATTTCCATCAATAAAACTATGTTTGATTGAAATTAGCCTGCGTATTTTTACATGAATTATAGTTTCTTTTATTTATTTATTCTTGCGTTGAATTAGAGTTTTAATATAAACTTGTTAGGTTCTTTTGTGTTATATGGTCGACCAATCCCTACAAATTGAAAAACTTCGCTAAATGCGTGATACGCATCCAATAGAGGGAAACTATTCTCGCGTTTGCTATAAAATAATAAAGAAAATGACAGCTTTTGGTGGCTTCTGTTGAATTAACAAATGAATTTTTTTTGGTGAAATTAGTCTACAGTGTAATACGTAAGTACACTTGTTAGTTAGCTATGCAAACAAATGTACATATAAGTTTTAAAAACATAAAGTGCTTTTTTATTTTTTTCAGCAGTTTTAAATTATTTTTTGAATCTATTATTTAGATTACATTATTGCAATGAATTTCATCATTAAATTTATAAAATACTATTAGAATTTAGAAATATTGTTTGTCACGCATTAAATAATCTATTATTTCATTTACCTTTATGTTTTATGTGTTATTCAAAGTTAACCCTAGAGAAAGTGCGCACACTCGATACTAACGTTAGTGGTCGTGCGAGGTGACTTTTTAATGCTTTTTTCCATAAATATTTTTATTGTACATGATAAAAATTGTAATTACACTGAATAACTTAACTAAGGGAAAGTATAGTTACCTACTTTTAAGGACTTTTCGATTTCTTTTTTGTTGATAATTTGGAAAAAAATCCACTTAAACTTAACTAAAATGTTTCAAATGAGCGTGACTTTAATAAAAGGCACAAACCCCAGACACTTTTCACAAACATTGCAGGAATGACATTTGCAGGCAACACTGTATTATATTTTGTTCACGTTATTGTAGTTTTACTGTCTTTTGATTATCTGCAAATAGCATGGTGAACTTTTTCTTGCTTTTGTCTTTTCGACAGGGCACCGTGTGTTTTGTGGTACACTTGTGGCTTTATATCTTTCTTGAGGGAGTTCACTATATAACATTTGAAAACTTTCCTTTCAACTCAAAAGTTTCATGTCCATCAGTTTTCTGAAATTTACTTTCGCTATCATGATTGATATCCATTATTTCATTGAATTCTCCCCTTGCTTGATTAATTTCAACTTAATCCAATAGAAATCGCACAGATGCCCAATTCTTTCCTAATATTCTGTTCATTTACATTTTATATTCTCTGTCGTTTACATTTTTAAACCATAATAAGTTGTACAACACAGCGATCAAAACCACTGTTATTCACAGAGGAAAAATGTAGCCTGCTCATAAAGAATATTTTGGAACAAAAGTGGTTGCGTGGGAAACTGAGTCACCCCAAGAACCTTAAGATTGCAGGAAACATTTGCCACTCCTAAAAAAGTGGTAGATGTGAAAGAATTACATTTTAAATCCCATGAAGGCTATCATGTTAGAAGAATACTGACAAGGTAATTGATAACAAATAAACAGTTTTCACATAATTAAAGATTTCATAAGCTTGGGGGTGATTCTGTGCCCCGCGCAACCACTCGCGGGTTAAGAAATAGTTTCCCGGAAGAACATTAAAAATAAAAAAAACTCAAGTTCTCTATATTCTGGCAGGTATTTAATATAGGAAATATTTAAACCACGTTTCCTATAACAATAAATATTTTTTAATGAGCATCGTACCAAATAGGATCATGCAAACTGAGACATGCGTCTTAATTCATAAACACATTCAACGGAAAACAAAGACACATGATCTAGAAACTCACATTTCTATCTTCCACACAGCACCAATACTCATCTTTAAGACACAGTTTTATACTTCAAATCTGTACCAAACATTTTAAGCAGAGAAATTCAGTTAAAATCCTGGAAACTTTAAAGACACTGCTTAATGGGGCTGATCAAATTAAATCCATCGAGGTTCAAAGTCCTCACGTGTGCAATGTGTGCAAGTTCGAAGAATGGATGCCAGAGCTCAGGTGTTAGTTATCCGAGATTCAATATTACGAGGACTATTGCCAATTATCCTCGTATAACTTCTAAGTTTGATGCTATTATATAAGAGTTGCCCATATGAGAGGTAGACAAACACAATACAAAGAATGATTTTATTCGAAATCAAAAGAGATCGCTTATGGGATTGTAGCTCAGGTCCCATCGTTTCGGCCGAGGTCTATGTCCTCACTTTAGAAAGAACGTGGTTGATTCTTGGTGTCCTGACTAACTTCCTTCATCGTCCAAATAGTAACGTAATACTGTCTTAAGTGGCTTAAGGGCCTAGAAAATACAGAGTGACAAATCCATACTGTATGGTGGGTGTTCTAACATGTCCCAACAGATTTTTTTTAAAAGATTGACTTGGTTTCACGTGAGAAGTGTGGGTGGACAAAACCATGGAGATCCGATATCGTTTGCCACCCTTCTCGAAAACTTATTTACACCAACTGCTCCCAGATGTTTGATCTAAACAATGCTTGCCATAGACTGCCACTATACATCGATAGATGTCCGCATTAAACTTTCCTCCTGCAATGAGACACCGCACTGCCGCACTTTGTTCCGATTTGGACGTATCCTTATAAGACACGTACTTTACTTTCAATTAATTTCCTCTACCACTAACTGGTTTTACTGCTAAACATTGAGCGCAGTGTACACTTTGTACTGTCCTTCGTGTCCCTATTATAATTGCAATCATTCTTACTCAATGGCTTATGTCCACTTTTCATTTAGGCAACCCTTATATAATTATTCAGTCAATCAAAAGAGAAACTCTTTAAAAACCATATAGCTATCTTACCGAATGTATTAATATTTTTTGATAAACAAGGAAAAATGAATATACTCTGTTAAATTAGGATTTAATACACAAGAAAGATAATAAAACAAATATCGTTTATAATAGCAAAAAAGCATGAACAGTAAAATTTGATCGAATAGTTGTAAAATACATTTCATTTTTTAAAATGAATTTGTGTATATATGTGAGCAATAAAAATAATTAAGAAATTTCCAGTAATATTTTTTCCTCGAATGGAAAAATATTTTTTAAACTGCCGATTACTTTCCGTTCCTTTTTAAAACGGAACAATTTACTTCACAATAGAAACATGTACAATTTGCATGATAAGTCCGAAGACTGACTCAGGCCACTTCCGCCTGGAGCGGAAGTACGTCATCATAACGAACCGAAAAGAAATAGGGACCACATTATTAAAGAACATGGTCGTTAAATTTAATAGGTTTTCCAAGACCAATCAAATATCCGTGTCTTTCTCTCTCTCCTTTTTTTTTTTAAGGATCGCTTATTAATTTGGATTCCTTGTTTTAGAAGACTCCAGTTCTTTCTTTTTCATTTATTCTGTTCTTTTTCTTTTCACGAATAAAAAAAAAAGATGGAATATTGCTTACGGTACTTCCAAAAACTGCAATTCCAGATTTTTTTTTTTATAAAAAAAATCCTTCGTTTCATAAATATTATTTCATGGGGTACATTTAGCCAAATGGCGGTTTAAATCATTTTAAATATTTTGTCTTCTTAAAGTAGTGCTGACGAAAAGAAAGTGGGGGAAAAAAGTTACTGCACGTCTGATTTTGCTGAATTTTTTTTCAGACTTTTTAAATGACCACGATCGCGTTTAAATTGAGATTAACGCAGCGATTTGATTGCAGTCCCGTTTTTCGTTGTGTTTTAGATTTCGAAAATTAGTTTCTCTTTGTTTTTGTGGTAATTATCATAACATAAATACGTTCGTTATGTCCTCGATGAGGATATTTGTCAATATAGATGAAACTTATAAAATTCATTCTGAATGGTAATGAGTCAATTTAATTTCTCTTAGAAAGAAACAATGTTATTTTTTAGTTTAGAAAAGTGGTAATTTTTCAAATATTGAAGAAAACTTCCTCACTTCAAAAGCCCGATGTGCTTTTTCAGTCAAGGAATTTTTTTATTTACAATTCACTGTGCGGGGTGGAGTTACCCTTATTGTACGAATTATACAACTGCTATTACTCATTGCTCAAATTGTAAAACAGTAATTTGAATGTGTTATGTAGTTCTATTTTTTCAGTATATTGTAGGCAGGGAAAAAATAAATTTCAATAATGGGTTCGTTCTACATAACTTAACTCAGTGACGCAACAGCTCATGAGGGTCAAGGTCTACTGTGTCCATATCAATATACCTGACCTTGGACTCTGAGGTGCATGAACAGATGTTCCGGTCAAGTGGTCAATCTGACGCGAACTCCCCTCCCCCCGTGTAAAGTTCCCAAGCAAGCTTAATACTCATCAATCAACTCACTAAAAGAAAGAAAGGTTGAGTCGACCTTGCCCAGCCTGGGGTTTGAATCTCGGCGATGCACTACCACTCAGCCACTGGGCTTCATGATTCTACATAAGGAGAGTTAAAATTTACAAATTAAGAGTCGGGTTTACTCTTCGGATAAACGTTTAACATCAACATTTTTGTCTATAGTACCGTCTTTTGTCGAAATTATAACAACTAGTTCATTGCATGACGGTTTATTATAAATAGGGCTTGTGTATAATCAGACTATATTTATACTTTAGATCTTGGTTTTTAATTTGAATTTCATATAAATTTCTACATTTTTATGTATTTGGATCTTAATTCATAATTGGATGTAAAATTTACAATACACTTTTGCACGTTCATGCAAAGCCTCACTATCATCCTAAAAATAAATTTGTCTAAATTGTGGTTTTGCTCCCTTGTATTGTAAAGCTGTAGTTGCTTTTATTAACTATACCTTAGGTATAAAGAAATTTATTACAGCACGGCGAAAAAAAAAAATTTTTTTTATAGAGAAACAAGATCGAACGAAGGAATCAAAATAAAGATTAATAAAAAAATGCTGAAGAACTTTTTTTTAGCATTTTTGTTTGTAAAATATGTAATTTAAAATGTTTCTTTATACAGCAACTAAAATTTTTATTAGATATTATTTTAAACAAAATGCCCTTGTTTTCTTTAGTAAAGTGGTTCACTATATTGACTAACTGAAAAACCTCTTAAATGTTTTTGATTTTAGGGTGAAGAGTATTCCATATATTTTCTATATAAATTTCTTAAACGTTACTCAAATTTGCTTCATTTTTTATTTCGTCAAGCTGATATACTTAACCCTTATGGTGGATCTATACGCGACCTTCTCAATAATCCTCTTAGGGAAACTTTGAGGCTAGCTTTCACGTTAATTCACAGCCATCCCTCAAGAAGAAACCTTGATATGTAGATTAATTTGGCTATATAAAGTCAAGGATTTGTAAATGTAAGATAGAAGGAGCGAAGGAACTGTTGAGGTGTTACGTAGATGTGAATTTGTTTTATTCTCACAACGTTAGTTAAGGAAGTAGTTTGCCACTATAATAAATTAGCGGATTGAGAATTAATAATCCAAGACAGAAAAGATTAGATTAAATTAAGCAGAATACTAGCACTTGTTTACTTATTGTAGATTGCTCTCTTTATATCACTCCTAGGGTCTCTTCTTGTAGTTTCACTTGTGGATGATTAGTGTGCTAGAATAGTAATGAAATAATAATTATTATGGAAGTTATGGTGATGCTTTGTTCCCCCCCCCCCACCCTTTGATAGGCAAGATGGTGAAGGAGTGACTTTGAATAGAAGTTGCTCACACCCTTACGGCAATACTTAACATAAAAATTAATTTTTTTAAATTTTATTTTTCCCTTTATCTATGTACCATAGAACATCTTTTCCGCATAGATAGATTTCGAAACTCTGAAAAACAAAATTTTGGATCCATTCTTATATACGTATCATTACCCTTTTGTTTAATGTTAGTAGCAATAGTTAGAATTTAACTATGGATTGTTAACATAGTTTGTTCTGTTTCCTTCCTGTTAAATTTAAATTCAGATGTACGATTTTTTCAAAAAGAATGCCAGCGCTCAATTCTAAGCGGTATTATCAATTTGAAAAGCTAAAATGATTCGTCTTTAATGATGTTCCTGAAAATAATACGAGATAAAACTCACACACAAAAAAGTCTTCGAATTTTACATTTCCGAAAACGTACTAAGCATATAAATCTACATCACTAAATGAGGAACCGAACATTACCAATGATAGATGGATTAAAAATCCTACTTTAAAAACCTTTTTAATTAGCTACGAATCTGGAAATCTCTTCATTAGCAAATTGGAACAGAAAGAAACAAATTGAAACCATGATTTATTCATTGTTTTAAATACATGTTTCCGAAATTGGAGAGAAAGAGAGAGAAAAAAAGAGCAGCGACGCGAATAATCTCATTTATCATTAGACCGGAAAAATATATTTCAGGATCCAAACCGTCTTCTGTCGGTAGCATTACGTTTTAAAATCATTAGTCATTTCAGCTTATTGGGCTTTGAAATAAATTTCTCTAATTAGCTCGAAAAGTATTTTTCTTGTTTTAGTGTTCTTAATTCGCTTGCGTATGTCAGATAGAAACAGTTATACATGTATTTTTTGCCAAACAGATAAGTTCAGTCCAAATTAAAGGAATTTCGATTTTATTTATCGGTATTTCTTTAAATGAGTGAGTTAAACTAAAAGAAATTGAGAATATATTATGATATTTTGGAATTTTAGATGGAGAATATATTATAGGTAACTACGAAAATTTTCTTTTCATAATGCACAGCAAGATTCGGCAACCTTATAGCTGCGTTGTATCAAACCAATATACTAATATAATTCAGTGTGTCACGCAGTAAAAAATATTTAAAACAATTCGATTCTGACGGTAGTGCATCCAGAATTAGAGGTCGAAAATACAGATTTAGTTTTATTATTTATTAGTTATACATCATTTAAAAGATATTTGTTCACATAAAAATAAGCAACATAAACTATAACTATTCTTTCAGCAAAATAAAACATTAAAATTGTACAAATATTATGTATATATTTTAAGAATATTTATTAAAATAATAAATTAATATAAAAGTATAAGTATTCCTGCAATATAGGGAAATAAAAAAGTTAAAATTTTGATTCGAACCTTGTTTTTGCAAATCTTTACTTGATATCGCAATATCTGGGGTATAAATTTGATTCGGAATTTGACACATTGTAACGGGCATATCCGCGTTTTCCCTAACAATCCTCTTGGGGAATATCTTTCTTTAAATATTATTTAATTAAAAACTTCCTCTCGAAGAAGAAGACTTGGTCTATGTAAATTATGTCACGTATTTAAGTATTTGCCTTCGGATTCGAAGAGGAGAGAGAGAGTGCTTAGAAGCTAAATAATAGTATGAAGATTAACATATGATAAAGTAAAGCTAGACTAGAGCACTTCATGGATTATTTGATTAATATTAAGATTGACGATTTGGTGAATTAGTTGCTAAATTGGATTCGGTCGGTTTGCATCGGATTACTTTAGAAATTATCTTCAAATATAAAAAGGTGTATTGTGTGTGTGTGTGTGCCTGGAAGTGCTACGTGTAAGTGATATGATTTATTATTTTTTCTCCAATTATATAGTCTATTTCGCGGTTACTCCCATATTTATCAATTGTTGTGTTTCTTAACTTAGATTGCTGAATTTGTGTTGTCGTTGAGAATAGTAAATAAATTGTGTTGTTTTGACTATGGCTAGTTCTCCTTCTAACGCTCACACGCTAATGGATGGGATAGCCCATCCATTACAACATGATTCTGAATATTCAGATGTTAAACGTTGTGAACACAAAATATATTTCATATGAAAAAAAATTGTTCTCATACGAAATGTTCTTGTATATGGTTCCGCTTTTGTAGAACCAAAAGTGGGAAGCAAAGTCCATGCAATTTTCCACAAACAATTAAATCGCTCCTGGAATGACGTACAGCAATTTAAAACAGCCGGCGATTTACCAATAGAGTTATTTTCCCAAACTTTTCATATTTTCATAAATTTTTCTTTCACTAACCATAAAGAATTTTTTTCACGACGCAGCAATGAGTGATATTTTATTTTACAAATATCATACATTCGTTTTGATTTGAATCGGACATTTAACGCTGAAAATGAGTGACATTTAAGCAAAGGATTTTTTTTTACATAAATTACACAAACTAAACACAAGGAGATTCAGCAGATCCGGTTTATGGCAAAGAACTGAAACTAATAAATAATTTTTATGGGTCAGGCATAGAGAGTAAAGACAGAGAGATTTAGCTTTATCTCATAACTTTGTCGTGTGCCACTGAGAATTGCTCCGCGTGCTATAGGCGGCCGATCTCTGATGTACAGAATTTCCAGTGAATATCGACAGCAAAATTGATATATTTGATTTTTTTAACAAAGAACTTCCCACCAAATTTTCGTAAGTAACTAAGTGAATTTCTCACTGCAATAGGTTATGACCGGGCTACTTAAAAAGACCCGGTGGGCCGCATGTTTGAGTATCGCTGTACTAGACTATTTTTCTAATGATATTTGTACTTATAGAAATGGTTGATGGAGGAAGTATATCTTTAATTAAATATCATTTTGCAATCTGTTCCAATTTAAAATTTAGAGACAGAAAAACATAATAATTATCCTATTTCTTAAAAGTAATTTACTTAAAATATATGTTACTTAAAGTAACATATACATAATTTAATAAGTATCTTGTTAATTTGCACGGTTTACAATTAAGATCGTATTGTAGCTTTAGCGTCAAAGTGCATTATTGTTCCATTCAATACATTATTATTGTATAAGGGAGGTGCGATAAAAAATATGATTGAAAATTTTGTCGCCAGTATTGAAAATTTTGAGAACACTGACTTTTATAACTATCGTCAGTCAAATATTTATTGATATGAAGCAGTAATAAAAAAAAAATTCCCCTATAATGTACTAATAACTCACTGCTATCATCATTATCTAATGTGTATCGATAATTATTTCTGCTTAACTTGTTTGTACTTTACATACTTGAATTTTATTTTTTTATTGAGTTTAGCATTAAATTCTCTTTAAAATGATATATACCACTTTGCATTTTGGGAAACGTAACATTTTCTATAAGCATACAAGTTTAAAAACCGTAATTTCCAAAAGTGTAAACCTGGCATTGGGTGAAAATACTGTGTTAACGATAGAAAAGTGTAGTGTTAGTTTAAATAAATTTTAGTCCGGTGATTTCTTCTAATAAAATGAACCGCGGGAAAGACCCAAAACATCAGCGAAAAATTATGCTCTGAGAACATCGGTGGAAAGCAATTCAACTGTATCTATCATACATGTTGTTAGAGCTTACAGTATCCAAAAGTTATGGCTTATTATTACGGAACTACCAATAATAATACTGTTCATCCGTGGATCAGAACTCCCCCCCCCCTCCCCGAGATTTTTTTAGTTTAGTCCAATTGGCTGTCCGTACGAACATTATTTAGCAATCGCAAATGATAAACTTGTTTCATTGATTTCATTAGTAAAGATATGGATGCCACAGAAAAATGTGCAGTGCGTACTTTGGTTAAAGGAATTTAAGTCAGTCACGCGTGTACAGCAACGTGTTCGAACAGAATGGAATGTCATTACTGGCTTGTCTAATATACCTATCAGGACTCCTACAAAATGAATCCTGCACACTGTCAGCAGTGTCTTCTATCACGACAACTTAAGGACACTTGCCAGCTTGAGATACCATAGTTCCCGTCTCCTTTAAAGTTCTTTCCCATTGGTGGATAGATTTTGATGTCGGCATTCCATTCTGTTCGAACACGTCGCTCTATACGCGTAACTGATTTAAATTCCGTTAACCAAAGTACACACTGCACCTTTTGTTGTGGCATCCTCATCTTTACTAATGAAATCAGTGTAACAAGTTTATCATCAGCGATTTCTGAATAATACGCTCACGTGCAGCCGATCGGACTAGACCCAAAAATCTCGAAAAGGTTTCGAATCCACGGATGAACAGTTTATTACATTCTGAAGGTAGTTCCGTAATAATAAGCCATAACTTTTGGATACTTTAGGCCCGGACCCCCTGTACTGCCAGTACATTGATGAGATGCATTTAAAATTGAAAATTATAAGCCATCACTTGTTAATTGGCATGGCACATGAAAATTATAGTTGTTTAGGTATTGCAAACAAATCACTATGCCAATCCAAAAGTATCTTTTTTTTTCTGTTTCCCAGCTAGTTTCATCTACAAAAAGAATAATTATCGATCCGAACCATCATCTAACAGTAAAGTAGCATTATTTATTAAACCTATCGGTGCTTACATCGTATCTTTGAAAATATTTTAGTGGTGCAATCATCAGATGGAAATTCAGCTGCTTCCCTGAAAATCTTTACAATCCACCAGAAAAGTAACGATCTCAAATTTTACCCAAACTTTTGCTTTCGGTTTTAGGAGTGAGAATCTGTGAAAGGAGCCCAAACGAGTGAACCATTAAATTCTAAATATTTAAGCGATAGGGAAATATTCGTTAAAAGGGAATGAGGATGTAGCTGTTTGGATAACTTTTTTCTTTTCTTGCACACACATACAACATCGGCGATAAGCTGCGATTCGCCACAGGCTAAAGAGATGCTTTTGATGGTTGTGAGCATAAATATTTGTAAGAACACAACCTAAGTGTAGTGAATCGGGAATCTGAAGCATCGGACAGAATTTGAATAAATATTATCTTTCGTATGAATATTTAGCGAGTTGATTTGTACTGTTATTTAAATTCTGTAAGGAAATTCGAATTTTTGCCTTAGAAACAAATTTTTGTGTCAAATTTTGTATCTGCATTAATTGTACCGTATATTATATCAAGATTATATCATATTCACATGTTATAATACATGAATAATAAGTTCTATTGCCAAATATAATTTTACTAATATTATAAAATTAACTATGTATGTGCTTTAATATTTCGTAAGTTTTGCTGTTTATAGGAATAGTAAAATCCATTTTACTGCGGGCTTACTTTATAATGGAACTAAAGTAACATTCTAATTTGAATATTACTGTTCAGTTGAAAAATGAAACATTGCTATTAATTCGGTGGAGTTACGAGGGTTTGTTAAATGTTTGGGTTCTCTAATAAGAAATCTGTATCTTAAACTTTTGGCGAAAACATTTTTTCCCCTTTTTTGCTTTTCAAATATTTTTACTGAAAATGATATACAAAGTAGGGCCAAAAAGGTTCTGGAATATGTCAATTACAAGTTATTAAAAACATAGAATAATAACTTAATCTTATTGGCCTTCAAAATACTGTCTTCCTGCATCCTCACATTTGTTTTAGCGTTTGTATAATTTAGTGGTCTTCAAACTGTGTTCTACGGAACCCTGGGGGCTCTCAAGGCATACACAGGGGTTCCCGAGTCAGAATAAAAAAAATCTAGAAGAAATTAATATGTATGCAAAATGGATTCACGTTCTCTATGAAGTTTTTGTAGTTACATGTATCTATATATATATATATATATATATATATATATATATATAAAGCTCATCCCCTCTTATTCATTAAAACTGAAAGTTTTATTTTTATATAATCACTTTATTTTGCCCCTCTTTTTAAACTTTTATTATAATATTATAATAGAATATTAAAACGTTTTATCCCTATATATGCTTCCTATTAGATTGTGAATATTTTATTTTTTACTATATATATTACGGAGATGAATCAAAATGTACAATTCTCTTAGTATTAACTAACGGTTATACCAGTTCTTTGCCATGGGTGAATTGAAAAAATTTAACAATCGGGACGAAAGATAAAAAAAAAAAAATACGAAGTCAAACTTTCGGATTATATTTTAAATTATTAGACGATAAAAACTCAGCAATCCGATGTATAATTTGTGCTCCTAAAACTTATAAATGAATTCTTAGTTTAAAAACTATATAAACATATAAATCAAAGCAATTTGATTCAGGATAACTTACTTCACCAAAATATTGCTGTGCAACCAGAATTCTACACCTAAACTATGTTGCCAAATCAACAAAACTCAAATTCTGTTTCTAAAAGAACAATTTTTTTAAAATTATTTATTCGTATAACAATTGTAATGCTTTTTTAATAAATGAATATAATTGTCCTAAGAAATATCTAGCAATCCACAAAAATCTGTACGCAATATACAATTTCACATTCCGAGTCAGGCATGGCATCATATTGCCAGAACAATGGAATATACGTAAAAAATTGAATTAAAGAAACAAAATCACAAAAGAGCATTTGAAAAAATCTTCTCGAGGTGCCTACAATCACGACCCATAATTTTGATTTGCCAAAGTGCCCGAGTCTCACTCGTTCTGTTTCTGTGCTCATCGCAAATATATTTTTGTCTTTTTTATTAGACTATTCATTACTTAGTACGAAAAACGAAAACAGGATTCCATATTTTCTATTTTTGACGTTAATTGACGATTTTAATTTAGTTTTTATGCATCTGTTATCACACACACCAATAACCAGTTACCTTTAAACCGATGGCAGTTTGGTCATTTATATTTAGTTGCACATGTTATTAAAATCGTCCCATTTTTTTGTTCGATGCGACTAGTACACTCACCTGTACAACTCCACACCTACCAAATACCACACTAAATGTCTTGTTGAACCCATTAAAGCACAAACCCCCCGCAGAACTCATTCCTCTTTCTCCCCAGCCTTAAATAATCCTCAGAGTGTAATGGAAATCCCCTAACTCATCCCATCTTCTAAATCCTCTCTCTGCAAGCATTCGGGATATGCCTGGCGTAATCAAACCGCTCGAATATCTTCCCGGACAAGAAAAATTCCAGGGCCGGTTGCTGCTCGGGATATAATCAACCAGCATAATGTGGCGCACCGAATAAACTAATGGCCTAGAAAATGGTTTGTTTCTGGGTCTTATCGTTGCCGAAGAAGGCTTTAGGTTGGTATGTGGGTTTCATCCTTCTTAAGGGGGACTCACTGGAGCTTTAAACAATCGGGCTAAGTCCGGGCTTATCTGTCAGGATGGGTCCATGTAGGGGTAAGGTGGGATTCAGAAGAATGAATTTTTTTTTGTAGAAATCGCAGTTTAAATCGAGTGAGATTAGAGTTAGTGAAAGTTTAATGGGGTTGGATTAGAAGGAGGGGGTTTGTGTTCAGGTGAAGAGTTATGCCCTATTCTACGTGATTTTTATTTTTTATTTTGTAAAATACAAAGCGGATGATGTACGTTTTTTTATAATTGTTTAGATTTTTCAAAAGGGATTGGGGTTATTAAAATTGTAGACATTTATAGCAGTTATATATAAAAATATCCACCATCCTTGCATTTCTGCAATAATTTATTTTATTATTGTTGTTTAAAATTTTTATTAACAATATTTTATCATGAACCTGTTGCAACTGACTCTGTGGCATATCAATGTTACATATTTTATATTGTGTTAACCTCTCTCTCTATACATATATATTTATTTAGATACGCTATCCATTATTTTCAATAGGATTTTGCTCAGTATTATTAACAGAAAGAGGGAAGGTTGGATGGCGAAAAAAACATGTTTAACCCCACTTTTACATAAATTATTTTATATATAAGAGCTGTCCTAAGTCAGCAATGTTTATAATACTGTAGCATCCATTATATATATATATATTGAATTTAATTATTTTTATAATTTCTAATATATACTTTCTAAAATTTTATGCCTGGTTCATCTTACGATTTCATTATTTTTTTTTAGTTTTGATGTGATTATTGATTACTTTTCTCTCTTTAGTAGAAAGTTTGACTATATATATATTCTAATTCATAAATCTTGATACTATATTTCGAAACGCGTCTCAATTTATCTTTTTCTAAAGCATTAAAATCATTATGTTGGTATATTGATTACTGATTCTTAAGACCTTGAGTTTTTGATAGATTTATTGGTGATTCCAAGAAATATAAAATCATTAATTGTTTTCATGTGCCTTACTAATGGGGATTTAATATTCCCTATACATAACTAGTTATTCCCTTCGCCTAAACACGTTACTGTATTTTTTATAACGTGTCTTTCTCTGTTCTTACTTGTATATAAAACTTGATATTTGAATAATTCCCTCTCGTTTTTTTTGTCATGTAGCAAATCACGTCTTTTTGCTCTTTGTTTCTTTGTCGTCGTCAAAATGTAAAGCGCTCGTGTGTGTTTTTATCCTGAATGTTTTCTGTGCTGTGTTTAAGATGTTTATATTTGTGCTTCTCAACATGTATAGTAAAAAAAGATTTCTTGCCTTAAAAGACTGCCTGGTCAATGAAACATTGCCATCATGTTTACACCACTCGCCAGGATTACGACATATATATAAATATATAATTGTGTTTATTTGTGTATTTTTGATATTTACTTATTTGCATCTTCCAAATGTTAACATGTACTATGGAAACTAAAATCGCATCGATTCTGCCTGTAATGATATTGTATCTGGCAACATCACTGGTTCGGTTTCGAGTAGTGCTTTCCAGACTATGTAATTACAAGTGCCATTCCGGTCGTTCTCATACGAAATAAATCTGTGTGTTTTGAGTCATCTTATAGAGCTAACTTTTAACACAAATTGCCCTACAATTTACAATGTAAGTTGTCAATACTACAAATGTATTTGGGTCCCCCAAAACATGGATACACTGAAAATTTCTGCAAATTCCGGTTTGGAAATGCTGACTTATTGTATAAAAGAAATAAAGTATTACTAATATATATTACTAAGATATCTACTTAAGTAAAATGAAATGTTTAACTATCAAACACTTTCTTATGTCTTATTTCTGCACTACTTTAAGTTCTGTTAACTTCAGCTGACTTTGAATTACGGTCAGATGATGAAAATGAAACTTGAACTAGCACCCCACTCTCCACGAAAAATAAAAAATAACGTTTAAATGTAATAAAGCATTGAAATACTTGTTAAAAATGTAAAATTCCGCCCTTACTAGTTCAGACTTTAGTTTTAAAAATGCCATTCTATGTTAAGTGACATTTTAAAGGATAAATTCAAGAAAATATATTTGGTATAATGAATAAGTCAAGATGAAATTAAAATATGCATCAAAATTTTCTTACGCTATTTTTATTTTCTTTTAAAGGTTATCGCTGTAATTTAGTATTTCTTTACATTGATGGGGTTATTGCTTAAACACATTAAGAACTTTGAAATTAATTAAAAATAACTTACGTCTTCTCACTCGGGGAGACTCTACATGAACTGAAAATTTTTATTCACAGTAACATGTTAAATGTGATTTTGATGAAAGGGTTTGTAAGCATTCCATTTTTCAACAATAGAATAAATAGATATATATCACCTGTATAGTTTGTTTGATTCTGTGACCTTTCAATGTATATATATTTTGTAATGTAAAAACCTTAAGTCTGAAAAACCATCATATGGTTACCATGATACCACACACAAAAATAGCAAAAACACTTACAATGCCAAGAACAAACTGAAAAATTTAAAAGTTTATTACTCAAAAATAGGTTACTTCACTGTATTTCAATAAAACAGTTTATTGCCATGGAAACATAGGAGAAATAAATGATAAATTTCGTTATATTTTGTAGTTCATTCTAGGTAATTAAATTGGTGAAGTATACAATAACCGCTTAACTTAAATAACGTTTGTTAAAAAAGCTCTTTATCAAACTTATTGACCAAAAGTAATTAAAAAAAAACTTTTAATTCAATTCCCACTTTGAATGGATGAATAGAAAGTATTTTATTAAAGATTGAAAATTTGAACAAGATGTATATACATATATATAAAATAGGGAGAGGGTGAACTAATAGTAGGAATTGAAAAAAGAGCCTGATTTGTTTGCATTGTTATAACAATGCACACCCAGTTTGGCTGTTTGACTAAAAAACCGGTTTTCGACGCCAAACTTTTGTCATTGTTTTAACAGTTACATTGTTACAACAATGGAGACAAATGTAAGTTGGCATTGAAAACCGGTAATTAATTTAATTAAGGAATTAATATTTGTGAAAAAAACTGTATTAACATCAAGTGTCATCCACTACAAGTTTTATAAAATGTACTTAAACTTGATTGGATGAATAGAAAGTATTTTATTAACGATTAAAATTTAGAACAAGATAAATATATAGAGAGAGATAACGAGTGGGCTAATAGAGTAGGAATTGAATAACTTTGTTCTACAGCATTTGGCGACATCTTTTAATTTGGCGAAAATAGCCGATGATATAATGCGTAAGTACCACATATTCTTTTGAGTTTTATGCAAACTGGATTCACGCTCTTCAAACTTGTATTCAATGAATTTCTTTTGGCTTAAACTTATCGGAAAACTTTTTTGTCGTTGTATTTAATGTTTTATTTTGTATATAAGAAGCATACTTGTATATTTCCATATCTTTTTTGCGTAATGATAAAAGCCCTCGTGTAGATGAATAGGGCAGCGTTAATATTTAGTCACATATTTTGCGTAGTGATAAAAAAAAATCTACTTTTCTATAGAATGAAAGCCTCTTTTCAGTAGTTTTATAAATGCTACACTTAACTGAAAAAGCTGCCTATCTAGTAGATTGATTTATCTTATCTTAATGGCAGACATTTTCATTTAAAAGTATTAAAGGATAACGTGGGCTTAGATTAAAAGCCCTCTGCAAATGACTTGAGATTAAGTTCACTGACAGCTTCACGTGCTTTTTTTTTACCATTTTACTTTAAAGATATTTTTAAGTTAAAGCAAATAGTTTGCGATTAGATTACATTTAATATAAAATTTTAATTTGGCAGTTCTTTAGTTGCATCTTGTTTTGTTCTCCTGATTTATATATTTGATGAAAATACATAAGTAATTGCTCAAAAAATAGCTTATCTGTCTTATTTATACTGCTTCATGTTACCAGTAGGATTTATACTCCTCGTTAATGGAATCTTATTGAGTATAAAATTCCAAGATGAAAAGAAAAGAGTTGCTTGAGTATTAAAAATAAATGATAATTATTCACCATTGTTCGGAAAATAGAACGGAAAGGATTACTTTGGTGCTTTGGGTGAGCAAGAATTTATTTCACAAACATTAGAAAATAGCATAAAAGGTTGACTATAATTAAAGATACTTTAAGCTACAGGACAATCGTCGGGAACCGTAATTTTAGTGTCAAATGAAGAATTTGAAATCTTAATACCCTGATCCTCCATTTTTAATACCTTCTGACGACTCAGGAATCGAATTTTTTAAACTTATCCCAAGGAAAATTGTTTCAAATTATTGTGCAAATATTTCTTTAAATGTTTTGGTTGATTGAAGTCTTTCATTTTCTCTTTTGTGAAAATGTTCAGCCGTGATAGTTGTGTGGTCATTGTCGAAGACTAGTGGCTAGATTTGTTTCTTTCGCGTTATGTGCTCAACTTCTCTAAAAATATCGAAAGTTCTTAAAATATTGCTTAAAGGCATTTTTCTACCACATCTTGCTTTCCTAAATAACTAGGACATGAGATATTTTTTTGTTTGAAAATCAAAGGATTTAAGCAGATTTCATATTTTCTTTGAATATCTTCTGGAAGAAATTTATTGTTTAATGAAGTCATTCCATACTTTGAGAATATATCTATGTATTCCTGATTAATGGCAAACATCATGCAAGGTACCCACTAAAGCCATGCTATTTCCCCTCACCTTAACTGACAGCTGTTGCTTTATAAGTAGTTTCTAAGAACGCTTAAGTTTACAATATACTTTCCGAAACCTCTTGTCGCAAACAATAGTTAGTATCCTGTCTCAAAAAACGATATAATATACGAAAAAAAGAAATTATGAAACTGCAAAGAACTTTATATGCCTGCGATACTGTGTCACAAATTTGGGAAATCGCAACCAAACAATTATATAATTTATTCGTTTTGTTTTAAACATTGCAGTCTGGTGTCTTTTCGCATTAAATCGAAGACACTACAATTTTGTAATTAATATTCTGTATCTGTTACAATTTACAGGAAAGGAATGCTAATGCAGCTCTTTGCCGCTAGGCGTCGTTACATCTGACTCACCCTGTAAAGCATAACTTCTTTAATGTACATTGACACTATAATTCGTTATAGCTACCACCCGCTTTAGAATAAGTTACTTACATAAATTCAGGGCATTAATTATATTTATAGCACGTTTATGATCAGCATATTTAAAGTCAACGTTTGTTGGAAAAAAAAAAACGGTTTATGACAGGGAAATACTCTTGACAACTTCGGATTTGCATGCCTTTTGCACGTTCCCAAGGGACACGGTACCTGGAGCCTTTGAAAATTAAATGGATGTACCCCAATCACGGTTTAACAAGTAAGAAAACTTGGACCACACCCACACAACAGGTTGTAATATTGCATGACTGCTTCTAGCATTTTTTTCAACAAGTTTTTGACATTTGGATCAATAGACCTTACTGTGAATGAACAACAAACGTATATTTTGAAGGTATATTCAAGTCTATACTCTTTTGTCTCAAAGTGACAAGATTATTTAATTTTTAAATTATTAAAAATTTTCTTGTACTGCAAAACATAAAATATATATTATGCACTGTTTTGAAAAAAATCAATTTCGAATCATAAAAACTGAACACGATTGGTGTTATTTATTGCGAAGTACTATATTCGATATTAAATGTACGATCTGATAGTGCCAAGAAACAAAACGTTGCCTATTCAAAAATGTCTGCCGATACTAATTAAAACGTAATCAATATGTCACGAAAAGTTATTGTGTATTTTGACGAAGAATTGATTCATTCATTTGGAACAGTTTCGGAATTAACTCGACAAATTTCTGCATAGCTATCCAAAATGATTCGTTGCTACATCCCATTGCTTTATTCAGGTTGAAAATTATCCTCGAACTATCGTTTTAAAATTTAAGATTTAGTACAAGGGATTTTTGGTGGCATAGATATTCATAAACACAGTCTGCATTTTTCTTTAAAAAAAGAAGCAGAAAATAACTTTTAAATTCAGAAATGTTGTTGTCTACTGAGCTGAATATTTTTACTTTATTCAAGAAAGATTGAATGAAGAATTTGAATTCACAGAAAAGGTTTGGAATTTAATAATTCAGTTTATCATTTATCTTTTAAATTTTTTATAGTACTCACTTGAACATGCACTTGTGGTACACGGTTTTTATCTAAGTAATATGAATATACGTATGAGAAAGCCTTGTACTCACTCATCACAAGGTTTCTGGAACTATTAGACCTACAATCTTGAAATTTATAAAGAATATTGTAAATTTCTTATTTAAAATGAGTAGATATATGTGGTAAGAACGGGATTTTCAAACATGGACCAAAAGCTGGCTGAGTGGCATTATTACCTAAAAGGTTCATGTTTTTGAATAATTATTAAACTTACTAGAAATTTCACGAACGTTATTTCTTCAGTTAATTCCGCTAAAAATGGGTTTTGTGGAAATAGACTCCCAAGATTGTTTGCCGGGGGGGGGGGGTATTATGAGTGTGTTATAGATTTAAAATTCCGTTTTGAGGAACAATAAAATTTACAAACTTGGAATTTGGCAAAAATGATTCTTTCAATGAGTTGAGATCCTTTAGAAAAGGAGTTTGAGGGCATCGACCGCGAGGGTAAATGCAAGAGCGTATATTATAAATATACTTCTGGTTTAGAAATTCAAATTCGGTCCTTTTTAAATCAAGAGGTGAGTGTTATAATAATACTTTTAAATATAATCGAAGGCTAATTGTTGTAACCTATAACAAGTAATATAAAAAAAAATTAAGTCAATTCCTACTTTGAATGGATGAATAGAAAGTATTTTATTAACGCGATTGAAAATTTGAACTAGATATATATATAGAGAGAGAGAGTGAACTAATAGAAGGAATTGAAAAAACAGCATGATTTGTCTGCATTGTTGTAACAATGCACACCCGGTTTGGCTTATTTGGCTGAAAAACCGGTTTTCGATGCCAACTTTTGTCAAGGTTTAACAGTTACATTGTTACAACAATGGAGACTGATCTAAGTTGACGTTAAAACCCGTAATTAGTTTAATTAACCGGTAATTAATAAATTAATGTTTGAAAAAAATGTTTTAACATCAAGTGTCATCCACTACAAGTTTTAAAAAATGTATTTAAACTTGAATGAGTAAATAGAAAATATTTTATTAACGATTGAAATTTTGAATAAGATATATAAATAAATAAATAAATAAATATAGGGAAGAGTGAGCTAATATAGAGTAGAAATTGAAGAAAATGTATAGCATTAAAATGTCATAAAATACCCAGCGAATTGGATGGGTGTTACAAATTCTTTACACTCTCTGAAACAGTAAGAATTTTTAATACACAGTTATACCATTATATTGTTTGTTTAAAAGCTAATTATCTTGTAGTGAATTTACTTATAATGTTATGTTTTACCATTATATCTGAAATAGTAAACAATTTATGAACTTCAAACAAGGTACCAAAATAATGTTTATCAATATTTGCAGCATGGAAATGAGAGAGATTTTGGAAACAATTATGTATACTGAAACATCTGTGGGGTTTCTTTCAAAGCCCTCTTAAAATAGAAACTTTCAATTATTTCAAGTAATTTAATTAGCTACCTATCTCCACTTATACGTCCCAGGAAACTTCCTATGCTGAAAAGATACATCATAATTTGAAAACTTCCGAAACTAAACCACCCCTGCTGGTAAATTCCAAAATTTTCGATTGAAACTACCACTCAATCACTGACACAATCTCTTTGGGGTGTTTGGTACCTTCGCTCTATATAAAACGTCAATTTAAATAGATGGCGCGTCAGCAAAATTTCTCGACAGAATCCTCTACCCTCATCCGTCGGGTTTTCACTGAAAATTTCAAACGCGTCCATCCCCTGAAGTTTTCGTAGATCGAGTTTTACGTTAGCTGTGAAAAATGATCCACGAAGAAGAAATATTTACTACAAGTAGAACCTTTCACCCTAGTCATTCTAATTCTATAAAGGAAGTTCTTGAGATTCTTGATAAATTTCTTTGACCTTTTTTTAAATGGAAAAGCTCCTAAGTTAGATTGACAGAGATTGAAGGATTAAAGCATTGGTTTGCTTTTATTATTTTTTTTAATGTTGACTTGCTGTTTTCGCAAACGATTTTAATTAGTTTACCTTGCGAAATTAAGTTTGACGTTTTTTTGATAGGTTTTACTAAAATAAAACAAAAAAAAAAGAGTTTGTTAATAATTTAAATAAAATAATTACTTCTGATTAATCATGTTTGATCATTTTATGAGTTTTTTTTTAAGCATAATTTTTTTTAATGTTCCAACTTGAATGTGCATTTTGTAATCACAGAGGAAATATGCATATTGTATTAAAAGGAAGGATTTTATCTTTTGTATTTTTATAAGTGATACTTAAAGTATTTGTACTAGCCATATTTTGCTAAAATACTGTTGTATAATTATTAATGTAGAAATTATTGTTTTTAGAAGCAAATTTGTGAAACAAAAGCTTTGAATTTAGTATGTAAAAGCGTTCAGTATGTCTGCGTTTAATAGATACTAACACTACTGTACTGAGTTAAAGTTTTCATGACCCTAACATCTTGAGCTACATGTTAACTAAATAAAACTATACAAACATGAATTCAAGTTTTAAGTTTAGATAATTTGTTACTATCATACAGTTATATGAAATTTCAGTTTTATTATTTCTTTATCACACACACACATTTTCTAATGTTTCTTTGTTTTAATCTATTCAACTTCAGAATTTGTTTATCAGTAGTTGTATAAAATGCTTTTGACTGTGTTCATCGTGTTTCACGTAGTCAAATGATTTATAAGCATTGCTTTTAGAAATGATATGAATCAATGTTGTTGATTAAGCATAGAATTTAATCTTTTACGTTATGTTGTATATTGTATTCCAGTATTTCAAATTACGGAGTCTTAAAAAATTACAAGTTCTACTAGAAATATTCTCAGTAACATCATAAAAGATTTAACAAATCGATTATATGTCATATTGTTTTTTTTTAAAGGAGGGGAATGCAATAGGCGAGTGAAGTGGTCAGCTCGGGTGTCGTCCATAGTTTGACCTGCGGTTCAAAATTACCAAGTCTGTTGCCGAAAGCTTTCTTGTTGATTTTATATGCAACAATAAATATTCAAACACTCATATTGTTTCAATTTTTAAACAAGCATATGGTAATTAAACTCTTTGAAACAATATTCATATTAGATCCATACACTATATTATCAAAAGTATCCAGACACCCTTCGAAGTAGTAGATTTGGCCAATGGTGTCACGATCCTGCCCAGAAGAGTATTAAGTTAGTCAGATAAATTCAAAATCGAGGTTTCCTAATTAGAGAACTACAATGAAAAGAAAAACAAAACTAAATGTGAAATAATCGTTTTCCCCACAATGAAAGTTTTTTGCTCTTCTTTTGCTGTTCACAATGTTATCGCGAAATGCACACAATCAGGTGCTATAATAGTGCAACCACGGTTTAGTAGATCACTCTGCTTAGTATATAGGAACTGTAGAACAATGGGGAGAGTTTTGAAAGCCAATCGCATGGATTGGTCCAAAAAAATACATCAGAAATTCTACACGCAGCTCCTAGATTTAACATAAACTCATCACAACGACAGTTCATCTCGAACTTCAAGATTTTGGTTCCCATGACAAAGGTGTTACTAATAAACCAAATATATCGACAAAAAATGCTAAGCACTGCTCTTAGTATTGCAAAAGTCAACAAAATGGAAGATTTGAGCAATGGTGTCGCGTGTTATGGAGCCGTCGTATTCTGCATGGCAATCCGGCGGTGCAGTCTAGTTGTGTAAATTTCCTGTTTATGCCTTTGAAACTGACTATTGAACCACAACTGAAATTTAGAGGTGGATGCTTAATGTTTTTATTGTGTTTTACTGGTTTATCCTAGGTCTTTGCTTTCTGTGCAAAGAAATCTAAAGATGGAAGCCTATTTCAACGTCTTGGACAATACCGTACTGTCTTCATTGTGGCAACATTTCGGAGAGGGTATGTGGTCATAGTTTGTCAAGTTGTCATGGTTATGAACTCGTGGTCGTCATTGGTGGTATAGAGGGGTTGATGCACTTTAAATCGGTCAAAACGCAAAAGTCCTACCATTGGCGTAGTATGGAAGTTTAGGGGGGATGCCAGCTTATGTGTTAATTTCCTCTCTTGACCATGGTTCAGAATTACAAGGTTTGACGCCGATAGCTTTTTTTTTGTGGATGTGCACCACTATGTTTTCCACTGCAATTTCACAGAAAAACTATCACACTGAATCCACCGATATTCCCTTATATTATGGTTTAGCTCTTTATTTAACAACTTGTATTAATGTTAATTTATTGTTTTAAATATCAAAAGATATCTCTGGCATAGACTCTACAGAGGCACAAAATTCTTTCCTTTTCTGATAAGAGTTTAATTATTATAGATTAAGTGAAGTTTTAGATCCTGATTTATTACATTTTCTTTCTGGCTTTCCTTTTTAAAAATTTCCTCCCCATTCTTTTTTGTGATGGTTAGTCTACTGATCCTCTTCTATGATATCTGTTTTTCTTCTATATTTCGTATCCTATATTATATCTGCATTTTCCCCTGTAAATGATTCATATATATATATAATTTTGTTCCTTTCTCTAAAAAAATATTGTGTTTGATATGTATATATTAGTAGCGTTCATTTCCACTCAGCGTTACACCCAGATGGTGTATCTGAGCTACACCATCTGGGATAAGAAACAACAACAGTAGCGTAGTAGAGAATATTAGCCCCCCCCCCTGCAAAGTCAGGTTTTAGGCTCAAACCGTATCTTACAAAGGGCTCTCTAGTATCCTGCCCCCCCCTGATGTACGGTTGTGGGGGTGTACGTTATACCACTGGTATATACTGTATAAATTCGAAGTATGTAATTCCTATAATTCAATCTCTTTTTAAACTAATCTGTAGACTCCCTTAAAAAAGAGTATGTTTGTTCCACAAAGGCTGAGTATGTGGTAGGTGTTTACTAGGGGCTCGGGTTTGTAACTGTAAACCTCTATGGGTGAGCTCGATCCCCGTGGGTTTTCCGTTAATAGACGAGCACTTCCAAAATGTTGTTAATAAACAAACAAATGAAAGCTTGTAATGCTTCCTTTCATACAACCTTTTATAGCTTCAACTAATTAATAATTACTGATGTACGAAGATCCTACAAATATAGTTTTTAGCTTTAGTTAAGGGGAAGAAAATTTACATGAACATCGTTCCAATTACCTTTAAATTCAGTCTTAATAAGTTATTTTATATAAATAGCGGGACTATATACAATAAATAAGGATGAAATATTATAAACGTATAGCAGTGTTTCTCAAACTTCCAATATTTGCGACCCAATATTTAATCATAATTTTCATCGCGCCCCCTTACACACAATAACAATGTATTTTTAATTCAATAATACTATACTTTGACACTAAAGCTACAATGCGACTGATGATTAAATGCCACCGACGTATATAAACGTCTTGCTCAGCCAAAGCTTTGATTGCCCCGGACGTAGATGTATGTCTTTCCGAGGTACAATCTTTTCTGTTCTTCAGAATAATTCATTAACTTTTCCGAAGGTTTTGAAATGCAATAAAAATGACCTTGACAGCGTTTGCCAAGAATTTTCTTATTTATTCCTTTTCTCCCCCAATACATCACATACGCACGCCTACATGGAAAACGGTGGCATTGAGGAGCACCCTTATCACGTATCCTTCAATTGGCAGAAAATGGATTAATTATAAACCTTAAAAATTTTCAAGATAAATGTTCATTTTTGTACATAAATTACATATGACGAGCCCATGGGATCAACTGTAACTATTAAACTTGTTCTTGACTTAGTATTGTTAAATTAATTATAAAATACTTAATGCAGTACTGATACATATATAAGTGCATTTTTTCTTACTATTTCACTGATTGTATTTTGTTTGTTTACTGTCGAAAATTAATATTTTTTTTAAATAATCATTTTTTCGGCCTCACCCCCTTCGTAGAGTTATCCCGCCCCCCAGTTTGAAAAACGCTGATGTATAGTACTATTTTTAATGCATACTTAAAAAATGTCTATCAATAATTGTTTGAAACTAACTAGCTTCTATCTATTTAATTACTGAAAATAGAATTTACTGTATAAAGGATCGTCAAATATAATCCCTTTTGGTTATTTTGTTAGGTTTTTTTCATTCAGCCATGTACAACACAGACATCAAACTCCGAGATAAAAAAAAATACACTCTAAATTACTTCAAGCGATTTAATTGGATATCTTTACTAATCAGTTTCAGAAATTTTGTCATGTTCAAAAAATGCATCTTAATTTGAAAACTTTCGATACCAAATGCTCCCCCTTCCTGTCGATAAATTTCGAAAACTTCGATTGAAGTTGCCGCTCAATCACTGACACTATCTCCCTAGGGTATTTGAGATCTTCTTTCTTCATAAAACGTCAATTTAAATAAAGAGTGTGCCAGAAATACTTTCTAGAAAAGGAAACCTGTATCCCATCCTTCGGGTTTCACTGAGAATTTCAAACCCGTCCTCTTCCTAACCCCTTATAGTTTTCATAGTTTGGATTTAACGCTTAGCCATGAAAAATGAAACCGAAAGAAGGAAATGTATTCTTCCAGTAGAGCCTTTCACTGAGTCATTCTAATTCTATAACGGGATAAATTTTAGCTGCTTTAATGACTATCTTTTCTACGTTTTTTTTTTTTTGTTTTATTTTTTAAATGTTGCTAAGCTAAATTGACAGCCTATGATGGATTAATGCACAGTTTTCCTTCCGTTTTACGTTCTGGCTAAAAATGTTTAATTACATCGCTGAAGTTTTTAATTAAATTCAACATTTTTAATATAATTGTTTAAAATAAGAAAAAAATGAGTGATAAATTAATCCTCCGTTCTCCGGGTTTAAAAATTCTTATTCAATTTTAAGCAATAATTGAAATTTCATTTTTTATTTCTGCGTGTATTGTGCGTAGAGTAAGTTTATATGTATGTATAATGTAAAAAGAATCATAAGTTATAATGGTTTTTTAATTACTTATCTTGTATTTTTAAGGCGAAACAGTTATTGTTTTGGAACGTTAAATATTTTGTTAGATTTCTTTTATATTTTAGAGGATATTTCGTGGTTAGGAGAGTTTTTCACCGTAAAATCAAAGGAAAAGTTTTGTACATATATATATATATTAAAGAACTGAGCTTGTATAATTTATATTATGCGAAGAGTGTGTTAAGTTTTGGTACACTTCTAAAAGAAAGTTCTAATTAAAAGTATTGAAAAAAAACCCATCTATGAAAAGGATATCAAAATACACACACATTATATATTTTATTTAATTTCAATGGCTAATTATTAGCATAGCACTGCACAGCTACTGACGTCAGACTTCCTAATTTTGAATGTCAATGAAGAGACAGGGCAACACTTAAGTTCATAGTACACTATCTAAACTTCAAATTTGGCCGCGGTAGACTAGTGGTCAAGGCCACGGAATTGTGAACTGGAATGTCATGAGTTCGAGCCTTGTACCCCTGAAGATTAGCTGTGTAGAGTGCCCGATGCACGTTATGTCTGATGAGGCTCAAGCGTCCTCCCGTTGGTGTGGTGTGGAAGTTAGAAGAGGGGGTACCTGCTCAGATGTAGTCCTCATCACTTGACCATGACTCAAAGTTACGACGTTCGTTACCAATAGCAATCGGGTAGCTTTATAGTTCGATGTTCCATGTAACTCTCTCTCCTAACATACAGTATTGATAGATTTAACGTGTATAAGAGACCATTTATTCGAGGGGTCTTTAGTAGTAAGAGCAATATACGTATATTATAATACTTTGATATTATTTGTGAGTAAATGTAGCTATTAAAAAACCTGAGATTTTATATTTTAAATGGCAGAAACATCACACAGAAACAAAATAATTGAAAATTTAAAGATTTAATCACTATGCTTCATTTTGAAATTTCGCATTTTTTTTTTCTTAATGCATTTGCTTGCGTAAAAATGCATTGTTATAAAATTACATTTCAGAAAAGGATAAATTTGTTTTCTAATAATTTTATTCTTTAGACTGACATTTATTTTTTTATTTATGATATTCTTAAAATATCGATTTTTGCGTGTATGATAAAATGTTTTTTAAGGAAAATAACATATTTTTTAAAAAAGTTTCCATTGGTATGATTTCTGATATATTCAACACATGGTGGCAAATTAAACTATGAATAATAAACTAAATTTATTCAATTTAATTGGATAACTATACTTCCAAATTTGTCTCAAAATGCATTTCAAATTTAAAACAGTTCTTTTAAAACTTTCTCAGCTTACCTCTCCTGGCAAATTGTGGAACTGACTGCTGTCATCATTGACACCACTTTCTCTGAGATGTATTTATACTAAGCATCATACCTTTATAATAAAACATCAATTTAATAAATGGTGCTATATAGAAATACTTCTTCGATTTAAACTGTACCCATTCCGTTGACTTTCTCATTTAAGGAATTAAAACATTTTATTCCTCTAAAATTTACTCGGATTGGCTTTTCAGTGAAATATAAGAAAAATATCTCTTCGATATTCGGTCAAATCTTATTAATTCTATACTGGATGTTCTATTTTATTATTTAAGGAAAGTGCTGACAGCTTTCAAAAGATTAGTGAATTTTCTTCTTTTTTATTGTTCATTGTCTCTTCTTTGGTGAAAGGATTTTAATTATTTTGCCAAATTAAATTATAATCACCATTTTTGAAGTGTTTTTAATTAAGATATATGAAGTGTGTGTTATATATAAGCGAAGCATTTAGTGATTTGTTCTTTTTATTTTTAGAAATGTTATTTTTATAAATTACAATATTACTTAAGGCGACTATGTTTGGAACCGTGAGTTTGAAAAAGCGTGTAAATAAATAATATTTTGATATTTAGTGTCAGTTTAATCAGATTATTCATATAAAGCTGTTTTAAGAATATTGTACAAATAAATCGTTTAAATGCAATTTCATACATATTTTCAAAACATTCTTCTTTTATGGAAAATTCTTCTATAGAAATAATACATTGCCTATAGTTAGATGACTTCTGTGCAGAGCTTTAAGAATGATTTTTGAAAAATTTGCATTACTTTCAGAGTTACGATCAATTAAAATAAAAAAGAGTGTTTTTAGTTAAAATTTCTCTACTATGATATATTAATGTAAATAAATCAACTTCCAAATTATTTATTTAAAAAATCCTAGCTCAGGTTCTTCACAAATATCTTAGCTATGTATAGCAGCGTTTCTCAAACTGTAGGGTGTGCCCCCTTAGGGAGGAGTGATAACTCTATGAGAGAGGCGTGATCATATTGAAAAGTTAAAAACAAAAGATAATTAAAAAAATATTAATTTACTGAAAGTAAACAAGCAAAAACATTGTGACATAATGAAAAATAAAATACGCATACACACTGATATAACACACTTATAAATGTATCAGTGCTGCACACAATGCATTTTATAACTAATTTAATGATACTAAAAACAAATTTAATAATTACCAATTATTAACAGTTTGGTATTTAATAATACCAATTATTAAATATCACCAATTCATGTACAAAATTATATTGAAAAATTAAATTATCATTAAAAAGTTATCCCTTATCTTCATAATTTGTACTATTTATAATTAATCCCTTAATAACTGCTGATTTAAAGTGACGCAGTTCGTTCCCCATTGCAACCGTTTTCCACGTAGGTGCGGCGGCCCGGTGGCCGAGTGGTCTAGGTATCGGATCGTGGCTAGCGTGTCATGAGTTCGATCCTAGTACCACTAAAGACCCACCGTGTAGGGGAGCGATGCACGTTAAATCTGTCGAGAGCTCAAACGTCCTCCCGTTGGTGTGGTGTGGTAGTTAGGAGAGGGGGGCCAGCTCAGGTGTCGTCCTCGTCACTTGACTATGGTTCAAAATGACGAGGTCCGTCACCAAAATCCCTTGTGTAGCTAAACAATGCGACGTTAATGTTCACTCATTCACTTACCTCTCAAACACTGCTAACCTTCTTTTATTGCATTCTTAGGCCTTCGGTAAAATTTTATGAACGGCAGTACACAGAAAAGATCGTACTTCTGAAAGATGTATATACACGTACGGATAATTAACGCTTTGGCTGAACGGGATGTTTATATATTCCAGTGGCACTTAAGAGGTTGGAGTTGTATTGTAGCTTTAGCGTCAAGGTATAGTTTTTTTTAAATTCAATACAATGTTATTGTATGGAGAAGGTGGGTGATGAAAATTATGGTTGAATATTGGGACGCAAGTATTGAAAAATTAAGAAGCACTGGTGTGTATAAGCAAAATATTATTATTGCAGAAATTTTCATGAAAGAAGAATGTTTTAAAAGTGCTATTTCTTCTTTATTTTTTTTGCCAAAATATTGCTTTAAATAATTTTTTCTTGAAATAATATTCTTAAAACAATTTTATCTGCATACTCTAATTCAGGTTATACTAAATTTTGAAAACAGTATCCATTTATATGCTTTTTCAAAACGCCAGTTCCGAACGGAATCAATCACTTTATAAATATCTTACTTTTTATAATTTATTCTGTTACTGTATTTTATTTTGTTTATTGAGTAAGCTATATATATATAAATAGATAACTTTTTCGATATCGAGTCTTTCCGAAAATATGACTTGGTTTTACCATAATTTTGTTACAGTAAAGGTGTTGAAGGTAGATTTTATTTTTCATGCACAATACATTATATTTCATCAAATACAAGCATGTCGTTTCCAAAACGTCACGCAAAGCTCCAAATGATAAAGAAAGCAATCCATCAAATATCTAATGCCTTCTGTCTATTATTCCAACGTCTAATGCTGTTGTAAGAATAAATATTTGAATATCGGCTCTACTAAGAACAAAACTGTTGGTTCTTATGTCAGCAATCCATTCACAGATTATGTTATCCAAATCTGGACACAAAGGTCGTGTGAAGATATGATCTGCATTTCAACTTAACATCTTCTTCGTCTACTTGTTGATTGGGGTTGTCGTGCTTAGTTCGCACTTTTTCGAACTTTCTTTGCATTCGACGAGATAGCGTTTTTCACACATCCCCAACACCAGTGAGACCCAAAGTGGTGTATATCGACCCCCGAGGGTCCTTGACGTCCTGCATATAAATTACTCACTATTATATTTTATTTATTAGTATAGTTTACTATACTTCGTGTTTTGTTTTAAACTTCAGTATAACATGTTAATTAAATTAAAATTAAATAAATTTTTAAAAAATTGAAAAAATTAAAATTTAATAGTATAGTTGTGACGGATTTATATGCGACTCCATTAATTCCTTGGGGATTCTTCTGGGGGGAAAATTTATCAACCAACTTTCACGGAGTAAGGAAGCGTGATTATGCAAATGAAGTATATTATATAAATTCTGTTTTCGCGAGTTTGCAGTTTTGGCAAGGAGTTGACAAGTTAGTTAGCGAGTTAGTTTGTTAGTTGAACAGTGAAGGATCGTGGAATTATTAAGAGATTTCGGAGTTCATCCATGAAAAGGATTACAGAGAGTGGATCAATCGACAGTTATTAAATCCAGATAAGGATCTCCAGCAAAGATTCAAGTGTAGGATCCACTTCATAAAAGTACAGGTATCATGATCCTTATTTTAAATAGAAGTTAGCTTATTAGTGTGCGACGTAGTTTATATTGAGCGTGTTTAAGCTATCGTGGAATCAGTTGAGGGTCCGTATTATGATCTCCGTGCTATTGAATATCACCTCCACGCTCTACTATCTGATCAGTTATCTTAATAGGATTGTTATTGTGTCTTATTGATATTTTGTTGTCAATAAATTAATTAGAGTGAAACATGTCTAGTGATTATTCAGTTTCTCCTTCATACCTAGCCGGGTCTGCGGGTAGACAAGGGGTTTCAGATGGAAGTAGGAACCATCCGGCATTAAATAGTATAGTTTACTATACCTCACTATTGTTAGAAATTTAAATCTTGTTTTAGTAAGTAGCTCTATACCAGCAGTGAAAAAGTCATTTAAGTTGATAGTTTTGGGGTCTACCCAAAACTGAAACACATGGTCTATGAAAAAAAAGTTTAGGAGCCTCTGCCTTATACAAAGATTGAAATATTATTATTATTAGTTTATAAAATCAAAATTATAATCTTCAGTTGCAACACACGAAGTATTGAATACTTATGATTCTAACTTATTGCAGTAATATCCGTTAGTTATCAGATTTGGATGTGGTCGCTTAGTGGTTATGGTCACGAACTCGTGGTTATAGCATATCATGAGCTCGAGCTGTAGTGCCACTAAAGACCACCGTGTAGAGGAGCTAATGAGCAGTACATCTGTCAATATATATACTCAAAGTCTTCCCGTTGGCGCAATATGGTAGTTTTGAGAGGGAGGTGCCAGCTGAAGTGTCGTCCTCTTTATTTGACTGAGGTTGAACATCACGAGATATGTTTCCAATAGCCCTCGTTTTGTTTTATAGTGCTAGTATTTTGAAAATCATGTTTGGGATTAATTTTCGATTGGGTCCTATTTTGTGATTAACATGGTATTTTAATTCATATTGAAAATATGCGTGTTTTGAGATATAATAATGGTTGTTTTGATATTGGTAAACTTTATTATTATGATTACAAAAAAAAACTCCAATTTCAGATTCATTTATGTGTAATTTCCTAGTCAGAGAGCTGAGAAATTTAGATTTTGGTTAAGAACAACTCTTGAATCGAAAGCATGTTCAAAGTCAACAGTAAAACACTATTTAAACGCGTTGCGCTTTATTAAGGTACTAGCTGGTACACCCTTTCTTCGCACGGATGAACTGAAAAATTAAACAATACAGATTGAAGGATAAAGAAGTTTTTATTGAGTTAGTTTTACGTGAATCGCAAATTAAACAAGAAAGGCTTTTTGCATTATCTCAGCTGAACAAAACAAAAAAAAAACAATATTTGTTAAATTTTAGGTTTGAAGCCTTAATAGCTGATAAAAAGGATTTTAGCGCGTTTTTCACGTAGTGTAAAAAAAGCACTATTAGGACGCAAATTTCGTCTTCGTTCCATATTTTGTCGTACCTTTTTCTCAGCCAATAATTAACCGATTGACCTCGGTTTTCAGCATTGGGTCGCATTTGTGCCCTAGATGAGCCGAATCATATTTAAATTTAATAATTTTTAAATTTCTTTTTAAAAAAAATTAAGTATAGTACTACTTTCCGTTTGTAAAAAGTTCCTTAGTTGCATTATTGTAAAGTACAACATGTGAAAAACGCGCTAAAATTACTTGGCCATGTCAATGATTGATATCTTGTTTATTACTTAAATCACCCCGTAACTGTCTTGTGGGTTGATTTTTGAAAACACCTTCCTAAGCTGATCTCTGCTCAGCAAAAGTAACACATTGTTACAAATTTAGTGTAATGAACGCTTAAAATAGTGTAAATAATTTATATCTGGATGTGTAGTACATTAATATTACATTCTGTTGCACTTATTTTATGTTAAAGTTGTAATATTCGCAAACAACGCCATTCCTTACATTATAATCACAATTTAATGGAAACATAGCGAAATGTTGGTGATAAGTCAAGTTGGCATTCTTTTTGGCGACCATGTTTGCAACTCGTCGATTGATGAACGGTGCAGAAGTTGTTATGCTGTAACACTACCCGGTGGGGAGCTGCAACAAAGAGGACAATAACCTTCTCTACAAAAAAAATACATATACATGTCAATTTTCATAGTGATCGGTTGAACGGTGTGTTGGAGTGTGAAACAATTTCATATATACAAACATCCATTTATATATACAGCTTAGATGATATCTGGAAAATATTATTGTTCGAAAATTTTTATTTGTTCTCCAAAACTTGATATTGTTTTTTCAGGATGAGCAAGATTTATTTATTTGACAACACTAGAGCATATTATTAAGTTATATAGACCCAATTTCAATACTACATTACCAAATAAGTAAGAATTCTCTTTAAAATCTCGCATTGATTCATTATACATATTTTTTACTGATGTCAAACCCGGGCGCAACATGAGTGCTATTGGCAACGGAATTCATAATTTTGAACCTCCGACAACACCCACGATTGAACCTCGATCTCCAAATTTCCACACCACGCCATCGTGAGGACTTTATTTCCAAGCCACTTCTCCAGCTGCCCTGCGCATGCCTAGGAACACTCTCGGTGTTTTGAAGATTCGAATTAATTAATTTTAATTTCAAAGAGTTATATATATTTGAATATTGTTTATATTTTCAGCCCTCTAGAGAAAGTTAACACCCCCGAGACTTCTTAATAACAGCGTAATTCGAGAAATAAAATAATGATCTAAAGCAAGTATCCTCCCCCCTCCCAAATAAATCAGAATAGAGATTGCATAGTAATCCATTTATAGAGAGGACGAAACAGACTCACTCATCACGAGATCGCCAGAACCATTAGACCTAAAGACTTGAAATTTCACAACCATGTTCCTTTTTAACACGCTTTTATATGTATAAACTTCACTTGTATGTAACGGAATCTTTGAACTCGATTTTTACCCTCTTCAAAAGGTCAGATTAATTCAAAATTTTGCACACTTGTCAAGGACCGATGACAATACAATAATTCCAAAATCCTGATCAGGATTATCAGGAATAATGATTTCCAGATTTGGCAATTAATTCCTCTTCCACTTCTAGATTTGGTAACTAATTCCTTACACCAGTTCTAGATTTGGCGACTAATTCCATATACCATTTACATATTTGGCGACTAATTCCATACACCATTTACAGATTTGGTAATTATTATTTTTTTTTTGCGCTTTAGATCGCTTAACCATAAAAGCGTGTTTTTTAGCTTTTTAAAACCATAATTGTTGAGAATAGCTAACATAACAGGTTTAGTTGAAATAAAATCCCAAGGGGGTGGGAGATTGCAGGAACATTATAGACAAAAATTCTGGTTTTTAAAGTATTAGACATACAGACTTGAAATTTGGCATGCTACTTTTGATGTGTAGAGATACCCATAGAACGGGTTTTGTGGAAACTGAGTCTCATAGTATTACGGAGGTTGTATTTTATATAAACAAAATGCTCGTTTTCGTACTATTAGATTTACGGACTTGAAATTTGCTAAGTATGAGTTTGGTTGTGTAGGGATCTGCTAAAAAGGGGTTGGGGGAAAATCGACCCCCAGTGGGTCGTAAAAGATAAATATAGTTAAGTTTTAGAAATTTGTCCTACATTAATTAAATCAAGAGGTTAGGATTCTAAGAAGGATTTTTAACACAATGGTAAGCCAAAAAGTATGACTTATAGATATGTATATAAATACCATATAAAAATAAACACATAGAAATGCAATATCTTCAAATTCACAGGGAAGGAGGTGGGTAACGGCTAGTACCCGTATTAAGGAAGAATTTTTATGTTTTAATAAACTGCTGCGACAAATATTTGTTCCATTGTTTCCTACTTAATGATAATTTGAAAAAAAAAATCGAAATAATTAATATCGCATTATATCCAAATTAAAATGTAGTTTCTCATGCATTTATGTCTGCCTTCTTTTCTCTGTTCAGTATAATAAAACACATTTTGTTAACTAATCATTGCATAATAAAACAAGTATTAATAAACATCAGTTTATTAGAAGATGGCATAATTGATTTCATTCTGAAGCTAACATACAAAATTAAATAAAGTACTATATTACATTTCTATTTCAATCTATTTATATTAACTGAATATCAACTATCACTTTGCAATGATAATTAATATCTTGAAGTCGAATCCTTTGCTTAAAAACAACCATGACTATTATATAGATTCACATACGCCTTTCGTATCTATATTAATCGCCAAAATTATATGCATCATTAATTAAAGATCATCACTGGGAATTCACAAATTAAACCATGGTGGAATAGAAAATATTTTCCGCAAGCATTACATTCCTTAAATTCCTCTGATATGTTGTTTTTAATTAAAACTGATGCGTTAAATTATGCAAATTCACAATTGTGAGTTCATGAAGCAGCAAGGGGTGAAAATACTTTTCAAATCTGATTGTGGAATGGGATTGTAGCTTAAGTGCGATTGATTAAGTTATTGTTTATCCTTCATTAAAATAACTCGTGTTATAATTTTGTAGTATTTGCTTTTCTTTAAAAGATTCTATGCATATACAAAACTGTTTGAAGGAAAATCGTAACGACAAATCAAATATTTTTTTTTCTGAAATTATTTTAGAAAGTCTGTATTATGCTTCTTTTTTGGAGTTTTAAACACAAAACGAACAGCACAATGTTTTGAAAAGAATGTTATTTTGTTGCATGATTTACGTATTTTACAGGTTGATTCATAATTAATGTGACCAATTTTAAAAGCATATAACTATTTATGGTAAATTTTAATCACTTTATTGCCAGTTTCACTTAAAAAATTAAACGCTTAAGTCACTAATCTGACTATTTTTATTAGTGGGAATAAATTATGACTCCGAAACCCGAAATGAAATTTTAAAGCTTTTGATGGATAGTTGCTCAAATTCTGTTATAAATAAAGCTTTTTAAAATAAGGAAACATATTTTCTAATAAATTAATATCTAAACTTTGAAAATAAATCAAATTGCCAAGCAATAAAAAATTTCCGGAAAAAAATGTAGACGAAAAAAAAGTCCTTGGTGAAAAAGAAAGAAAAAAAAGCTGAAAAGACTTATCGCTGCAGAATATCCTCTGCCCCAAAGAACTTTAACAAAGAAACTACATGTATCGCAATCGACAATCTGTCGTCAGATAAAGAAAATTGGCTATTAAACAGTGAATAAACCAGTCTGTCATCATATGTCTGCAAAGACTGTAGAAAAAGAAGAAAATTTCTGTATTTATTGTTAAGCAATGGTAGATACAAAACATGGATAACTTCTGATGAAGAACTGTTTCATCTGTCATCCACAACTGGAAAAATGAAGATACAATTTCACGCATAAAGCGTCGTAAAAGCGCAGCGGCTTTTCAAAAGAAAAGTAGGCCGTCAGGTGTTATGGTAAGAATGGAAATGTTCTCTCAAGGCTTAAAAAACCATTTTTTCTTGTGCCAAAGGCTAAAATTGATGCTAAATTTTATCAGAATTAAATTTTGAAGTATTTGATCAAAGAACGTAAACATCTTTGTTCTCAAGGAAATTTTGTTTTTCACTAAGATTCTGCACCAAGCCATTCTGCAAAATCAACTATAAAACGGCTGAAAGATATAAAAAAATAAATTTTCTTCCTTCTGAAAAATAACTGCCATAATCCCCTGACTGTGCTCTTTTGCAACATTTTTTTATTTATGAGGATACTTAAAAAACAATTAAATAGACGTAAAGTAAGAACACTTCACACAAGGGCTTCAAAAAGCAATCAAAGAGAAAATTGGAAAAATACCCTCAAAAATGGTCGGAATAGCTCTTTTGGCTTAGCCTAAAAATTTACGTAAAGTGTACAATGCTGATTGAAACCACATTGTACATTTCTTGTTAATAACTTAATTCTATAACAATTTATGGTGCTTTGAAATTGGTCTCATTTTTTTAATCAATCTGTATACTCGAATAAAATTTACATTTTTAATTTCCTTGTTGAGCTTGCTAGTACATATTTTATTTGAAACGTCAACAATCGAAGCTACTTGAAAACAAAAATGGGACATGGATAAACACATGTTTTATACACTCCTTTGTATGTGTGCGTACGAATTCCAATGAGAGATTTCTAATTAGGAATAAAAAAGGGCATTAAATTCATGTAATGAATAAAAATTAAGTATCTTTTTATACCTAGCTTGCCATAAGTTTTGATAAAAAATATTGAGATCATTTGTTTTGAAAAATGTAGCAGACAATTTTAAATTTCGTCTTTAGAGATTTTCTACAACTTATCACGGATAATTGTTGTCTTTCACGAAGGTTGTGCTAAGTAAGTCAGAGCTTTAACACTTTGAAATGAAGAGTGCAGCAGATATTTCTCTGCTTTAAAAAAGAGCCCCCTCCCATCGGTGATATTTAAGGCTCTTATGCATTTAGACATCAGAAGGTTATTCATTTATCGAACTATTAAAAGGTTTTCTGATACTAACAGCAATGCAGATCGTATTAGTAGGAGTGGTCATCCCCGTTTGTTAAGAACAGCAGCTCTCATCGAAGCAGTCAGGATGAAAATTCGTCGAAATCCTTGCCGAAATAAGACTTTTCAAGCTGAACAGCTAGCTAAAAAGAACAATGTATCACACTAAAAATGAAAATCTTAGACCTAGAAATGGTTTAAGAATAACTTACAAAGGAATTAACCCGGGAAAAGGCGCGCACTCGATACTAACGTTAGAGGTCGCGCTTGATGGTTAGTGGTTCCTTTCTTTATAATTATTTTTATTATACACGATAAAAATCGTGATTCCAGTGAATCATTTAATTCTGAATAAATTAATTAAAATAAAGTAGGCTTAGCTACTTTTAAGAACTTTTCAATTTTTCTTTGGTAATTTGAGGAAAAAAATATCAATTAAACTGAATCAAGAAGTTTCAAATGGGCGTGAGTTTAATAAAGGACACAAATCACAGAATCTTTTTGCCAACATTAGAGAGAGGAATGATATTTGCAGGCTCTCATGTTTTGTTCACGTTGTTGTTGTTTTATTGATGATCGACAAATAGTCTGTTGAACTTTTTCTTGCATGTCCCTCTTTGACAGGGCTCAGGGTGCCTTGCGGTACACTTGTGGTTTCACATCTTCCTTGATGGAGTTTTTTAAGTATGATTTGTGTAAACTTTCCTTTCAACTCAAACGTTTCTTGTTCATCACTTTTCTCAAATTTACTTTCGTTATCATGATTAGTATCCATTATTTCCTCAGGTTCTTCCCTTGCTTGATTAGTTTCAGCTTCATCCTATAGAAATTACTCAGATGCCCATTTCTTTATTTATATTCTGTTTATTTATATTTATTAGCCATAATGAGTCCTATAACACAGCAATCAAAACCATTAAATCATTAACAGGGGGAAATGTAGCCTGTTCATAGACAATATTTTGGAACAAACGTGGTCCCGTGCGGCTCTCAGTCACCCCAATTACCTTAAGATTTGAAAGAAAACGTTTGCCAATCCCAAAATAAAGGAAGATATGTGACAAATACATTTTAATTCCCATGAAGACTATCATGTAGAAGGATACTGTCAAGGCCATTGGTAACAAATAAAAAGTTTTCTCAGAATTAAAAATTTCGTGAGCCTGGGGTGACTCTGTGCTCCATGCGAGCGCTCCCGGATTAATGCACCAGAGCGAAAAGTACTGTTGCAGCGATACGCACAGAAGAATTCTGTTTACCGACGAGAAACTTTTTGGCATTGGAAAATCTTTTAATCGCAAGAATGACCCTTTATATGCAAGGATTACCCAAGGTGTTAGAGATGAAAAATTCTTGCAGATAACCCATTACCAGGCTTCAGTAATGGTTTGGTGGGGCGTTTGCTATGGAAGAGCCTCAGCTATTCCTTTTCGCTAGAAGGTAGTGAAACCAATGGCAAAACCAATATTAAAGCCCCTGAACGAAAATCTGTTAAATAAAAACCATAGGATTTTTCAACAAGACTGCTCCTGCTCTTAATGTGAAGACATCCCAGCGGGGTGTTTGGAAGAGAATGAGCCGGACTTAATAGAACATGTAGATTGACATTCCAGCAAACCAGATTTCAATCGAATCGACTATAAACCGTGGTCAGTAATAGAGACAAAGGGGTGCCAAATACACCATTTCAATTAGAAAAGTCTTAAATGTTCTTTAAAGAAAGTCGTGAAGGAAATTCCCAGGGATGTAGTGCGTGCCTTGATAGTTGATTGGCCACAAAGAGTCTAAATCCAGAGTGAAGTCAAAATATGATAAATTGGAATAAAAGGTGCAATATGTTAAATTTAAAGGCAAAAAATACAACTTTAGGAAAATTTAAGTTTCAATTTGACTGTAAAGTGTTTAATTTGATCTTTCAGAACTTTTAAACTAGAACTATAACTGCAGCTTTTTTTATATAAGAACTTTTTGCACAACCAGGCACCATAGTCTCTTACGGTGAGTTTCAGAATATTTTTTATGCATTTCCTTGTGTACAGTCCCTAGAAAAATGCGTTAAATTAAATTACTTTATGAGCAAATATCTGATACTACTCTAAGAACTCATAAGCTAGAAATATATAACTACAGCTTTTTTATATACCACCTTTTTGCACGACCATGCATTTTATAGCTTTTTATGAAGATACAGAATATTTTTTAAGCTTTTTCTTTTGTTCAATTCCTATAAAAATGCATAAAATTATATAATTTTATAAGAGTAAATATGTGATATCGAGTTAAAAATATGATTATGTTTACTAAAAAGTAAATTTATTTTTCTAAAAGCGATTGCTTTTGTGATTGTACTAATTTTCTCCTCAAACTATTTTTCTCCCCAATTTCCAATATTTATCTGGCATTCCAATTAAGTATCGTATTTTCTTTAATACTAGATATTATCTTCCAGAACACAATTTTTTATGAATATCTTCTGTTGTACAAAACCTTAACTTTTGCTTGTTTATAATAAATGCGTGTTATAGAGAAAAAAATATAACATAAATTACTGTAGAGCTTTCCTCAGTTTAATTTGATAAGCGTCTTCATTAGTTTGTTTGAGAGACACATCTTAATTTGAAAACTTTCCAACCCAGTCTGTCCTCACCGGTAAGTTCTGAAAACTTCGATTGAAGCTGCCGCTCAATCACTGACACAATCTCTCCGGGGTGTTCGGTACCTTCCTTCTTCATAAAACGTCGATTTAAATAGATGGCGTGTCAGAAATACCTTCCCCGACGAAAACCTGTACCCCCATTCGTTGGCTTTCACAGTAAATTTCGAACCCGTCCACCCTCTGAAGTTTCCGTAGATTGAGTTTTACGTTAGCTATGAAAAATGATCCACTGGGAAGAATTTTATTCGACGAGTGTGGAACTTTTCTCTTAGAGTCATCTTAATTCTATAAAGGAAGCTCTCGTGTTTTTGACGGCTTTCTTTCTTTCGGGTTCTTTTTTTTTCTTTAGAAAAGCTGCTAAGCCAAAGTGACAGCCTTGAAGGATTAATGCATCATTTTCTTTTCATTTTAGTCCATGTTTTACCTGCTCTTTTGACTGAAAGTTTTTAATGATTTAACTGAGCTTAATCAGAACTGAAGACTTTGATGTTTTTGTTAAATTAAAAATTGTATGTTGTAAGTTAAAAATGGGTTGATCCACCACAGAATTATATGCACGTCTTACAGGTTCCGAGATATAATTCTTTTTTCTTTTTTTTTTGAAAATTATGTCATTTCTGGTAAATTTTATATAATTTGAAAAAGGCGCCAACTCTCGCCCACTGAAGTGTTAGAATGCACCAAAGGATGAGATATGTTTATAAAACCAACACCTTCATTATGACTATCAAAGCACTATCTAAATTCGATCAATGTTAGGGAAGCTGGGAGACTAATTATTAACTTAAATTTCTATAGTATAATTAATTTAATAGCTAGCTTAATCCCTTAAGTACCACCGGCGTATAAATACGTCTCACTTCGCCCGTGTGTTAGCTGCCTCGGACGTATATATACGTCTTTCCGAAGTCCGATTCTTTTCTTTGCTCTGCTATCAGTAAAATTATTCCAAAGGCTTTGGAATACAGTAAAATGACCTTGACAGTGTTTTCAAAGGATTTACTTATTTCAGAGAAGAATTTGCTTACATATTTTTTTCCTTTTCTTCCTCCTCCTTTCCAATACACCACCTACAAAAGGTCAATGAGAAAAACAGAAGCACTGGGGAGCGAATAGAGTAGCTTTTAATCGAGAGCTAAGGTGTTAAAGATGAAATTAGCAACAATACTAACCATCTTTAATTTACTCATCTCTTCTTTATAATTGAACACCAATAGCTTTAACTATTATATCACTCACACTTTAGCTTCAGCATGACAACAATGGCCAACTCTCTCTACTTTCCTCTTCACCTGACTTTAAATAGCAACTCTCTGTAACATAAATTACTGTTCATTTATGGGAAGGGGCTTTATAATCATAAAACCTTTAAAAGAAATTTCCCCTAGAGGGTGAGTAAGAATTTGTTACTCACGTTACAAAAGTTGTATTAAAGTCTTAGGGGAGAGATAGTAGAGATTTAAGAAAAACAGCTTTGTAGAAAGTGTACAAAAATGATTTCAAATCTAAATCAAAGTTCATTGTGTATGGAGGGTGTTGCCCTCTCGATGCGAACGAAAAACGACCTTCTTCCAAAGCAACAAATGAACCGTCCCTTTTGATATATTGATGTTTAAAATATGTATTTGATGATATATATGTATATTTATATGCATAGGATGCATTTTGGGATGTATGATACCTCTATCTTTTTAAGTTATTGTACCTTTAAATACAATAGAATAATTGCGGATGTATTTGTTTCCTTTTAGAATGCAAATCTGAGGAAATTCAGGTATAATTGTATGCTAATACCATTCATGGCAGTTAACAAATTAAACAAGCGTTGGCAAAATATAGCTGAAATGTCATCACCGTAAGTTACCGTAAAATCCGGCGTATAAATACTCACTTTTAACACAAACAATTAGATCGAAATTCGAGTGCACGTTATACGCCGGGTATATAAATGAGTGCTTTAAAAATGAAAAAAAGATGAGCTCAGAAACAAATTAGACTTCTTCATACATTAAAATACTGTTTATTAAAACAAAAATAGCATTCTTTATGGTCAAAAAGGGTTGTAATTCTTGAAATAAACAATGTTTTTTTCTAAAGTTTGGAATAATATCTGGAAAAAATGACTTCAAAACATAAGAGCATTGTGCACGTACATTTCAGGTTTTTTCGTAAAAAAAGAGGGTGCACGTTAAACGGCGAATATTAAAATTTAAAAATTGCGGCTTGAAAGAATAGGTGCACATTATACGACGGATTTTACGGTAGTTTTGTTTTCTTCTCTGCCTAAAAAGAATTTTGACCCGAACGATCGTATGTAGGTCAAGAAAGAGAGAGAATTCTGTATCAATAATGTTCAGTCAATTTGAATGAACACGGTGGCAAATTTGATTTCAAATTGTCACCAATTGGCGACAAAATTAGATGGACTTAGACTTCATATTTGGAGTTATGTAGCCCACCATGTTCTACTCCATTTGCATTTGAACTATAATTCCTCCAAAGACACCGTGGCTGCAGTAGCCGCGTAGCGATAATTGCGAACATCTACGTTAAATTTGACGAGGCTTAAAATACTCATATTGGCTGTGGTGTGGAAGTCTGTAAAGTAGGTTACCAGCCCAATTGTAGGTCACGTTACTTAACCGTGGTTCACAATTACGAGGTCCATTGCCGGGGTGATTGTTTTCCGGGACCGTTTTGTAGCTCTAAACAATTTTGGATAAGCATAGTTAATTTGGGAATTCCTCCAATAACCATCAATAGACAAGTGGCTTAGAAGAGCTAAGTTAACCAACCGGAATGTTGAAAGAAATTCAAACTTTTGAAATTTGAATTATATAGGTGCACTTGGCAATTTTGGAATATATTTTGGCGAATCTTTTATATTTTCTCGCCAAATGTAAAGAAATATCAAAACATTAATTTTTTATGAATTGCATATAACAAATAATATTTTCCTGGATAACAGCGTTATCAAACCAAAAACACTCCACAGTTACATGAAAATTTGGGCTACACTTTTTATTTTATTCCAACTGACTTTTTTTGAAAATAAGTTTCATAGCTCTACTTGAAAATTGCCACTCTAATAATTTCATTTAAATTAAATTTTTACGCAATTGATTCTATATGTTTTCTTTAAATTAATTTTATGTGGTTGTAATTTGGTTTATGTCAATATGGAATATAATAATAGGTATTTTACTATAATACCTATAGGTAATAGGTGCACACACACTTTAATCACTTTTACAAAATGTTAAACAATAGAAAGAATCAAAAATCTTAATTATACTTTAAAATTCAAAAATTAATTACAGTTTTGTCTACTTCGACCCATTTTAAACAATTTTCCTTCTCAATAAATCTTTATTCATTAATGATGTGAAGATATTTTGATCAAATTCTAATTTCTCAGTTAAATATGCTGATTTTAAATTTATTTATACTCTATTATTTGCATTTCTAAGCATCCACCCATCATCCCAGCAGAATATTTAATATTATTTCAGCAATCAAATATTTATTCTCATTAAAGTTTATGAAGAAAATTATGTGTGTAACTTCAGCGCAAAATTGAAGAAAATTATCGAATTACCCTTCAATTCCATAATTCCTTGAATCCTAATGATCAGCTTGCGTGCCGTAATGATGAGCATCTTCTTTAAATCAAAATACATCATTAAAAACTATCCGTATAATAAGTCGTAAACACACATATATATTTTACATTCATTCTTACGAAAACTACATTAATCTCGGATAGTTAATAAATAATCCAACCAGTTAGTGTACAAATTTCGACTTGCAAATTAAACCAAAGCGGAGGAGAAGCAGCTCGTAAACTCCACTCTCCTTATACTTAATATACATAGCATTCTTAATGAACTATGTTTATGATAAATTACGTTATTCGACCGTTGTTAGTTGGAAGGGGGGGGATTGTTTATGGTAAAATACTCGAATATATTCGATTTAGTTATAGGATAGATGTGCGTTTGAGGATGACTTATTAAAATGATCCAATTATCTTTTCGAATAAAATGAAATGACTAAATTAAGACACCAAATCTCATTTTTATTATATCAGAGTGGAGAAATTAACGATTATGTATTGTAGGGTAGAGAGAATGTGTGTGTAGGATTCAAAATTCAGTAGGGAAGATGAAATATTTGAGGAAAGCTATTTAGTGAATTTATATGAAATAAATATTTAATACCTGCATTGTGCTTCTTGATTCCTAAAATTAGGTTTACATGTTATCGGAAAGTTCAGTAGTTCAAATGTAGATTGAGTGTAAAATATATTTTAGGAATTCAAAGATTATATATTGTACTTGGCAATAAAAATGCACAAATTTGTTAATTTCATTCTACTTCTTGTTCCTTAAGAAGTTTACATTCGTTAAGGAATTGCAAAACTGACAAAAATCTTCTCAGAATTCCTGCTTTTTTTAGTGATTCTGCATTTGGTCAACATGGAAGATATAACCCTGACAGCCCTAGGGATCCTTCACCATTTTACACCCTTCTATTTTTCTATGTCCTCTCCTTCACCCTTTCTTTCATTTACAGTGCGGTGGTATAGACTGAAGGACTAATTTTATTCAGAAAATAATTATTTATTTCCCAACGGTAACTTAATTTCTCGTGCGAAAGTATCCAAACAGGACAATGACGACTCATAAATTCTGGGGCAAGTCAAGCTTTGACTTTCTAATTAAAGTCAACTCCACAAGGGGTGGAAAGCGAGCATTGGTTAAATAGTAATCTCAGCTACATCCACTAGGAATCACTCTGTATACCTTTAAAGAGACACGAAAAAGCGAAACGAAAAACTCGCTTACGGGCCAGACCATTCTCCAGAATAGCACCTAGATCTCAAACTTAAGCCCAACATTGTATGATGTTGTGAAGAATACCTCAACGTAGCCTTCTCAAAAATGACCAACACCGTAGCAACATCGGCTATCCGTACCTACATATAACACTTTTTCAACTTAACGAACATTGGCACGGTTTGACTAAATATGAGTTTTGCTCTAATATCTTACGTTTTGACCATTATGTGAGATCGCGCGAAGCAAGTGACATAGCTTAGTTCATTGGTATATTAATCTAGTACGGCACCGTTTAGGACGCAAACGTTGAGGCTTTTGGATTCAGGAGAGAAGTTTGGCTGACGCATTCCTTGGAAAGCATTTAAGGAACCGCAGGACACTTTTAGCGAGCTGTTGCAGCATGAGCAAAACATATGTTTTCCTATCTACTAGAAACATTACCGACAACTGTCCGCCTATGGCTAGCACTATATCATCCTTTGAGACTGTCACTAACCCAACTGCATCTATATGTCCATTTGCAATGTGTCGGTCCACGATGGAGCGGTACATTGATGTTTTGGTCGACTCATGCTTCTGTTTAAACATAGATAGTCGATGCCTGTAATTTTGGTGTCACCCTGATAACAGATTCAGAACGACCATTGTAAAATACCGCATATCGTAAAAACGTGATATCATAGGCTCCATCGCATACGGTAGTCGATCACTGGTGGTTTGATGGTTATGAGGGCTGTACCCGACTTCTACGGCTAGTAGCCTTATTCTGAATTCAAGGTGCACCATATCCATCATTTGTTTACCAACAAAATACCATTCGAGGGGATACATCAGTCAATAAGACCTGCAAGGTACATAGACATTTCCTGACCACCGGGTGACCGCAGTAGCTCATAGTCATGGAGTTGCGAATAGTGAGTCGATAATTTCATGTTTAAGTATCTCTGAAGAACTACCGTATAAAGAGGCTGATGCTCGTTAAATCTGTTAAGGTTCAAAGTCCTCCCATTGGGGTGACTTGGAATTTTGCCTGTTCAAGTATCGTCCTCTTTACTTGACTATGATACAAAATTACTGTCCTTTCCGGTGGTCCACCACCGATGGTCCTCGTGTTGCTCCACAGTGTGAAGTTAATGAAACACTCGCTCCTGGCCACTGGTGTCCCCTAATCGAGCATATCCTAAAGTCGGTTGGACGATGTCTGTCACACTACTTACGGATGATCAATTGTGACAAGTTGAGAACGAATAATCACCCACACATCCCTCAGGCCCCAATTTGTACTATCAACAATTGCTGACTATCGCATCCCGTGGTGGAGCTAAAGCCTTGTTCGGTACTTTTTTGTGCGTCCACGTTCGTGGTGTTGCATGTGCTTATCTGGCGAAGTAAATAAATCAATGGTTTATTCTAAATTACTAAATTACCTTTTAAACAAACAGTTTTGTGCAAATTAATATATTTTTCGATTTATTTTCCGAGGTTAATCGTTTAATGATTAAAATAAGGTCTTAATTAAAGGTCAATTCGGATGTGAAGCTAGGTTAATTAAAGGACCGATTTTCCAATATCAACAATTTAATTGTTTCATTACCAACTCTAAAAGCTTTTAAATAAAGCTTTTCTAATAATGCAGTGAATATTAAACTTTATTAAGAACAGTGACGCAGTAAGCAAACTTTTCTTCTTTTTTTAATAATTCGATACAATTTTACCTCGCTATTCTTCTCAGGCGTAATCTTAATACATCTTCTAATTACGTTCAGTTTAACCCCTCGTGAGAACTAACATTTGGAAATAACTTAAAACTCGTCGTGTACTAGCCTATATTAATATAAAATTTGATATGCAATTAACGATACAACTGACAGCTTAATCGATGTTATTGAGGTAGAAAATATTCTTTTATTAAGTTTGGAAATAATTGCTTTTGTGCTTTTATGTCCTAGAGAACTTGAGTTGAATCTTTTAAAATGTAATTAATAGAATATTTTATTTCTCTAAGAAATGAATTACAATATCAAAATTAAATATATCATTGTAACGAATTAGTTTTTTTTCTTCTTCGCATTAGTTTATATAACTTGTTTTAAAAATCGTTTGCAATTTGGCGCTAGAAAACTAAATTAAATAAATTGAGACAGACTAAATCAAATAATTGTAATTAATATATTAACTGATAAAAATGTAAATATATTTTTTAAACAATGTTTTTTAAACATATTGTTTGTAATAAATTGCTGCTGTTGTTGTTTTATTATTTTGCAATGCTATTTTTTTACATTAAGAACATTTATTTTTTAAACACATTATTTTACGTTATAATATAAAAAGCAGACGATTTTTTGTACGAACATTAATTTTTGTAGTTTTTAAAAAAAAATCATGTATCATATTTAAGATTTAGAAAAGTACTGCGCGAACGTCAAAAATACATTTTTAGGCTTGATACTAATTCAACACAGAAAAAAGATTTAGAAAGCATACGAAATCAAATAACAATAAATTCAAATATCATTACAAATTAATAAAAACTAGTTTTTTCTACTAAAATATTATTTGTTTTGATTTCAAATTTAAAACTTCTTCTTTTACTAAAAATGAGGGCTGAATTGGCTAGGTATCATAAAAATCTAAAAATCTAATAAGATTTTTTTTTGGTACTATTTACAACATTTGTAAAGAAGTATTCGGAAGAATTAAGTCAACTAGGAAAAAAATATATTTAATTTCGAATTACTGTTTTCTTTCATTGAACATTATAATTGTTTTTTTTAACTTTTATGCTTTTAGAATCCAAGTTTTTTAGTTTTCCCAGTACTTTGGTTAATTCTTCTTATTACTATAATTTATTTTTTCCAATGATTCATTTTTTAAGTATATCAGAAACCGTAATTTTCGTGTTCTCTATTTGTATCATCAAACTGAATAAACTCTTAACTTTCTTATATTTCTTCCAAAATCTCTCTCTCATTGTATTAAGTATTCTCATTTTTTACTTAATTTTATTAATTATTAATTAAATAGTAATCATCGTACTAATGCTGCTTCAGTCAAAAGTTAGATTTTCAGTTTTGCTTTGTATTTTATTAAGTACAAATCAGAAATAAAAAAATTATATTTTTTTTCCTCTAAACTAGTTTATTTCTTATTAGTTTATTCGTTTATCGCTTATTCTCGCGTCTGTTATGCTAGCAGAAAGCCAGAACTCATTGTTTGAAACCTCTGTGCCGTAGTCAAATTTATAACAATGACATTATGACACTAGCCCTACTACGCAAAATTCCATTTTAGTATACCGTGCTACGATAACCAGATTTCTACCTGCCCCTCAGTGCATAACTCTATTTTCATTGCCTAACTTTATATAAAATTCCACGAGAAATGGAATTTAGTGAAAATTGACTGAAGTAATCAATAGGGGATATCTTACGTTATGTCATTAAAGGATATGAATCATAAATTCAAAATTCATTTTGGACGTGTAATTCGGTTGCTCTTCTATATTATTTCACGTTCTGCGCATGCGCTACGGTTTCTTCGCTCTTCCTTCTCCAGTTAGAAATTCGTGAAATATTATCTTTTAATAAGGCAATGTGCTTTCTCGCTTTGTATTGAAAACTACCTTGCAGAAAAGAGATGGATTAACTGATTGAAAAGCATACACAAGCTTCTTCATATCACTGATTGAGAGGAACAAACACGTCTAATGATTACGGTTTGTACTGAAGCATCGAGAACTTCAGAGCAAGAATTATTGTATGATTCGCCTCAATCTTTATCAGAATCTAGCATTTGTCGTTTTTAACTCACCAACTTACCTTTTGTCTTATACTGTTGACTGTAATTGTATGTTTTAGACAAAGAGCTTAAAACCAATTACAACAGACAGTAAATTTTAGTTCAATAAAAAAAAAGGCAAAAAATTTATGGATATACGAGTCAATTTTTTTTTAAAATCATATATTTACTAACAAAGTAGGCAATTTTTTTTCTCAAAACAATTAATAATTATTGCACAATTCTATGTAGTAATTTTTAATATATTATTATGCACAATATTGTACCTTTTTGCGCGATTTTTTTTTAAAAAAAAATTGACTTATATCGTCTGTAACAGTTTTTTCAACTAAAATTTCAAACAATGTTAATTTTACATTTTATTTTACTTATGATATCAATTAGTCACTAGATGAGTATTTATTATTAAAAAAAGAAGAAGAAATGTTTAATTAAAATGTAATATAAATATTTCTGTTTTTAAAAGTGCTTTTTCTGAGTTTATATATATATAGCAATATTTCTGAAATGCAAATAATTGTATTTTTTTAAAGGTAATATACGTAACAGAATACTCCTAACACGCATAAAAAAACTATGATTAACCCTAAGCAATATTTAAAATGTTTAGAAAATACAATTATTTATACTAAAAGCTAATTTCCTGGAAACTAATTATAAAAAAGTTTGATATTCCTGTTGTGCTTTTTATAAAATTTAAATTTTCGAAAATATTTTAAGTGAAATCAAAACAATTTATTTTGTAACATGCATATGAATATTTTTTAATATGAATTTCATTGCACCTCATTTTGCGGTATTATTCTCATACCTCTAAGCACAAATAAAAATAACGTTTTTATGCTTCCAAAATGCAATTGAGTAAATAAAAAAAAGGTGATTCAACAGCGACACTACAATATTTCAAGTCCAAATCGTATTGCTTTGTCTGGCTTACAAAATATTTCTTTTCATATTTTAACCGAATCAAATTTAACAAAATCGAATAAATGTAGCAAAAATATCTAAAAAAAGAAGGAACTTTCAAAAAATGAACGGAAACCAGATATAAATGGCAACACATTCCCCGTGTAATCGAATCACCTTATGTATTCCTCTTTTAGACTAATAGACTCGACCAAATAAAACTAAAAAAAAAGAGCCTAATCGGGTTTCCCAATTTGCATATAAACGATGAGCATATGCTGGATTAATTTGCCATAGATAAACAAAGAAAAAAAAAAGGAACTAAAAACCAATAAAAGAATTAAGAAATCACAAATAGAAGATTCCTTTTTTTTTAGAACGGAGGAAAATTCTGGACATCTTTAATTTATTAGTTTCTTACTATTGACGATAAAGGACCATTTATCTAGAATAAAAGCCCTTTTCCCCCCTCCTTTTATCGGGTATGTGAGAGTAGAGTCCATAGGAGCAAGGTTGATGAGAAAGCAATAACAGAAGTTCTAGAGGTATAAGAAGGGTGAGAAAATAAATTTAAAAGGATTCGGCTCGTTCGATAAAAATAATTGTTTTGTTTGTGTTATATTTTTTATTTCTCTGGTATTTCTTTGGGAGGAAGAGTGATATAAAAAGTATGGTTTTTTCCCCTGTATATTTTGCAGAGTTTATAGAACATTGGACATTATCTTTGATGTATTATTTAGAACATTTTTAAAAAAGAATTCAGTTATTTGTTCATGCTTCCTGATATTATTCATGAAATGTTTGAATAACTCATTTACATCAGAATATTCATTCTTTAAAAAAAGAAATCTATGTAATTTGGAATATTCATTATATATATATATTTCACAGCGTTGCAGTTGACCTTTCTTCTGCATGTAGCAAACAACAAAGAGCAGGAATAAAAAGCCCTTAAAGACTGGTCTGAATAGGGATTCCTTTTCATCCCAGTCGTCTAAGGTGGACACGGAGAAGCTGCGAACCAGTAGTTAAGTGGTTCAAATAAACACCCCTTTCAAGAACAACGGCTAGTTGCAAAAGCATTTATACTTGTAAAATAACGTTACTTCTATGACAGCTGTTGATCTTGGTATGAGTGATTTTATTTGAACCATTTAACTACCACCCAACAGCTGCACTGGGCACTCGTTAGACGAATGCGATGAAAAGGAATACCATTTTGAGTCAGGCACTTTTATTCCTGTCCTTTGTTGTTTGCGATTATAGGGAGAAGAAGCTACTGCATACCCCTTTCCAGACACATTTTGGCTATTGCTGGACTTTTCTAAGAGATATATAGAGAAGGTCGTTTTCTCGCCATAACTGTAAATGTACTTTGTTTGTAGATTCCAGTTTGATTAAAACGTTTTCTGTTGACGTTTTGGGAAGTCTCTTCTTGATGTGGTACATCTGTTTGACACGTGTGTGGTTCATGTTTGAGTCACTAGCAGTGATTTATTGGGAATGTCTTAAACTATCCACAGAGTGCATAATCAACTGGCAGTGTTAGGCTGTGGTACCATCTAGTGTCCAATATTAGGGACACCACTTCTGGGGCAGCTGTTAACTTTAAAATGAGGGATTTTATCTTTACCACCTATTTGCCAATTCACAGCATTAGATGACTTAGGTGAAAAATAATCCCTTTTCCAGCCAGTCGTCAAATGCTTTTATATTCTTTGATACTTCCACTTTGAGAGAGAAGGGATTATTGTATTACGTTTTTCTTCTTCTTCTATTATACAATATTTTCTGTTAAAACTACTGTTTCCGAAGAAATATTTACTTTTGAAATTTACTAATTTTTCTATGATTCATAACATTGTTCATAAAACCTATGAATCCAATAAATATATTAAAATATTTGTTTTTAAAGTACACTGTATGACATAAAAGACGGTCCAAGAATCAGTTATCCAAGTGGAATGGAAAATCAGTTGGTGTATTAGAAACGAAACAATATTAGATGAATTAATTATTTTATTACGGAAATATGGCTACAAAAAGAAATCAATAATGTGCTCTCCCACCTCTGGCCCTGATGCAAGTTTTTAACTGGCTGAGCATTGATCCATTAAGTTAATGGATGCCCTCACTAGAACTGATTGCGATACTCGTTCCACTTGTCAAATCAAGTTTTTGTAATTCATGGAAGATGTGAGAGTCTCGCATGCTCATCAGAACCCACACTATTAAAGACAGATCAGATGATCGCACTGACTTGACAAATACTGGAGAAGTATGAAAAGAAGCAGTTGGGGAGGTGTGCCGTGTATGGTTAGGTGTTATCCAATTTCCAAGGGTCCGTGAAAGGAAGACTGTGATGCCAGGGTAAAATATCATCAACAATCCCCCCCCCCTGCGTGCTGTAAGGGTGTCACGGATGAAATAAAAAAAGGGATCGACTATCAATATAGGTCGACTATTCGTCTCCCTGAATGGAGAAGGACAGTCATGTGATTATACCACTTTGACGTTTCCAGACAAGGGAACGTCCCTCGTCATTGGGACAATTCGAAGCGACCTCATTGAAGAAAGCAAATTGTGGTAAACCTGACCATGGGTCCCGAACAGAACATGGCAACCCCTTAGAATAGTTTTTAAAATCTGGCCTGGCAGACGTTCAGAGACGTAAACACACTAAGCCGATGTGTGGCGGGCACCGCAATAAATTAAAATAGAAGGAGAAATGTTGGTTCTTTTCACTTTAAAATCTTTTCCAGTTCTAGAGATACTTAGGGGAATGTGACTAGCAACAATACAAACACGTCTATCAGTGTGTAACCGTGAGGGGTAGTCAAAACAATGACCTCTATGACCTCAGTTGATTGGAGGATCAACATCCCTTTAATGGAATGTGGACTCGAACATCAAACTCTACTTGCACATGGCCGGCAATGAAATTCGTCAATAATATCTGTTTGAGCATGGTGGCAATGGTAGCCTAGTGATCATGATCCATGGACGGTATATCTTGAATTCGAACCTAGTGTCATTGAAGACCCACCGTGTAGATGTTTTAAATATGATGTGTGCTAAATCTGTCGAAGCTCTCAAAGTCTTCTCGTTGGTATGGTGTGGATATTCGAAGTGGAGGGTGTGAGCTCAGGTATCGTCATCACTTAATTTTGGTTCCCGTTGCCATTAGACCTCGTATTGCTTTATAGTGGACGTTAATAAACACTCACTGATTCGTTCACTTACTGCTTGAACATGACCGGCAACGAAATTTCAAATCATTAACATAGTGACATAAAACGTGGAATAATTTTTCATTGTTCTCGCAGCGATCTACTACTCAGGCCTGTAAAATGAAGTATATATGATTATTAAATATTAGTTTCCCAATTTTTTAAATATTTAACTATTATTTAAATATTTAATTATTATTAGAGCCATTTATATATACTAGGCATAAACCTTGTAAAAAATTCATAGAACGATTTTCAATCATTTCATATACCTACACAATAGAAAGTTTAGATTCGTTTGTGTAGAATTCTATTTCAAGACGCCATTTTGTTAAAGATAAATAAACTTGAATGTATAAACATGCATATCAATTATTTATTCAATTCAAAGAATAAAATGTAAAATAGTGTTCTTTTTTAGGCTCGTAGAACGTTTCGTTTAAAAATAATTAAATTTATTTTTGTTACTCTTCCAAACATGAATCGTTTGATTAATAACAATATTCTCTCTCATGAAAACAATTCCTGCAAACGATCTGAATGTATATATATTGAAATGATAAAATAAATTCTTTAATTCCTTAAAGAAGTTTCATAATTCAAAGAGTGAGAAAACTAATCTATTCTATACGTGCTTTAAATAATTCAAATTTAAATGAAGTTTTCTAGAATTGCAGTCACGTAATCGTATCTTAACAAAGTTTCTGTAAGCTGTCATACAAAAATAAATTCAAAACATACAAAAGGAGATTTAGTTTATGTCTTGGGAAAAACTTCCAATTTTGTATGTTCTGTTGATTCCTTTTTTTTTTTTATCTTTTTGTAATTTAATTTTAGTGTTAGCTTAATCGTATTTTTAAAAACTTTTTCTAGTTATTTGTGAATTAAATTTAATCAAGCACCGATAGAGGATTATTTGGTTTTTCTTACACGAATAAATGCATTTGAAATTAATTTATATAAATTTCTGCATAGCAGAATCTTTATTTGAATTCTTATTTTGAGCTACGAAATTCATGCAAATTATTTGCCGACTGTACTATGAATGCATAAATACGATTAAAAAAGATAATTTATATTCTATAAAGTAAAATAAAGCATAAATAAATCATTATAAATATTTAAGTATAGATAAAAACTAAAAAAGTGTCTCACATTTTAAATTTTTACTGAATTATTCTGCGAATTATGCCTATTGGTGCCATAACTCTGAAATAATTATAAAGGCGCTAAAATAAAAACCACTTTTTGGTATACTTACGTACTAGCGCAACAATGCCAACGTTCAAGATAACTAGCCAAGTTGGCAACCTATATTTCGCATGTGTCGTACGCGCTGAAATGGCAACCTATGCTTCGTTTCATATAATACGGTTGTGATAATACGTAAATATCAAAACTTTTCCTCAAATGTAAAGTTAAATGCTTTTACACTTTTATTTTTTCTTTAAATTTAATACTTGCCCTTTTAATTCAAAATAATCATCTTTTGACTTCACAGGTCATAAGTATCTTTGGCCAATCATCTGTCGAGGCACGAACTATCTCCTTTTGGAATTTTGATCGCTGCTTACCTTGAAGACAGTTTGATTGAATGCCATGTTTGGCACACTTTTGTCTCCAATACTGATCTCAATTTATAGATGAATGGATTTCATTTCAGTCTGCTGGAAGGCCAATTTTTGTTTTTTTATGAAGTCCGGCATATTTATTTTAAATTACTTCTGCGTCCTCTTAGCTTTATGAGCAGGAGCAGAGTTCTGTTGAAAAGTCCAATCGTTTCCATTGAACAAGTTTATGTTCAGGAGCTTTACGATTGGTTTTATGTCAGTATTTTGCAGTGTTTTTCACTCCTTTCATGCAAAGATGGAACTATTAGATGTGGTCAAATGAAAGTAATTCGAAGCTTTTCGCATGCGAACAATTTTGAATGTATTTTCATTTTCACCAGACGTGGATGACCGCATCTAGCACAGTCTGTAATGTTGTTGGTTTCAGAAAATGTGATTTTGGTTCGATAAATGAATAACTTTTTGATAAATAAAAAATAATAATTGACTAAAATAATTCAGAGCCTTAAAAATTTTCAACTGGGTCGTGTTTTTTAAGAGGAAGAGAATAACTGCTGTGCACTCTTTTGTTCAATATTAATTCCACTATGATTGATTTAGAACAATATGCTCGAAAGACTACAACTATTTTACCATGTTTTTATTTACTCGCTTTCTTGTATGTCCGGGTGAAATTTTGTAATTGATTTTTAACTAACTTTGCGATAAGCTAGACACATGCAATTCAATCCAAAGCTCAGAAGTGGATGACAATGCATGAAGATGGAAAAAATCAGTTCTAGTCATGAACCTGGGCCCTCGAATATGCGGGGCCCGATTTTGACAAAGGGCCCCGTAAATCCGTAACTTACACGAGTTTACACAAACAAATACCCCCTCTCAATAGCACGGATTGAATTGCGTCTACGTATACAATTTCGTGGGTCTGAAGTCAAAGAGGGGCTCCCGGATTACCATATTTCTTTATTAACTCGCTTTCTTGTATTGTATGTCCGGGTGGAGTTTTGTAATTGATTTTAAAATAATTTCCTGATAAGCTAGAGACTTGAAATTTGGACCATAGCGGAGAAATGGATCACAATGCATGGAAATGTAAAAAAAGAAGTTTTAGTCTCGCACCCGGACCCCTGAAGAGGCTTGTCCGGATGGAATTTCGTAATTCATTTTAAACCAACTTCCCGATAAGCTAGAGACTTGAAATTTGAACCGTAGGTCAGAAGTGGATGACAATGCATGGAAATGTGACAAAAAGAGCTCTAGTTTGGAACCCGAGACCCCGAGGAGGCAGGGCCTTATTTCGACTGGGGCCCCGTTACTCCAGAACTTACACGAATTTACATGAACACAGACCACCTGTCGATAGCACAGGTCGAGTGAATTCTACGTATTCAATTTCGAGGCTCTGGAGTGAAAGATGGGCCACAAAGTTATCATGTTTTTATTAACTCGCTTTCTTGACCGTCTGTCCGGATGGAATTTTGTAATTGATTTTTAAGCTAACTTCCCAATGTTCTAGAGACTTGAAATTTGGACTATAGCTCAGAAGTTGATGACAATGCATGAAAATGGTTACAAAAACATGCTACATAGAATTTTTTCATTAAGAAAATTATTGAAAAACATCACAGATGATCTCCAAAGAGGAAAAATCACAATCGTTTGTTGCTTTTGATTATCAGCAGATGATCTCAAATTTTTGTATTGGAACATAAGGCATGACAAGGTATTTTCTGTGTAAGATAAAAACGAAGTAAAAAATACTTGTATGTACAAAGAAAAATATGCCCAAATCATTATTTGTTTAAAAATATGTAATTTAAGTTATGCTTACCATTTATTTCCAAAATAACCCCACACAATTGTTTTCTTCTTCGTTCTTGTTAAATTTAGTTTTGGGTTTCTATTTCATATTTTGAAGTATGCTTAGTGAAATTATTAAACTCGAAAATGTTTATCGTTTAGTCCGTGGTATTATGCCGGATACAATCATAGAGAAATCGCTGAATCAAGATTTGGCATTTAATTAAATTTCCAGACATGCATAATCAGTTTAATCTACTTAAGATAAATTCAGAAATGATTTGTCATCTGATATAGTATTCCTTTGATGAAATAATCTAATCCTGCCGACGTCACTTCCGTTGCGCATGCTTTAAACGGTTTTGAAGCTGTTAAAATAGAATCAGGCATTTGGTTGGGAAGAGATAGATATCTTGAATTTTAGTCTTATAAAACTAAAATAACTGTAGTTAAAAAGTTTAATCGATGTAGTTTATGAAAAAATTCATTTTAATTGTTTTCTTTCCACTGTTTTAGCTTTTAAATTTATTTTTATTTAATTAAATTTCCAAAAAGATACACATTTACTTTCTTTTTTTGGACCACAGCATCTATCTACATATAGTTGTAATGGCCGCAGGAAGTAATTCGTCATTTTCTGGAATTTGGAATTGGTGTTGTTTCTGTGAAGTCCTGAAGCCAATAAAACCCCGCCACTTTGTTAGACTGATGTATGTTAAATCTGTCGAGGCTGAAAGTTCGTAAGCAGACGCGGTGTGGAAGTTTAAATAACGGGGTGCCCACTTAGGTGTTATCCTCGTCACTTTGTGACGGATCTATACGCGTTTATACTAATGTCTTCTTTTTCCCTTTCAAGCAAAATATTTATTTCAACCAACCTTCATCGAGAAACCAAACGTGATTTTTGTAAATAGGGAATATTATATAAATTCGGTTTTCGCGACTTGAAGAGAGCGAAGTGAGAAGTCAAGCTAAGTAAAGTAAAGTGAAGAGAGTGAGTGGTCGACACGTAGTTGTTGACAAGTTAAGCTAGGTTGATACGTTTGATGTACGCAAAGAGAAGTGGATTTGAAGATTGAAAATCATTGAAATTAAATATTATTCAAGCGTGGAGTCATCGTCAATTCATCCAGCAAACGATAGTGGCTGAAGTTCATCGTGCAGGAACCGAGCATTAAAGCCTTATGTACTGTAATTTTGATTAAGTAAAATATGATTATTAGTGTGCGACGTAGTTGTAAATGTGCGCGTTTACAACTATTTTAGATATCTATTAAGCTATTTTAGATTCAGTTGTAGTTCTGTAATATTATCCCCGTATTTATATATATCTCACCTCTACACTCTACCATAGTTATATACATTAATTAGAATTGTGTTGTGTCTGTTCGTAATAACTGATAAGAATCAATAAATGAGTTAGAATTGGAATGATGTCTTTGGATCATTTAGTTCCTCCTATACATCTAGCCGGGTTTTCAGATAGACAGGAAGGTATGAATGTAAAGGGTGGCTACAAGTCACCACAACTTTAGCAGGCCTTAAAACTTCGAAGTACGTCACCAATAGCCCTCCTTCTGATCTAAAGTGTGACATTAATATATAACCATCCGACATTAATATATAACCATCCATCAGTAAATCCATATGGTTTTGTCAAAATGACAATGAAACTCATGTTATGCACACACGAAAGATTTTCAATATCTCGAATAAGAAATTAGGTTTAGTCTATGAAGAGGTTAAATTGATGGAATCAAAACTCCTTTAAATAATCTCAGATTTATAAGAATTGTCATAAGTTTTACAAATAGGATAAATTTAAAGGGGGTCTCTGGCATGCCCATAAGAATCCACGTTAAATTGCGTAAGTTTATGTACCTTTTTCTCAGGAACTACTTACTTCTCATGGATAAAATTTTTACAGTAGGTTATATGTACTATCAACAAAATTTTAACGAAGGTGTTTGGTCTTTTTGTTGAAAATTAAAATATAATTATGAATTTTTTTAAAGATGTTCAATTTTTCCATAAAATTTAGTTTAAAAAAGCCTTATCTAAAAAAATTTACCAGATATATCTCCCACTATTAGAATATGTAAACATGTTAAAAGTATGCTCACTGAAAATTTGAGAATTATATAAGTAGTTTTTAAGAAAAAGGTACATAAAATGAAAAATATTATATTTTGAGAAAACAGGCTTTATATAGTAAAAATTTGTAATTTATTGAGCTCATTTACTTTTTTTAGTACTTTCCAGAAGCATGTGAAGCATTTTCTTTACCCTTTACGCCTACAAAATACTTCTAACTCCCTTTTTTTTGTCATTTTTAACAATTTTGCCTTTTTTAAGGATCTTAAGATGCTTTCGTTGCAGTGGCGCACACAAGGGGGGGGGGTGTCCTGGGGTCCGGACACCCCCCAAAGGTCTTGATTTTTTTTAATTGATGATAATCCTATATATATAACGTAAAATTTAATTAAGTACTTGTAATTAACAATTTATTTTATTAATTAATGCTAATTATTAATTCAATAGTCTATTTTTTACTGTTTTTTGTTAACAAAATCGACAAAATCAGAAGAATCAATTGGTGTTGTCTTGAAACATGATACGAGTTGGGGGACTTTCGTCCATGGATTTCCCCCTTGAAAAATTTTTGTTTGCGCTTCTGTTTTGTTGGGCTATACGAATCTTACGTACGGCTAATTTTTTGAAGCATGACGCAGACTTATAAATTGGTTCAATATCACAAAGTCTTAAGATCATTAATTTTGCTACATGACTTACATTGAACTGTGCAATAGTCATATTTATGCCTAATTTTAGAGTTTTTAGTTCCACAAATGTTGATCTTGGAATCACTGACCATATGGTGTTATTAACACCATACCTTGTACTCATACACTTTTGGATAAACCCAATACATTGTTATTTTTCCACATAAACATCATATGGATTCGTGCTCATCAGAAATTTAAGCGAGGACAGGTTCTTTTAACACAGCTCATTTGATGCGCTTCAAGGAGTAGCTTCATTTAAAAAACAAATAAAAATATATGGTGAAAAGAGGCAACATTCTCATACTATATTAATTTATTGCGGTGCTCGCCACACATCGGTTTCGTGTGTTTACATCGCTCTGCGTCCGCCAGGCCAGATTCTCAAAACTATTCTAAGGGGTTGCCATATTCCGTAAGGGACCCATGGTCGGGTTTACCACAAATACTTCTAATTATCGTATTTTCTCACATCATATATCGTATTAAACGGAAATAATTGGACTTTTAAAAAATATAAAAAAGTGAAAATCGATAATTTTTCAAAAATTCATGTGAACGGAAAATAAAAACCTCCAGCATCCATGGAATGGCCTAGTGGCTATAGTCACGCACTTGTGGGCGGTGTGCCATGAGTTTGAGTCCTAATGAAACTCGAATTGTAGAGAATGCATGTTAAATTTGTTAGAGGCTTTATGCCCAGTTGGAGTAGTAAAGAAGTTTGGAGAGGACATGCCAGCTCTGGTTTCATCTTCGTCACTTAACGGTGGTTGAGAACTACGAGGCATCGTGCTGCCTCAAAATGCGACTTAAATTACCAATTTAAACAAAATTAATTGCATTATTGAATGGTAGGGGTAACCTGATGGACATGGCAGCTTGGTTGAGTCATAATGTCACTGAAGAGCCGTGGTCGTGGTATACTTAGACGTCTTAAGACTTCTTGAGGCCCTGGGCCCTATGCAAAAGTAGGCTCTGTGCCTCTACACAAAGGTAGGCTCTGGGCCCCTACACAAACATAGGCTCCACATAAAGTACGTACTCCACCCTTAAAAGTAGACAGTGAATTGCATACGTTGTCAAATACTCGTCCAATAATTCGAAACAAATAAGTGTACATGACTTACAATCGCACAAACCGGCTTAATCGACAACCACCTTTTGACTGTATCAGTAAGGATGGTGTATGGTGGTAGTCCTAAGCTTATACATAGACGACAGTCATCACACGTCGCCAGTTAACATATTGTTCGAATTTCTTTGTTTTCTGGAGAATATAATCGGAAAAAACATGTGACCATTGAAATTATTCGAATCGTTATCTTGTTAAGGTTTAATTGAGAACGCGGGACAGACCGCCATTAAGACCGAGGCCCTGGGCTCAGCTGGTTCATACCTTAAGACGTCCTTGGTGGTGTAGAGTGGATGATTTATGTAAGTGTCTGAAAGTTCTCCCTTTGCGTGGTGTGCCTTCTTATAAGTGTCGTCCTCTTCATTTGATAGAGGTTCAAAATTACAAAATCTGACGCCAGTAGCCTTCGTGTTTCAAGAGAGTGCGGCGCACTGATCCAACATCCTAGGACAAGATATCTTCTCTAGAAATGGCAAAAAGAGGGTAAATGCAGATTAAATACAATTAAATAAAATAAACGACAACACCTTAAAAATATTCTTTTTCCTGAAGACCAAGAAATCTCGATATTCTTTCTATTTTACTTAAAAACATGTTTTAATACATCCTTAAGTTTGTTCCATTCCTTATTACATTTTTTTAGTAAATCAATGACACAGAAATAAATCCAACGGCAGAACTAAAAACTGCCAAATCACCTTACGAATGTGACCCAATTTTGCAACCTCATAAAAAAATATCCGCAGTCCCCTCAACTCAAACTATAACTTTATAAAACCGAACCGAAACTTTCTGCAATCATTCTAAATTCCAGAATTACAATAGATTCTCCCTCCACCAACAAAAGAGAAATTGCGCGTTGTGTCGGAGGATGATTGAGTTAAGACTAAACGCCATCCGAGAAACTGGGGGGTGCTCCAGTTTCAAGTCGCACACTCGGAGAAAAGAGAGGCAATTGGGGACTGGTCATGCAGAAGAGACCCACCGGACAGGGACGTGACGAAAATACTCGATGAGTGGGTCCGAAGAAAGGTTCGCGGTCTTGTGTGGATTTTATCGAATAACTTCTAAGAGTTTCTTGGAATACTGATAGCCTGTATTGTGTGTAGCAAAATTGGATTACTTTATGGGAGGCATCTATTTCGGTTACCCTTGTCTGGTGTTGGTTAGTGGATTTTTTGGATCCAGTTTTCAGGTCTAAGACTATAGACTGTCTATGCGTACCATATAGAGCAGCGATCTTCAAACTTTTTCTACTCACGGAACCCCTAGAACTTGAAGGTGTTTTCATAGAATTCTAGAACAAGAAGGTGTGTGTGTTCGTAGAACCCCATGCAGATGCATAGAAGAATATATCTTAAAATAATATTTAAAGAGTAGATCAACATGTTACAGGTACTTTATGTAAAAACAGTTAAAAAAAAAAAAAAAAAAATTTAAAAAATATTATCGCTTCTCAAACTGTGGGGCGCACCCCAAAGGGGGGTGCGAGCATATTGAAAAGTGGTAAACAAATAATTATTTTAAAAAATTATTAATTTACCGAAAATATACAATCAAAATACATTCTGACATAATAAAAAGTAAAATACACATTTACACTAAAATAATAAACTTGTAAATGTATCAGTACTGCACAGTGTATTTCATACTTAAGCTAAACAATACTATAGGAGCAAGTTTAATAATTACCAGTGACCCCATGGGCTTGTCACATATAAAATTATATACAAAAATTAGTAATTTTTATGGTTTATAATTATTCCCTTAACTGCTGATAAAAAGTTACGCGATTTGCTTCCCAATGCCACCATTTTCCACGCAGGAATGCATATGTGATGTATTGGGGGGGGGGGATAAATAAGCAAATCCTCTAAAATAAGCAAGCCCCACGCAAACACTGTCAAGGTCCTTTTATACATTCCAAAGTCTTCGGAATAATTTTATGAATAGCAGTGCACAGAAAAGATCGTACTTTGGAAAGACGTATCAAAGGAAAGACCAAGGCAATTAACGCTTTAGGTGGGTGAGGCATTTATGTACGTTTGTATTATTATTTTAACTTTTGTCTCTTTAATTATAGATTTACTTCATTTTTATATAATCTCTAATAATATGTCTATATTAAATACAAATTTTACTTAACGCTTATTGAAAGCTGATGTTTAAAAAATATTTTTTTTTTAATTTAAAAAGCTTTTTTTTTTCCTTTTTTAACTAAAAAAAAAGAACAAGATTTGTTTATAGTAATAATTTAAGATAATATGTGTAAATCTTGAAATAATTATAAAAACCATAACAGAAATATTCATTTTTCGTTCATTCTAAATTCAGCGGCTATATTTGATTAATGTCACACAACAATCCCTTTAGAAAAAGCCCATTTAATCTAAAGAAAAAGCAAAAGAACTTCATTAGCTTTTTTAAAGTTTTCCAGTTGATTGTTTTTTAACTATGCCACGTTTTATTGTTCTCGCTAAAAAATGGTTTTGCAATTTAAAAATTTTAATTTGAACTTGGGAGAAATTTTTCTGAGTCTTTAATGAAGTGGGAGCGTTAAAATACATTAATGAGTTATGTAGGAAGATAAATCTATAGAAACATATTGATAGATTTTCATCTTTTTTGCTCACTGAATCATTACATAAGCATTCTGCCTCATCCATAAATATCATTATTAATCATGTGATTTTGTTTTCGAGAGAAAGTTCACAGATTGCCAAAAATCAGTATGTTCATTAACAAATCTGATTATTTAAGTTGAATCACGTTCATTGGATATTGGAAATTTGTTTTAGTGATAAAATCACCAAATTGAATATCTGACGAATGGAAACCGAGTATTGTATTTCCAACCAATTGTTAATAATTTCATTTCTTTTCTCTTACAAATATTCGATAAATCCAAGGTAGCAATGTTAATTAAAATAATTTTTACTGCCGTTTTGTTCAATTGTCGATATATTATGTTGAAGCACTTAAAATGGATTGCAATGTTTTAGATTTTCACAGCCCACATATTAACCTTTAAATAAATATATCGCGTATAATAAAAAAAAATTCATTTGCTAAAGTATTTGACTAGTTGCGGAACATGTTTTCTTTTTAAAATATGAGGACTTTTTTTCTGCATGATTTTTAGATTAAACTAATAAATTATGTGAGAAAAAAGCTCAAATTGTCAAGAACAAAATCTTTCTAACATCAAAAGAAAAAAAAACTGAAAATTTATCAGAAATTTTAAATGCGGTCCTCTATAAGCAAACAGTTTTTGAAAGAAGTATAATTTTTCATCATTTATACGTTACAATTCTATTGTTTTTAAATGACTTAAGATAGATGAGAAATATTAAATTTTTCCAAAAAGTAAAGCAGTTTGTCTAAGTTACTATATGAATTCTCACCTAAAAAACACTTATTACATAAGTCGTACATTTTGTAAGAATGAAACGATTTTTTCAAAAGAAAATTGGTCAAATTAATTCTAAGATAACAAAAAAAAAAGATAAAAACTTAGTTAATACCTTTACAGCTTTTTCAGCAACTTCTGTCTCCCATTCAAAAATTTTCCGAACAAATAAAAAACGCATTTTGTTCAAAACATAAAGTCAGTAACTGCACACTGAAAGTTTCATCCACTCCATCTTAAATAGTTGTAACTTTTTACTAGTAAATTAAAAATAGAAAATCTTGCCTGTTAAATTAAATGATGAAATATTTTTTTGTCAATTTTTAATTAATCCCGTGGTTTTTAAGGTATATATATAGTTAGATATTTTAACTCCTTAACTGCCGATTAAAATGTACGCTATTCATTTCCCATCGACCCCGTTTTCGAATAGGTGATCGTATTGGGGAGAAAAGTTACGGTATGAATAAGCAATTTTCTCTGAAATAAATCAATCTTTTACAAATACAGAGTCATTTTGTTGCATTTCAAAGCGTTCGGAGAAGTTTTACTGATAACAGCGTTAAAAAAAAATCGTATTTCGGAAAAACGTATATATACGTCCAGAGCACTTAACACACTGGTTGAGAAGACGTATATATAAGCTAGTGGCAACTTATAGTTTAATAAGCAACGAAGAACGAAAGACACTTTCAAGAGAATATAACTCCATAAATATATAAATTTTGTCCAAAGTTTAGAATGATAAGTCTTTTTTGTCCGCATACAGAACCCTTTTACAAGTATAATAGATGAGATATGGGCCGTGGGTAACCTAGTGGTTAGAGCATCGGACTCCAGACCCTGGGTTCGATGCCCGATGCCACTAAATACCACCGAGTATACAGGAGTACATGCTCGTTAAATCAGTGAGTCCGAAAGTCTTGTGGGTGGTCGCAGCAGAAACCACGAGTGCAGGGGGCTGGAGAATATTTCCCTCCCCTTCAGTTCCATGCCAAAATTGTGGAGATGGAGATAGGTGGTGTCTCCATCTATCGTTACGAAGTCCAACCTGTCTCACAGGCACTGGCAACTTTCATTCCTTCCCTTCGGGAAGGACACGACAACAACAACGATAGATGAGTTAAAGGATATCTCCTTAAAAATATCTCCATCTTTATTTAACTATTTGAAAATCAAGAATTTTCTGTTGGTTTCTTTCGAAGAACTAAAACTATTTTCAGTTTAATTGAAATTAATTTAATGAAAGAAAACAAAACCATTTCTTCCTTGAGTAAGGAAGAAATAGGAAACATAGAAAGGAGTTAGAACAGAAAAGGAATTAAAACAAACATAAAATTTTTTTAAAAAAACATCACCCATAACATAATAATCTAAAACTACTGATTTTAAAAAAGGATGGATTCGGGAGTTTGATGATTTCTAACAAAATACAATACAGTAAGCCCTAATTTAAAGTTTCTATCTATCTAATCTTATCATTACGGAACAGATCAAATCAAAATCGAACAATTTTCATTCGAAATAAAAAGAAAAGAATAAAAAATCTTCGAAACAACCCAGGCATCACCTGAAGACCTTCACGAGATAAAAATCTAGCAACACCCTCCCCCCAAAATCGTCTTTTTTCATTCCCATCATTTCTGAATTATCTCCCTCCATGGAGATGGCACCCACGGTACCTTCCTGCGAAGCCAACCCTAAAATTACCTCAATCATTGAGATGCAAATTTCACTTTTGAACAGCAAATCTCCCGAAGTTCCATTTCCACCTCAATTCAGAGAATTCTAGACTTCTCACCCACCCTCATCTTCCATCCATTCGAATGAGATTCTTCGCGGCTACCCCCTTCCATCTACCACCTCTTTTCGCCCCTCCCTCCCTCAGAGCCACTTCTATTTCTTTTCTTTTTGACGCTTGAAGATTTGGATAGTTAAGGACATATATAGGTCATTTGCAGAGTATAGCCTCAAAGGAAGATTGATGGTACTTCCTAGGGCGCTGATTTTTCCCCGACTCCAAAGAGAGAGGGGTTGTTGGGGGTGTAGTGTTTCAGTTTCTGGCGTTGACGATTCCTGTGGGTGTTAATTGTACACTGGAGAAATCGAAACCCAGAATTGTGCAGAAGTTTGGGAGGTAGGAACAATTCTCGTTTGGGTGATTCGAGTTTGTCACTTGAGTTAAGTGTTGTAGCTTTTGTGTATTGGAAATTACTCATTATTTATAGTCAAGTGTAAGTGGTAAGGCAGTTGAAGGTATTCATTAGTGTAAGTGTCCTCCTTTTTATGGGGACTCTGTAGTGTAATGAGTAAAGGGGTGATGATATCTGAACTTCGATTTTCGCTTGAAAAATCGTTGTTTTGATGAGATGGTGACGTTCCGATTTCTGAATCATCCTCTCTGACTTGACAATGTAATGATGGTATTTCGTGAACTCTGAGGTAGAAATCTCCTTTCATGGATTAAAAATGATGATGCTGTAGTTTAAATGAAGATAATTTCCATCATCATTTAAAAGTTTTCTGCTTAATTTCAAGCGTAAATGAACTTTAAACATTCAATATGCGAGATATAGTACATTAAAATTAGCATAGTAATATGGCTATTAATATTCATTATGAAATTTATAATTGGGGGAATAATCCATAAGATGTTGATATTAATTTATTAAATTATCTACATCATAGGTCCCCAACCTTTTTTGAACTTACACCCCCTTCTCTAGTAAATATTTTGATACCCCGCCCCCTCCCACTCTAGAGAAATAAGAGTGTACATGATACATAGTAAAAATAAGAGTTAAGTTTTAAAAAAATATCCTTTTGCTAATAGAATATATTTTTTGATTTAATTTTTTTTTCTAAAGCCCCGATTTTTTTATTTGCGAATCTGAAATAGCTAATACTCAGTGGCGCATACAAGGGGGATGTCCTAGGGGTTCGGACACCCCCCCCCAAAGCCCTTGAGGTTTTTTCGATTGATGGTAATATATAAATAACGTTATATATATATATATATACTGATTTTATATCTGAGTTGATCTTTATCAGCCCGGGATTTGAACCGCGGACCTGTGGCGTGGAAGTACGATCTTTTAAAATAATACCTTATCTTAATATCTGCCTGATATAGTGAAAAAATAAATATTATTTTCGTTCATGTATTTATATCAAAATTTACGCCTGTGTTGGTCCTTTAATCCTCAAATTTCTTTTTATCGCCAAGGGAGACTATTTTATACTTTTCTAATTTTCATTTGAATCAATTACACTTATTCATTACATTAATTAATTATTAGTTATTATTTGGATCAAGGCTTTAACCCTAAAATTTTCATGGACCAGCTGATTTTATCATTGTAATGAATATCATTCTGATTTGGATACTTACCTTTCTTTTCCTCTTCTTTGTTTCCTTTACAAACACAACATAATTTTGTGGAAACCATAAAAAAAATTCATTACAAAAATTGGATAAAAAAATGTATACGTGTCTAAAAATAGGCTAAATTCAAATGTGACGTCCTAGTCACATGATAACTACAATCATGTGTTTCCAGCCAATCAGTTCATAAATTTATGTGACGTCATAGTCAGAGGATAACTACAAATAAGTGTTTCCAGCCAATCAGTTCATGAATTTATATGACATCCTAGTCACATGATAACTACAAACATGTGTTTCCAGCCAACCAGTCCATTAATTTACGTGACGTCATAGTCACAGAATAACTACAAATAAGTTTTTCCAGCTAATCAGTCCATAAATTTATGTGTCATCATAATCACAGGATAACTACAAATAAGTGTTTCCAGCTAATCATTTCATGAATTTATGTGACGTCATAGTCACAAGATTAAAAACGTATGTTTCCAGTCAATCAGTTCATAAATTTATGTTACGTCATAGTCACATGATAACTACAAATATGTGTTTCCAGTCAATCAGTTAATAAATTTATTTGAAGTCATAGCTTCATGATAAATGCTATCATGTGTGTTTCCAGCCAATCAGTTCATGCCCCTCGCTGTTGCCAACTTTTGCTTTTCCAGATTCTTTTTAAAAAGTACATATTTGTAAACAATAATAATGTACAAAGGTAAATAAATTGTGCTTGGTTTAAAAATACCCTTATAATAGTTTTTGCTTTTAATTTTGAAAAATCTAAATAATTGAACATCTTTTACCACTTATGAAATCTGAAATTTTATTTAAATTTTACTACTTGAACAACTACAAGTCTGATATCACTTTTAAATTTAATAGAGAACTCGTGATTGTGTCTATCTTGTAACCACCATGAACTTAGCCCATTGAAATCTGAGGAATTTTTTCTTTGAATTTCAGGAACCTTTAAAAAAGCTACTGATAAATTTCTTTTTTTTTTTTTGTATCATTTTTCTGATTATTTTGTATGATTCAACATATTATTACAATGTTGAAAACTTTTATCCCCTTTTGATGATATTTACCATCTGACGGATGAAACAATTGCAGCAACAATACGTGCCTGTTAGGCGAACTAAATGATTATTTGGCATCGTTCCCAAAGTTGATCACACATCTCTTTACCACATACAGAATGTTCTGGAGCTCGGTAGCAAATTAGATTTCCACCAATGATAAGAACTTTTTCTCCCCCCGTGTTCCAATCTATTGTCAGGAGGAGCGTTTTCATTAGCACCACAATGTCCAAAAAATTAGAGTGCAAATGGCTTCAGAGGGGTTGGGCTTCTTTGGGATTCATGAGGCTTTTATTTATTAACCAAAGCCGGTATCAGGAGATTACACCAAAGGCTTTCAGGTCTATTTGCCCTTGATATATCCCCTAGTTGCAATTAAAAGTTTGCAATAAGTTTGTAAGGTTTCTCGGAATGAATAATGAAATAAAAATTGCAGTTAGTGATAAAGTAATATATATATTTTTAGCTAAAGGAGTATTTATGTTGTTTGCTTAAATTACGATGACTGACTGCTTTCTGAACCGTGATTTTGAACAAGTATATAAATGAATACTTTTTTGATATTTACTGACAGTTGAAATAAAATATACATATAAAATTGTTTTAGGAATATTATTACATAAAAAAGTATTTAACTGCAATTTCTTTGTCGAAAAATGAAGGAATAATGACATATTTTCAAAGCATTCTCTTTTTTTTTTATGAAAAATGCTTCTAGGCTTCTCTACAGAGATTAAAGAAAATTTTTTAAAAAATTCACATTTTTTTCAGAGTTAGGATTGGTTGAGTAATGAGTGTTTTTTTTATCTGTAACATCTTTACTCTCGGTTGCTGGATATTTGTAGGAGTGATTTCATGAAAAGGGACGGAAATGTGTTACCGGAAGTCGGGGAAGTGCGTGCTATTTGATTTCACCATTCAGCACGCTTGGTGGTGTCTCTTCGCTACACTCGCATCGGGGTACAACTCTAGAAGCCCTAAACCCACCAGTCTTGTTTTATTACAAGCTTTTATTTAACTTGCAATACATGTATGTATGTATGTAATTTGTTCGGGTGGAATCTTGCAACTCAAACTTTAAAACTGATAACATCAGCTGAAATTTTGTATCCACGTTTAGTTTAGATGGCAATGCATGTTTTGACCCTTTCGGATATTGCAATTAAATAAAAATATATTAATTAAAAACCTTTTTAAACGCATAATTATTTTACTCCTGCGCGCTGTTTATTCCGCTATGCTCGGCGACGAAAAATAAAATACAAAGAGGGGAATTTTTTTTTTTATTTGAGTTTTGTCATTTCTAAAACCATAATCTAATTTTTTTTTAAAAAACTCAGACAAAAAATAATTACAGAATCGAAAAGATCATTATTTCGCCACGATACCGCACAAGTTTTTTTTTTTTAATTTTTTTTTTACAAAATAATATTTGAATTTTTGGATTTTTTTAAAAAATGAGTCAAAATCCATACGTTTTTATGAAAAGGATGTCTTAATTGTTGCGCATGATTTTTTTTCTCTTTTAAATGAATCGACATTCCGTACTAAAACAGCTAATGCTTTGCTCTTTTAGAATCAGTCATTTAAAAAATAAAATGTCGAAAAACTTTTTTTCTCTCTTTACTTTGGTATATTAAACTATGAATAAATTCACTTCGAAATTATATACTTCAAAAGTCCTAATTCAGTCTTTTAAAAGAAGTCTTTTTTGGACAAAATATTATAGTATAAATATTTTTCATAAAAAGAGAACGTTTCATCTATTCATTTTTTTGGCCAAAAAATAGGCCTTTTTTTGTAATATTCTTAAAACAATTTTATAAATATATCTTAATTCAACTGACACTATATATATGTGTGTGCTCCCGTAAAGTATGAAATGAGTTATTTCATAGAATAACTAGGTATTTCATGAAATAACTAGACAAGCTAGTTAAAGTATACAAAATTATTAAATTCTACGGTTTAACTAGGTATTCTATACAATGACGGTTACTTGAATGTTAGAGTATGAAATACAGCTTACGAAAGTTCTTTGAACTGGTTATAGATGTTTTAGTCAATTTTGAACCACTTATATCTTGGCCCATGTAAAAAAAATGTGTAATAGTAAAAAGTGTGCTCGTTTCAAAAACAATATGCAATGAAATTCATAGTGTCATCACAGCGACCCTAGCTGTAATAAATAATGAAAAGTAAAATAAAAGTATTTCATAAAATTTCAATTTATATTTTGTTTGAAAGAGTTTATAAAGAATTTATGCCCTTTCTTCCCTGTGACCTGGCCAAAGGTGTTGAAGGAACTAAATGATCATACGACATGATGAACTTAATTTATTTTACTTATCACTATATTCAACTCAGACACAAACAACACTTAAACAATATAACTCTAATCAGTAATAGAACGGGAGAGAGACGAGATTGCGTTGGGGGAAAAATATTCAATCATGCAGCTTAACCTTTAATGTAACTTTATACAGAGCTTACGTATTTAATGACCACAATATCAGTTTAACTTTCGAAACATCGACTTGATTTAAGATCACAGTACCTGAACTCTTGCAGTCTTCTATTTCCTTTTCGTTGACTTTAACACTTCTCGCTAGTTAATCTAATCACTTTCTTAATATTCCAACTTCTGGCTTCTTACATTGTTTACGTATACGTTTCACTGCCAATTTACTTCACTTTTAATCTATTCACAATTCACTAACTTCCAAACTCGCGAATAATGAATGTATATATTAAACTTAATTTGCATATCACGCTTTCTGCATTTCGGAGAAGATTTGTTGAAAATGCTGGCCCCAAAGAATTCCCCAGAGTTTTGTGGAAGGACACGTATAGATCCGTCATAAATTTACACAATGTTTTTATGAAGCAACAGTTTTTCTTCCCGGAACATGTGTTTTTTGATAATAATTAAATATATAACTATTTCTGCATCATACTCTTTTTTTCCCTTTCAGTTTAACCAATGTTAGCAGTATGAGCAATAGTAAATTATATCATCTGCTTTTCCTTATTATTTTTCAATTAATCATCCGCAATAGGAATACAATGTATTTTTCAAGAGATTTGAGCTATTTATGATCCATCAATTTAAAAAAACTTTGAAATTGTTTATTTTTCAATTTAACGGTGTATCATTAGTTGTTTCATAGAATAACTAGGTAAAGTATGAAATTTTCGTGTATTATATTCTTTAAATGACTTGTCTAGTTATTTCATGAAATACCTAGTTATTCTATGAAAGTAAAGAATTATACACTTTAACGGTAATCCATATAAAAATTTAGCAATTTTCAAAATCGCTGTTTTGCACGATGTCCCTCACCCTAAATAAAAATTATTACATTGTATTTTCATTATATATTTATATATAAGACAGATTTAAATGCATAAAAATAAAACACGTTTAACTTACAATACAACAGAAGTGCTCATAATTATAAACTTCAACTTCTTGTTAACCAATGAATTTAATGGATATCTTTAAATTTCTGCTGCTGTCTTATTAAATGAAACAGAGAATAAAATACATCTAAAATTCAATGTTTGATGTAAGAGAATTATTTATAATCCTCCCTTACATGATCTGTACCGTTCGATCTATCTTCAAACGGATATTGGATTTCAAGATGGAAGCACATCATTCTAATAATTGAAATTGGTTTCAGTTAATCGTTTGATGGGGGCGTCTAATGTAATTTTAATGTTTGTTATTAGACGCCATGTTTAAAGTAATTGTTCATCACTTAAAGCCCAACGTAATAAGGATTAGTTAGTTCATTTTAACAATGATCTCGGAGCATGTAAGCTCTTTTACAAATATATGAAATAATAATATAATAAAATTGCCTTTATCTTTTAATGGTGGATCTTCAGAGATAAGCAATTGTCATAGAAATTCAATTCGAAAATCTTACATTAGAATTCCATTAGTATCCCTTAAATAACTACAAATCAACACAATTAAAACACCCAACAATGGAAAATATATCCACATTATTATTACAAAGTTTAAATTAAAAAAGAATGCATATAATTTTAGAATATAATAATAAATAAAATATAATATAGAAAAATATCAATTTTCCATATAGCTGGGTGGCCTCTGTAAGCCTTACGGTGGATCAACACCTATTGTACAAATTATACAACTGTCCAAACTCATTGCTCAAACTGTAAAACTGTAATTTACATGTATTATGTTGTACTATTTTTTTCAATGTATTGTAAGAAGGAAAAAAATAAATTTCGAGTCTTCATCTCCGCTCATGAAGAACTTTTTTTTTTTTGTAGATAGAACATATTTTGTGTAATTAATGTTTTATCTTCTTGTGTATTTATTGTTTCCTCTTAAAAATAGAGTAAATAATTCTTTTTGAATGGCTAATATTGCTTTCTGTTGTATTTATTTTATGATAAAATTTATAATATAAGCAAGTCATGTACATTATAATGGCATTTGGGTGGAAACTTGGCTAAATATTGGAAATATGGCCAAGTTGGCATCATGTTTGGCAACTAGATTTGGGAAATTGGTAACCTTGCGGATGCTTCTGAAAATTACTGGAGAAAACTGTAAGGTAGGGGGAGGGACCATAGGCAAATCATTCTTCTTTTCTACTTCAGTTAAATTTTACTTTCTAACGCGCTTTTATAAGTTTCACTTGCATGTAACGGAATCTTGGAACTCGATTTTTACTCACGATTTTTACCTCGATTTTTATTTTTCGAATTAATCTGGCCTATTAAAGCCCAGGTTAATTCGAAATTTTGCACACTTGTCAAGGACCGATGACAAAACAATAATTTCATAATGTTGTTCCATTTTCTTGATCTAGACATCAGGAATAACGATATCCTGATTTGGCGACTAATTCCATATACCACTTCCAGATTTGGCAGCTTATTGCATGTACCATTTTCAAATTTGGCGACTAATTTCAGATTTAATGACTAAAAGAATAAGGTGTAACCCTAAAGCGAGTGTTTTATAAACATATAAAAAAAATTTTAGTATAATAAAAAATGAAGTAGAATAAAAAGTGAAGAGAATCTAGACAGAATAATGCGTAAAACAGAATAGAAAATATAGAGTTTAAACATAAATATGTAAAAAATAGAATAGAAAATTATAAGATCTAATTAGAATGACGAATAAGATAGAATTCAAAACATAGAATCTAAACAGAATAATGAATAAAATAGAATAGGAAGTATATAGAGAGAATCTTAACAAAATAATGAGAGAAAAAAACGGAATAGAAAATATAGAATTTAAAATAAAGGATACAGGAAAAACTAAATTACTCGAAGGGAAAAAAAGCACATCTCCATTACTACCAAAAAAGATCTGGAACGCGTTATAATTTTAAAATAACATACTTCAACAGAACGTAATTAAAAAGAATTTGCAGTATATAAGAGAACTTATGAACACAGTTAAGCACTTAAAAGCATTTAGAATATTTCATAAAAACACAAACATGTTCTTTTCTTAGAAATACAGAAACAAAGCATTAATTCCAACAACTGTAGAAAATATTATCTTCCTTATAATTATCTACAAATGAAGTCATAACCTACCCTTAGCCTTGTGGTCCAGAAACAGATACATTTTAACCTCGGAGACGATTAAGATAATTAGTTAAAGGATCATAAGAGTTCAAACCAATAAATTTGGTGGGGGTTAATTCGATTTTCCCACATTTGCGTTTAAAATCTGTGTTATCTGAGCTATCAGCTCTCTTTAATTTCCGTTTATCGGAAATGCATTTCCTAAATTAATTTTCGATATTGCATTTCGAAGTAAGTACTGAGTAAATGTTTTTAGATCAAATAACTTCCTTTGAAGGATTTTGGGTTCCCACTATTTTAATTTAAGCAATTTTACGTAAGATTGTTGAAATTAATGCGCATTAAAATGATACAAACATATAAGAATATGTATGAATGAAAACTGCACGCATAATTTTAATTTTATTTTTTACAACTTTCCTTTTAAAATATAAAGTGGCCCATGTAACGTAACCGTTAAGGTGGAAGTTAAGGTTTCCGATTGCATTCGGAACCGTGATTTTGAAAAAGCGACTGATTGAGACTTGCCTCCTTCTGCAAGTCTCAATCAACAAATAACAGGGATAAAAGCCCCTAACGACTGTCTTCTTTCGCCTCAGTCGTCTAAGGCATGCATGGCGTAACTGTGAGCCTGTAAGTCGGTGGATCAAATAAACACCCCTTGCCAGCTTGTAGCCGAAGTTGTGATGTGGACGTGATTTGAACAGACAACCTTCTGATCTGGAGTCAGAATGTCTAAATGAATTTTTTTTTCTAATGTCACCTTAATTAGAATATACAAATAATGTATCAATGTGAAGATGAGATTCATTTTCCGTATTGTAGTCATGACACTAGAAAAAAAGCTTCTTAATACTGACCACATCATCATTTATTTCATTTTAGCATCAGGAGAGTTATTTTGGGCGTTTGCTCTTCGCTCAAGTTCCAGAATACAAGAAAGGGAATTGTTCAATTTTCACATTTAAATATGTAAGAAAGAACAGGGGAGAATGTAATATAAAATATAATCATGTGTTCATCTGAAGGGAATTATTAATTACTTATAGACAATACATCATTGTTTTAGGGTAGAGTTTAACCGCTTAGTAAGACCCGTGTAAGCCGTTATGATATTACATTACTTCGAGCTGCCAATAAATTTGTCAAGAATTGTTCACAAATTTATTAGTAATTTTTCGTTAAAACAATTAGACCTTGATATTTTTATTGAGGAATCACTAATAAATCTATCAAACTATTGATTTTAATCCCTTAGTGTGAGATGAAATGAGACACTTTTTGAAACAGGGTATTCGAGTTTATTAATTTGATGTTATAAAAAAAGTAGTAAATTTTAGGCAAATATTAATTTGTCATTACATACATATAAACTTGTTTTAAAAATGCTATTATACAATGAAAAATTATTTAAATGCATATTTTTTCTTAGAAAAAATGCACAGTTGTCATGAAAAATGTTTCTATAATAATAATTTTTGTCGACATATAACTAAGATTCCTGTTCAGAGTCTGAACTAGAATTTTGGAAATAAATAATTGAGAAATATATTTTTAATATATTGATATTCAAATATATTAGAGTAGAGAGAAATTTTAACAAAAAACACGGGTTATTATTTCAGCTGATAATTACTCTGAAATACATGCAAGCTTTTCAAAAATCCTAGTTCAAGCTCTGAAAGAAGTCACAGTTATATATAGACAAAATATTATTATAAAAACCTTTTCCATAAAAGGAGAATGTTTTGAAAATATGTCATTTTTTTTACTTCAGTTTTTGCCAAAAAATTACACTTAAAAATTTTGTTATTGTAATAATATTAAAATAATTTTTTTACAAGTGTTCTAGTAATCGTAATAGTTTATAAAAGTTTACAATTGTTTGTCACATTTGAAGTGTTCAAAACTTTACAAACAATGTTTCCAAATAAAATAATTTTAATGGAATCTGAGAACATTTAAAAACGATAATGATATTTTATAGTTGCAATTTTCTAATATTATTTTGCAAATTAATACTTAGATACATTTTACTCAAACACAGAATGTATCAATGAATATTTTCACAAAACTGTTAAATGAATTTAAAAAAAAAATAATTTTTTTTATTAAAACATTTAAACATTTATCCGTAAGTAAAGATGAAAGGTTATTTGTGTTTTTATTTTTCAATCAAATACGTATTTCTCTTTCTTCTAATTGCTTCGTAGAAATGTAATTAAATTTATTAAATTACTCTGTTACGTAAATCACTAAAGCGTTTGTGTAAATTGTTTAGAATAAAAAAATTAAATCGTAACAAATAGTCATATTTTACTGCAGCTGATTTATACTTTGAGAATAATAATTTAATTATGTATGAATGTTTACTTATCAGCTAAACTTATTGAAGAATGTTTATCGCTTTTATTTGCTGACGATGATATAATAACAATACGTTCTTTTTCAAGAATTATGCATTTACTATTTTTTTCTATGGCAATAAAGACAAAGAAAAACTATTTACATTTGCGCTAAAGTATGATATTTTTTGTTGGTGTTTTGGCTATTAATTTACGTTTTTTTTACAAAGAATATTTACATTTTTATCTTGCTTTTTATTATTTAAAAACATTAATGGTTATTATAAAAGATACTGAAAATTTTCAGCATATCCGTTTCCAAAGTTTCAGTCTCAATTTACTAACCAAACCATTAATTTTTACTGTAGAAAATTTCAGTGGAGCAATTCTCGTTAAAAATTAACTTCAGCTATATTTACAAACATAATATTTTATCTGTCTCCATAATCATTTGAAATTGAAAAGCATTCCATATTTATTTGCCTTTTCTAAAGAAAAAAAAAATTTCTGTTGCTGTTTTGAAAGGATTCTTTTTTCAGACTCCCTATAGTTTTAGGCAAATAAAAAAATACAAGACCCACACAGACATGACTAAAAGGTTACTGGTTGAATATTTAAAAGCAGCTAGCTCGAAGGTAGTAAAACTTCCATATCTTGTATTAGAAACTTCCACGATGCGTACGTAACTTACTTTACAGGAGGGCGAATATTGTAATACGCTCTACTGCATGCAAATTCCACGAAAAGCATTCCAGGAATTTTTATTTATTTATTTTTTAGCATTTTTTTTCTTCCTGTTTCGTGTTGCTCTAGTTTACGACGAAGAAATTTTTGCCGCGTTACACAAAAATTAGATTGAAGTTTTAGCACCATAAGCGCAAAATTCGAAACTTGTTCGAAGTCGAGCACAATTACCATATTCCTATGTTGCCTTTTTTTGTTTATTTATTTATCCTCAGCCATTTTTTTCTTGCTCCTGTAAGCGAGTAATGATTAATGAGTCAAAATGGCGGCGGCGTTTAATAGAAAATTTAAGGAAAATGTGAAGGTACAAATTTTGCTTGATTGGAAAGTTGAAAAAAATGTCTTGTTAACTAATTTGTAAAGCATGTTGTAAAAGAAAAAAAAATATTGTTCTATTTATAAAAACTACGCACCACAAATTCAATAAATGGTTGACTAAGTTTTTAAGCTTATATGCGTGCAATTTATGAAAAAATAATAAGTGAAATTTTGAATTTTGTGTTATCGTTTGGTATAAATAATATAGTTTTATAATTGGCATTTTATCAAATGGTACATATATACATGTATATATATATATTTACATTGGATCTTTAATATGAAAAAGGGATTGAATTTGTTGATAAAGATTTTAAAAGTTTCTAATTTCCTTTTTGATTATTTTAAATCTATATATTATTCTATTGATTATACGCTTCAGAGATATTTACGAAATGCGTAATAAATCTAACTTTGTCTTCATAATTACTTCTATTAAATATTTAATGCCATTTTATTATGATACATTGTTGTAAATCAGATCATATTTTTAATACAGGAATAATCCACACAAGTTAAAGTCAGGTTTCTTAGATGCAAAAACCATACTTTACTTAAAAACTCTTAGTAATTACCGTAAACCTGTTCCTCATAGGAAACAAATTACACACAAATAAATCTAAAACAACTCAGACTCAAAATAAAACTACACAAATGTGGAGTATAGTGGTTTAAATTCATAATCACGATTCTGTAGAAGGCAAATGAAATGCACATTCCCTGTCAGATGTTTGACTCCAATGTTGCTTCTTTGAATTCTCCAAATGTGTGTTTAGGAAGAGCCTTTTCAGAGATTCCAAAGTGTTCTTGTTAAATGATCCCCCTCGAATCTTCTTGATTATTCTACAAACTAATTTTGTCTTCAAGTTTGGCTAAAAACATTTTTCACCAATTCTATCATCAAAGCCACTTTACGATACTGAGGAGAATTTTTCCTTGACTTTACCAACATTTTTATTGGTAAATAATGTAAAAGAAACTAATTATCTTCGAAATTTCTGCAATGAAATTAAATGTAGGGATTCTGTATTAATTCATTAATATAATAATGTTTTAACTAAATTCCACATCATTTCTTCGATATTCATATATCCACCAAGTATGAAATTTTCAAAAATTACTTCTAAACAATTGAATTATTATAACAAAAGAATTAAGAATATGAAAAAAGTTACATTAAAACAGAATGATATAATTTAATGAAACATATCTTTTTTTAATTGCAGTTCATAATGCTGATATTGTACCTATCTCTAACATAACAAAGCTTTTATTATTACACTTTATTTAAATAAAAATTATTTATTATAATTATAATTATGTAACTGTTGTACTATTTTATTAATTTGAATATAAACATTTTGATAAAAAAAAGAAGGAAAAAAAATTAAATAAACGTATTTTGGGGATCCAAAGAACGACTGTGTTTATTCGAATAGGACTTAATCTTTGCAATGTAACTCCAACAACAAATAACATTCGAGTAACAAGTATTTTTTTATGTAAATTCTGCGGACTTTTACTGTGAAAACAGAACTCTACAAACAAAAGATTATTTCTTATCGTTAGAGGAGTTGGAACTGCATAATTTACTGTAGCTTTGTTTAAATATTTATATTTCTTGGGTATCCCCATTCATCTTTAAGTCATTTTGTTCTTACTATTACCTCGAACAAATGACATTTATCTTCTCGTATCTTACAGAAGAAATACGAGAAGGAAAATTTGCAAAATATTTCCCAGTCTTTAGGGAAAAATTACTACACGTATTGACAGCAAAGAATTTTTTTCTCTTCTGTCATTTTAAGCATTTGCTTTGTAATTGAAACCGGCGGGAAAACGTTCTAATAGAATTTGCGTCACTAATTAGTTTTACAAGTACTTTAATTTTTAGAGTCACACACATGTTCGATGGAATAGAAGAAATATCCAATTAAGCTAAGCGGAATTTCTATTAAAAGTAATCTAATTAGATAAATTTTCTTTGATAAAAGAGTAAATATACTTACTAATAATAAATCTAAAAAATTTAATAGAGCGTTGTTGTTTAATGCAAGGAATACTTTAAAAAAAATTATAAATTGCGAATATTTGAGAGTTGGGTTTATCAGAATTTTTCCGCCTCAGTGAGTGCGTTTTCTGTGGTAAAATTTGTGAATTTGAGATGCATGAGGGAATTTAATACTTTTTGAACATTAATTCCATTCATTAATTTAATAAACTGAAAGGAAAAGAATGTTCCTTTAAAGAGCTGAATTAGAAAACTTTTTTTGTCAATTATAAAAATTACTATTTGCAATTTGTTTTTACTATTATGAGGAATTAATTAATTATTTTAAATATTCATTGATTTGATTGTTCTGAATAACTATGTTTTAATGAAGTATGATTAAGGAAATAATATATTTTGATTGCTCATTTATAAAAAACGATTTGTATTTTTGCTAAAGAAAATTATACACTTATTTAACTCAGAATTTTAATTAATTTTTTCAAACAACCAATTTAGCATAGTTCAAAGTTTATTATTTCTTTTTGTAAGAATATTTCTTAATAATGTTTTATTAACTTTTAAAAACCCTACAAAGCTATAATTGGTTTTAAAAATATTAAAAAAATATTTTATAGATAGTATTTCTTATCTTAAAAAAAAAGTACGAAAATATCCTCATTACATTTACTGAATTTGATAAGCGCTAATATTGCAAATTACCCAAAACTTTTCAACAATTTTACGGCATGAATTGTTGTTGCTAATGCCACCTGTCTGACGTAGTCAGATCGAGGCCCACGAAATTTATCATGGCATCGGGCAATATTGTACTCCTGTCGTTAGCCGTAGCTTTGAGCACCATGCAGGTGACATTACATTTTGGCTCAGTCCCACCCCAATTTTGAGGGAGAACACCCTGGGAGTGGTCAGGGGTTTCCCACCTCTCTTCCCCTTCCACCAACCACACGAGAGGACTTGCGGCTCTACGGCTATTTAGAGTACCCCCATGCATGAATTAGTTTCTATAATTAATGCATAACCTCCTCTTTAATAACTATTGACTTTTAGATTAAATTATGCAATAAAGAACAAAATTTAATAAGACACTTAAAGACAAAGGTAAACTTTCAAAGTTCTAGAGACTATTTCAACTATATTATTATAAAAAAATTCCATTACATGATGCTTAATTTTTGTGTTATAAAATATTATAATTATTTATCATTTAAACCGAGTACATTACAACGAAAAATACCATTATATGATATTGTGTGAATCTAAACACTAATTAATGAATTTTAAATTTAATTAATAGTAATAGTAGTAAATTATAATAGTAATTTATTTCTTTAATAATTTTTTAATGAAACATGAAATATCAGTTCGAAATTTCTAATAGTTATGAAAAGATATTTTATTCTAAAAACTTTTAATAATTAACTTATTAAGCTGTGCACAATTTATTTTAAATGAATTGAATTTAATTTTTAAATAGTTTATAATTATTTCGGATCAAAGAGATTATTTCTCACTTTCAATAATTTAACTTTTTTTCTTTTTACTAATGTCATTCAATTTTGCGTACACAATACAATAATTTCTTTTGTTATTTTTACTATGGTTATATATTTTACTATTTGTAAAAATATTTTAAGTATTTTTTTATTAAATAATTGATGTTCGAATTGAAAGCTTAATTTGTACAGAAGTATTTTTTTTTAAGTAATCAATGTTCGGATTTTTAAATCGCCCTTATATATATATAATCAATTAATAAATTAAATTTTATTGTTAACTAAACGTTCTCATTGGAAACTAATTATTTTTTAAACCCATTTAAAGGTCATTCTACCTTTCTGATCTTCTTTCAAATATTTTGTTTTTACCTACGTGTAAGAACATCTTAAATGCAAACGTAACAATAAAAACTACATTCTAGACACATTCAAAGCAATAAAAAAATTTTACTTATCTCGCATAAAATGTGGTGTGGTAATTTTCTCACCAGTAAAATTCCCAATTATTTGGATTTTTTTTTTCGGATTCAATATCCAATTCAGTGAAGGAAAGCCATTTTACCTTTCCTGTTAAGCCTAAATCTTTGAAACGTATAGTCAATTCGCTTGGGGCAAAAGTTAATTATTACCTTTTTCTCTTCACTGCATGTTTTTTCCAAACTTCAATCTACTTTAAAAGAACACCTTGAGTATTATTTCGTGCGGAAAATTCTTTTCTTTGTGTTTTTTAACGTATCCCATTATTATTTCTTTGTAACTAACTTATTCTCTTAGTTAATTAACATCTAAATTGAACTCTTTGTTAAAAGGGATTTTTTTTCTCTCCTATTTGCTGCTAAACTTCGAGCAAACAGATTAAAGAGAAGGAAAGTTAATTTCACGGTTTGGGCTGTGGGGGCTTTTAGTATGTGATTGTTAGCGAGATGAAATAGAACAAATGTACTGTAATATGTGCAGCTAAGTGTGAAGTGTTAAGGGACAAGTGCATTAGCAACCCATTTGTGAAGGACTCGGCTTAAAACGCCGAATGAACTGCTTATGGTGAACCTCCTCTTGTCAGTTTTTCGACAAACATAAAAAAAAACCGGAGTTCTCAGCTCAGACGGGGTCGGAGTCAGGACCGATCCTAGGGTGTTCGCCGCCCGCGTGCAAAGACCTAATGTGCCGTCCCTCTAGAGCAGGGGTACTCAACTTTTTTTTCTGCAGGGCCGCATACATATGATGGCTTTCTCACGCGGGGAGCAACATGAGCATTAATGGAGGGGAGGGGAATGATTTAAGACCAAGATAACATAGAAAATTTAAAATGCGGAAAATTGATCAAAATATTAAAACTCATATTTTGCTTTTTTTAATTATTATTTTTGTATTTTTTGTTTTGTTTTTGTCACTGAATTTTTCTAAATTGGAAACAATTAAAAATCAATTTTCTTCACAATCTCTGCATCAGGAAATGTTTTTTCATACGATTACCAATAACATAAAAAAATTCATGGCGTGCCTTTGTTACCATTGTGACATTACTACTGTTGGTGTTGTAAATATTATTCAAGAAAGCCAATTAATAACCTCTTGAAAGAAATCTTCCAGGAAAAGTGTCATTGAACGATTCCTATTTATTGGCATTTTTTAAATACAGCAATTTCGTGACAGATCAAACAATTACTGATATATTTGATATTTTAACAAAAAAATTTCCCACAAAATTTTCATAAATAAATTATATTCTGAGAAAAATGGGCCCCATGACCGGCCAACTTAAAAAGGCCCGGTAGGCCGCAAGTTGAGTATCGCTGCTAGAGGATTTTTCATATTTGGACTAATAATGAACGTTGACATTATAAACTCATCTACCTGTATAAGAGTAAAAAGTAAAAATTAATAAAAATGTATAAATATGCAAAAATCACTTCTTTTTTCTATTTTGTTTTTCTAAATTATTGTAAGGCTATTAATTAATTAATTTGAAAGCTATTGAATTTTGCATCTATTATTAATTTGAACCTTTTAATTTTGTCAAATGCGTATTGAATTTATGCATTCCTGTGTTCTGGCTGCCCGCGTGCGGTGCTCGCGCTGCACACTTGCTATGAGCGGCCCTGGTCGGAATCGTGTACAGATCGCAAGGTTTCTTTCTGCTGGCGAATCTTAGTACATGCTGACAGTTGACTAATACTTGTGGTTGGTTCATGCATTTTCCAAGTTTTTTTGTGAAAAAAATTTCGACAAAAAGATAATTTACTTCTAAAGAGATGTTTTTTAATATACATGAAAAGTGCAGTGTGTGATACTTAAAAATTTATTTGATGTGTTGTATAATCTCAGACTATATTATATTTATTAAAAAAATTTCAATAGCTACTTAATTTTTGAATTTTAATAGATTAGATTTAATAGATTTTGTTTCTCTTTTCTTTGCAGGTAAGCTCTTGAAGAATTTTCCAGAATTTTAATGCATTGCATATAACGCCTGTGACGAATTTATCATTATGTCGTAAGTTAAATTTGATATATTGTCGTTTGCTCACGTCAAAATATTGATCGTTATCAAATTTCTTTTATATAGTTGTAGTAACGTTATTTTAAATGATTATATATATTATCACATAACCATGAAATTTGTTAGTTTATAAAATAACTGATCACGCGTGAGTCAAAGTACACTTATGTCCATAAATTAAGGATACTAAGTTCACAAAAAGAACAGAAAAAAATTTGACTTATTTGTAAGTCTAATTAAAAAAAGTAAAAAAAAAAGTTGCTAATGTGACAAATTAAAAAATTGGATTACTCTGGAGCAAATTTAAAAAAACTACTACAAAAAAGTATAACATGGTTATTATGATGGTTAATACGAAATACATGAATTACAGGACGGGACGATGCTTAAAATTTATAAAAAAAAAAAAAAAATTATATTTTATAAAATAAAAATTGGATTATCTAGCAATTTAAAAACGAACCTATTAAAAAACAGTATAACATGTTATATGATGGTTATACGAATATGTCTCCGACGATGCAATACAGGCCTTACAACGCCTACGCATGCTGAGTATCAAATTATCAATCTCATCTTGGGGAATATTACACCACTCATTAAGCAATGCCTCCGAATTCCGGTAGACAGGTTGGAGGGGGTTGACGGGCTGCAATTCGTCGGCCAAGCATATCCCACACATGCTCTATTGGATTCAAGTCCGGTGAGTATGCTAGCCAATCCATACGGGTGATATCCTCCGATTGAGGGTATTCGTCTACAGTGTTTGCACGGTGAGGATGGGCGTTGTCATCCATAAACAGAAATTCAGCACCCATGGCGCCCCGAAACAAACGTACATGTTGTTCCAGAATGACATCCCGATAGATGTGGCCTGTCATCGTTACACTCTGAACATGCAGGTCAGTTCTGGAACCAAGAATAATTCCTCCCCAAACGAGCCATCCTGCACCACCGTAAGGGTCTCGTTAAATGGTGGTGGTAACGGGTACCTGGCGCTCTCCATATGAAAGTCTGGCTAGAATCAGACTGCAAACTAAACCTGGACTCGTCGGAAAACATCACACAAGACCACTGTTGCGGTGTCCACAGTGCATGCTCTCTACTCCAGGTTAATCGCAAGCGACAGTGAGTTGCTGTACGGGGAACACATCTGACAGGCCTACGAGCATATAGACCAATCTGCCCTAAGCGTCTGTACACGGTCTGCCTTGAAACTGTCGTACTGGCAGCTGAAGAGAGCTGACAATATAGCTCTGATGCTGTGGTGCTCCGTCTGTTCCTTTTGGCAGTAACTGCCAAATACCGGTCCTCATTCGGCGTTGTAACTCGGGGGTGACCTGTGCTGTAACATCTACTCACATTACAATCATCTTGGAATCGTTTCCAAAGCCTGGAGATGACGCTTTGGGGCGATTCCAAGTTCCTCGGATACTTCCAGCTGTATATGTCCACATTCCAGTCGTCCGATAATTCTGCCACGTAAAAAATCATCCAAATGCTTCCTTTGTGCCATAACTATGCGGTTATTGCACTGAAAAGCTTTTAAAGCGCTTGTGAAAAATTTTACTTCTTTGCCACCATTCCTTATATATCCCTCTCTTACACTCTCGTCCTTTTGACGTACTATCCGCGCCATCTGGTGGTTTCCTGTAATTTGCATATTCTTCTTCAAGATGTGTGTGATAATTCTACAGGTGAAATTTTTATTTTAGAGTTAAATTTCTGTATGATTCTGAATTATCCTTAATTTATGGACATGAGTGTAGATGAAAGCAACAAATCTAGGCTTTAAATAATAATTTTACAGAATAATAACAATTGTCTAATCACCACCGTACAAAAATAAATTTTTCAGTTTCCGCATAAAGATTACGCTTTGGTTACATGGATTTCTAAAATGCAACTCCCCATAAAAGCAGTCACTATTGTAAATCAGTGCCGGTTTATCCATTGGGCAGGAGTCCAATGGATAAACCAGGAGTCCTGAAGGTAAGGGACCCGGATAAACTGGAATTAACCAGATTTCCTGGTTATGAATTTTGATCTGACATGCCAAGGGGTCCCGTAGATCTTCTGCGCCCAGGGCCCGAAATGATCTTAAACCGGCACTGGCATGAGACACTGGATGTGGCATGCGTTACGTTTTGGATAAATTTCAGTAATATTTTCTAAGGGGCGTAAGTGTTTTTGCATTAAAGTGTGCAAAGGAAGCTATATCCATTTATGTATAGATATATATAATGCACATCTCATTATAACTTCGTTAAAAAATAAAAGCAGTTTCGGACTTAGGATCCAAAGGTAGGGTTAAACTTGTCCGATGGTACCAACCTTCTCCCTTTGCAACTTGATAGATCAATAAGGAAATGTCTAAGCAGAATAAAAAAAATCCAAGCAAAAAAAAAGTTCATCGAGCTAAAACTTCCAAATAAATGAATAAGAAGTTAACCAATTTAAGTTTTACATTACATTATAAGTTCTTAAGGAAAGAAATATATATATACATATACAAAAAAATAGCAGTAAAATATTTTTTTCAAAATTTGGAATAATTGAATAATTTTGATACAGTACTTTTATTAAACATAAATTGATAAGGGTATAAATGGTTTTAAAGATTTTTTTGGATATAGAAAAGGCTAGTTTATCCTATTTGATGCACATAGTACTTTAATACGAATTACTTACAATTTATTGCTCATTTGGTACTTTTTATAGAAGATAAAAGTTGGTAGGGTATATATAAGAGACAGAATTTATTCAATTAGTTCTTACTAATAGCTTAAAAAGAAAAAGAAGTAATTAAACTATTTTGTCCGAGCTTAGTTTCCTTTACTAAACTTCGAAAGAACACAACAGAATACGCAAACCGAAGCAGACTTTTTTTTCCAGTTGAAGAATTCCATTGAATAAAGAAATCCTACTGAACTCTCTCTCTCCAACTGTTTGCTAGGAAAATCCCCCTTTAGTAGAATGATCAATACCAACACATGGCAGAACAAAAATAAAATCAAACTAAGCAAGATAAGAACCCCCATCGAAAAATAAAAACATTTGAGGCATTAAAAGACCCCGCGAAAATTCTTCCCAACAATGATAAAAAAAGAAGGGAAAAAATGTCTTTGATAGTGGAAAGTGTCGCTAAAATGCGTAAACTTGCTTTTGCTATCTTATCACTACCAACCGTATGATAAGGGGAAAATGCGTTTTTTTCCCCCACGAAATTCCCTACTACTTTTTTTTTCACCTTGTGCCGACCTCCTATTCAGATCTTTTATTACAGTAACTGGTTGTAAAGATAACTTGAATACAATTTCGCTGGAAGGCGTTATTATTTTTAGTTTGCTTTTGCACAGCTCGGGTAAAAAGCTATTTATTATTTTGCCACTATTCATTCCACGTCGTTTTGTTGTGCGGCCTCCTGCTGTGCTTTTCTGATTTGCTTATTCGCCTCTTTTCAAAACACATAAAAAGTAGAAAATAAATAAGGGGAAAGATGGGGAAAAATTATAATAATAAAAAAATAACGAATGACGAGAGTAGAAAAAAAAATGAGGATCAATATCAGTTATTTAATTCGGTATTACAACAAACGAAAGAATTCCCGCCAAATGCGTCGAAAATGTGATTCCATTCTGCATTCCATTTGCCATTTTCGTTTGCATTTTTTTTTTTTATCTTCATTTTTTCCATGAATTTTGTTTACATTCTATTCCGATCGACTTATTTCGTTTTATTTTTTTGTTTATTTCGTGCCTATTTGTTACGTCAATATTTTAAAAATCATTTCTTTCTAACTGTGTTCGGACCTGAAATATTTCGGAATAAAAATGGCTTTGATGTTGATAAAACAAGAATATTTCGAACGAACAGTTCGCTAACTTGCACTTTTTTCCCCTTTGTGGAATATAGTATTTTTTTAAATATATTCCCCCTTCCCCTTTATCTCATACTTTAGCATATAATTTGATAAGGATTGACATTAAATAGAAAAATCAATACGTATGTCATCAACATTTAAGTTTTTATCAAAAGCTTTTTTTTTAATGTTAGGCTTAAGCTCGTAAAAATCTGTGTTCTATTTTTTTCCCTTTTATTTTTTGGAAAAGTAGTTGTAAGAAAAGGTTTTCAAATTTCGAGTTCTTATTTGAACTCACACTATTTCTTCCTAATGATTCTTTGATTTGAAATATTTTTGTTTTTTTGTAAATATTAATCCAATTTTCTGTCTGATATTTAGAAGGTTGCTTCAGAAATAGTAAAAGGCTACTTGCAGGACCAATTTCATTTTTAAGCATGACACTAATTTTTGCTCGTGCAACTTTATTAGAGCACATTGCTAGAAATTTCAATTTTTAAATACATTTTTTTATTTGTTGAAAAATATGTGACATATTTATACAGTATTTTATATTATGCTCCAGTCTAAATATTAAACAATGATTGCTAGTGTGTTCAATATATTTTGTGTATACATATGTCTTAAATAATCAAAATTATGAGAAATAATTAGGCGCTTATTACTATATATTCTGAAAAATACCACGTTAATTTTCCCATTAAGTGCATAATATTTCTGTAAAGAACAAATAAAAAAATAATAAAACATATATTATATGTAACTGGCAGTTATTGCTTGCCGTTGTGAGTTTCATTATCAACGCTTTCCCAATGTGCTGGATTAGAACTCACGACTTATGGATTCGTAAGCAAGTAACATATCACTAGACTAAAGTGATCACTCCTGTCTGGAGGCTGTTACTGGCTTATTTAGATACCGCCACAGTACTTCCCCACCAGGGAGTCAGTGAATAGACGAACGAACCAGATATTTATTGTTATGGGAGCGTGTGAGTTGTTATTGTTGCGTCAAGTGAGTCTGACGACTTTGTCTGATTTTCTTGCGGGTAGATGGCGCCACGACACATCAGAAGTTTTACGTTTTTCTTTTCAGCCAAGGTCACCAATGTGCTGGATTAGAACTCGCGACCTATGGATTCGTAAGCACGTAACATACCACTAGACAAAAGTGATCCGGAGGCTGTTACCGGCTTATTTAGATACCGGCACACATATGCTTTCACGAATAATGAAACTACATTTCAGAAAATGGATTCATTGTAACGATGGATGTATTCTTTTAAATTAAATTAAGATTTTGCCTTTAAAAAATAAATATTTTTATCTATCACTTGATTTATTGTTTAATTTATTTGTAATTAAAAAAGGTATTCAATAGATAATTGAAAACATAATCAAATTATTCAGAATTTTAAGATAGTTGTCAGATCGCTTTTTTGTTTCATGATTTTTGAGCTATTTCCTCGTAACTTGGCATACGATTTGACATTGTTTTGGATCAACAAAATTTTGAGGATATGGAATGTCCATAATCATATTCCTTCCATCTCATTAATTATTCTTTCCATTTTCATTTCCAAATAAAGACTGCAAAACTTCAAATGTCTACGTAAAAGTTTAACATGTTTCGTAAACTGCTTTTCTTTTATAACTTCTTTCAGTTTTTCAATTTCTATTTTACTTGATGATAAAAAAAATATATAAATGGATAGATATTTGATACATATACTTTATACTGGATTTATATATACACTGCTGGCCACCGTAAATGCAACACCAAGAAAGACAAGAGATAACACAACAAAACTTATTTTGTAAATAACATGTTGACCAAGTATAAAATGATTAAATTTATAGACTTCTGTGAAGTGTTGTTCCTGCCAGAATAAGTAGCCAGAAAAGCCGCCATTGTTGGAGATCACCGCTGCCACACGCCTCGGCATTGATTCAAAGAGACTTTGGATGTTAACTTTGGGTACAGCAGACCAAACAGCTTCCACACGTTGCCAAAGTTGATCTGGTGTGGCAAATGGGGGTGTAATCTGGATCAATCGTTGAGCAACCATATGCCACATGTTTTCTATCGGGAAAGATCTGGAGAGTGAGCCGACCAGGGCAGCAATTCAATCTGGTGATTGACGAAGAACCTTTGGACAATGCGTGCCATGTGTGGTCGCGCATTATTCTGTTGAAATATGGCTGTGGTCAAGCCTTGAAGGTAAGGAAGGACAACTGGCTCCAACACCTCAGTGATGTAGCGTTGGCTGTTTAAATTATCAGCAATGCGTACTAGAGGAGTGTGAGAGTGATATCCAATACTGCCCTGTACCATAATACCCGGTTCAGGACCAGTGTGGCGGTGCATAACGCAGCTGTTCAGAATCTTCTCTCCACGGTGTCTCCAGACTCGAATCCCAACATCGTGGTGTTGCAGACAAATGCGTGACTCGTTAGTAAAGACAACTTCATTCCCTTCTGCCGCCCATATCCTTCTTTCATCGCACCATTGGCGGCGGAGACGTCTGTGGTTCTGCGTCAAGGGTAAACCCAGCAATTTACGTCTTGCGGACAGACCACTCTGCTGTAAACGGCGTCGAATGGTACGCGTAGACACTGAATGATGCGTTACAGACTCAATGTGCTCTGCTATGGTTCATGATACGACTGAGCGATCCATCACTGCCATGTGCACAATTTGCTGTCCTCACGGGAAGTGGTGCACTGATGTGGATGCGATCGACCACGTCGGTCCATCGTACCCTCCTACATCCAACGGTCACATATCCACATTACAGTTGTTTGGTTTCGTCCAACACGCGACTACCAATTTCCTTGAAAGATAATCCAAAATCTTGGTAAGCCACTATGATTCATCTGTTGAACTCGGGTACTTGATCATAAGCTGATCTCTGTTTTCTACGAGACATAACTGATCATTTTTTTAAAAAAACCACAAGAAAAACACAATTGCCGAACTTGAAATCGTCGAAATCTCCAAGCCTTAAATAGCGCTTTGAGGTCGCGCCACAGGTGTGCGTGATGTGTGTCTGCGAAGAAATTCTAATCATTTGCATATCTCACCTCCGCTAATGCATGTTGTAAATTTCATGTTATTTGCGTGCTTCCTTCAGTACGTTGCATTTACGGTGGCCAGCAATGTATTTAACCACAGTTTAAATCGTTATTGACAAAAAACATTTAAATCTTTGCAACATTTAAAATTTGAATTAACTGAAGTAGAAAAATAGTTTAAAAATCATTTATACTTGACGTTTCCCCACACATCTATTCATTAGTTAAAAAAGAAGGAAAATTAGATTATAGTGCATTTAATTAAAAAATTTTTTATGAATATGCACAATATTCTTTGTGCAGTATGTTCATATCTACCATATCATATTTGAACGATCGAAGAAACTGATAATATTTTTGCTATGTTAATTACAAGATCTTTCATTAGCATGTCTATTGTAATTTAAATATGCATTTAATACTATAGCATATGCATTTATATCGTATATTTTGTTTGTTTTGTACTAACTCACTATCATCTATGTACACATTCTGAATTGCCTTTCTCTATTCCAGTGGAAACATATTTTAAATCAGATTTTTAATGCATAGAGATTAAATATATTTGCTGAGTGTAATAGGGTTTGATAGAAAAGGGACGAGAGTAAATATGTTTTCAACATTTTCACGGTTATATTCTGGCTATATTTCTGTAGCTATATGTAATCTTTGGTAAACAACTAAAAAAAAAATAACCCCGGGTTTTCGTGTACATTTTTTTTTTTGTTAAAAAGCTTTTTGTGTGATTAAATATTTTTTTTAAAACTTTTTTTCTTCAATTTCTAAGGTAAAAAAAAATATGTGCATAAAAAAGTGCTTCAAGAAAAATATTTAAGCTATTTTACATTATCATTTTTTTCCTCTTGTTAAAGAGCATAAGGTTTTTCAATCGTTTTTTGTTTAAATTCACATTAATATTGATGAGGGTTCTGGAATAATAATATTTTTGGGAAATAATTATATTGATGTTTAATTTTAATTTTCCAGTAAGGGGTGGCATAATATTTTACAGGTTGATGTTAAGACTGGATGCCTTTTTAAATAACTATAACATGCTTAAAAAATATTCTGCTAGATTTTAAAATGAAAATACGTAATTGCTTTTGAAGCTTTGAGTTGTAAAATTTAGCATATCAGACGTAAAAAAGGGACCGAAATTTTATTTAGATCATTTTTGTCTAAGGTATTAAAATGTGTATATAAGTAATAGAAAATCTCTGCACTCATACTTATTATACCCTCATTTAATTTCACCACATAAAACGATTTCGCCAAATGCTGTCACTGTATTTATTGTTTTGAAACGCGTTGAAACAGTTTTCCACTATTGTTGGTGACGTCTTTTGATTTGAAGAAATTGATTGATGTGTTGTATAATACGTAAGTATCAAAATCTTCTGTGAGAAATACTGCAATTATAGCCACCAGTTGTAACATTATTTTAGTAACCACCCAGCAAATCAGTTAACACTTTCAAATTAGTTTATGTTGCATGCTTTCATCAATATGGAACTTAAAAATTTAGAAAGTATAGTTAGAGGTTTATTGGGATTTGGAGCAACAAAGGCTATTATTTGCTCTGGAAAGTGTTATATAGTGATTAAAAAAACAGGTGTGTGTGTGTTTAGGACCACTCGATAGAAGAGAAATCTTCTAATTTTCCAATTTGAATACATATTGTATCGAAATTTTCTGCAGGATGGGGAAGGTTGGATCCTGTAAAGCAAGTTTAACCCTTTTTCACTGTCCTAAAGCAGTGGCAGATATAGGAAGCATAATAATTTTCCATTTTGGTCTATTGATTTTTTTAATGGTCTACTTATATTTTGGAGGGTTTTTACAGGTTTTTTGAAATCTATTTCCTTAGCTTGTAGGGATTACAATTTATCTTTTATTACTTCATTTTATTATACTATATATACTAAGTGGTGTAACATCCCAAGAGGGCCAAGGCCTACTGCCTCAGTATAAGTGACCTTCGGTACTAAGGTGCATGAGCAGATGTCCCGATCAGGTGGTCAGTATTCTATATATATTTTTATAAAATAATTATACTTATGTCATATAAGGGATTAGTGCGATTTATTTCGGCGAATCAAAAACATGGTGATATTAATAGTGCCATATAAAATAATTTATTCTTGTGTCTGTAATCATAAAGTGATATTAAATAAAAAATATATTATCATATATGTGCTTTAGTTTTCAAGATGGGAACAATAGCTTTGTGGTAGTTGAAATATGCTATGAATACTTAAGACTCAAATTTATTTAAATATCTAATACAGTAAGGCCCCGCTTAACGCTTTTTCGGTTTAACACTTTTTTATTTGAATTGCGGGATTCCCCGAAATTGCACGCCGCGTTAGGCTTCCTGATATCCGAAGCACTTTATCTGTGTTACCTCTTTCCTGCGGTTTTATACGAACGTATTTTTATCGTTTCAAATATTTGGTGACGTTATTGTAAGAATATATTTATATAATATAACGATTAACATAATGACAGATATTATGGTTTTTAGTTTTTATCCTGGGTGGGTGTGGTCATCAAAGGGTTCTTTTTAGTATCTAGTTTTTCTAAATTCTAAGTTTCTCTTTGCATCGGTTTCTCATTTTGTATGAATATAGTTTTTCAATAAAACAGTTTGGGCACTATAACTGCAGCTATAGACCAATTTATTGAAAACGACCCAACTTTTGCCAGGAGTTCAAAGGCAAGACGGGGTGTTATGGATGCCTTATCCACTTGCCAACAACTTTGTGGTAACCTCTGGTTACCCCTTACATCCGAACCCTCTTGTCTATCTGTAAACCCGGGTAGATGTGTAGGAGGAATTAATAATCCACAGACATTATTCCAATCTAATTTGATTTATTAATTCTTATTAATGATTATGAAACAGACACAACTCAATTCTAATTAAGGTATATAAACAATGGTAGAGTGCAGATGTGAGATATTCTAATACGAGGGTAATATTACAGACCCTCAACTGAATCTAAGATAGCTTAAATACACTCAATTACAACTACTTCGTACACTAATAATCAGCTTCTACTTAATCAAGTGTACAGTACCTGAATCTTTAATGCAACGGATCCTTCACGGGAAACTCCAGGCACTTTCTTCGGCTTGATCAAATGACGATGGCACCAGCTCTGTAATCTTTAATTCCACTGCTTTTCAATCTTTACTAACCACTTCTACTTGCGCACATAAAAATGTATCAACTTCAGCTTGTCAACAACTACGCGCCAACAAATCACTTACTCCCTTCCTTCCCTTCACTTCACTTCACTTAGCTTAACTTAACCTCTTACTTCTCTCTCTTTCAACTTGCGGAAACCGAATTTATATAATATTCCTCATTTCCATAAATTACGTTTGGTTTCTCGACGAAGGTTGGTTGAAATAAATATTTTGTTTTAAAGAGAAAAGAAGAAATTAGTAGAAACGCGTATAGATCCGTCACAACTTCTTACAGAGCGCAAAAGGAAAACGCATATTACCTTAGATACCGTCTTGATAAAAAGGCAGAAAATTGGAAATACAGAAGAGACTGAATGATCTGGAATGTAAACATACTGACTTAGAATTTTATTTATTTTTATATGTATATTCGTTTATTATGTTTTTCTATATTTGTAAGAAATAAATTTTTGTGTTATTGTTTATAAATATAATGGTAGAATACCTGACGAATTTTCTACCCATCTTCCCCTAACCCCATTATTTACATGATGAGATAACCTCGTTTAACGCTGCTACATGTTACGCTCTACTTTGATGGAACGTATACCACGCGTTAAGCGGGTTTTACTGTGTGTGTATAATAGTTTTACACTCATTTTGTACTAATATTTGTATGTAAAATGTATAATTTTGCTTATGGAACTGGTGCATAAGAAATGATACGTGAGTGTAGGAAAGATATTTAATCACCACTAACTTAGAATATCAAAAAAAAAAAAAAAAAAGATCATAATCACCTCATCTTAGGTTCATATTTATGTCTCCCACACACTGCTTGTGATTCATATCATTTATTCGAAAATACTACATCTTGAGTAGTACATCTGTTAAAAAGAAATAATTGGTTTTTGCTGTGACTAATTCCATCATATATCTGCTACACCGAGCACGAAATCTTGACGAATTTTCCGATGTTCCCCAATATCGTGGATTGATCACGTATACCCCCTAATAAGATGAGCTTCTATATCCTATTCCTCAGAATTTGGAACAAATTATTGACGAATTTGATGACGGCACATGGCTGGGACGTCTGGGATTAGTTTTTGCATCATAGTTTGTATTAGTTTCTGACATCAACAGGAAATGGTATTGATTGAATTCCATATTTCACTGACATCAACGTTAATAACTTTTTTTCATTACATACAGAAAAGGAGAAGAATACAACCAATTGTTTGAAGGAAAACTGATAGGTCGTAGTTGGTATTATCAAAATTTTTTTTCAGAATGTTCTATATTTATTCAACTTGCTCTGAGGATCGTTTAGTATTCCAATCACACTGATGAAGGAATATGTTTTGAAATTGAAATTTTGATTCTTCAATGCTTGCAAATTTCACCCCTCTCTCTCTAAAGATGGTTAACAATTTTTTTCTTTTTTAAATTTGGGATTTAGTTTTTCATACTTTGTCATCACTTTATAATTGTAAAACAAATAAAAATATGAATAATTAAGTGTATTTTTATCATTCCTTTTTAAATCTTCACATTATTCATCATTTTCAATTTTGTGAAAGGATTGAATTATTTTTATTATATAGCATGAAACCTCACAGTAATATAGTTGTAATTTATTAGGTTGGTGCGTATGAAATATCGGATTTTAAAGTGAACATATAAAACCGAAAATATGTTTTTTTAAAAAGCTGTTTATTTAATCAAAATATGTTCCATTTGCTTCAATTCACCTTTTCCAACGATATTTTAAGGCATAAGTTCCTGTTGTTGCTAATCCTTATGGGTCTGACTAAGTCAGACAATATCAATTAAATCGTTGACTCTCAAAAATTCCAGCACAAGAATCTTTGATTCTGAGATCCATGCTACGTATTATGTGTTCGGGGGAAGCCTGATGATCTTGACACCTTGCACATATGGAGAAGATCTTATTGTTTTCTGAGAATGAGAGGCACTTGATGTGGCCACTAGCAAGACGAGAGAGTGTAGTCTGGGAGCATCTGTCACATTTGAGAGCTAAGGTCGGACCGGGTCTATTAGCCGCAGACCAATGATGAGTGAGAGGCCCCCTCCACTCCACCAAATTTTGAGATTTTTTTTTTAACGAGTATAATTCCAGATAGGTAAGAGCGGATGTGGAGGGAGTTGGAATATTACAGCCCTCTTTTGCTAGTTTGACCGCCATTTAATTGCCATAAAGTTCGACGTGGGATGGCCTACACTAAAAATGAATATCGTAGTGTAGTTTGTGTAAGATGGAGACATTGGTTTTGTCGCCTACAATAAACCATTTGTAAAGGTGTTGAAGTGAACTAAAGATAGAATCTAGTTGGAGAGAATCTAAAGATCACCGTAATTATCTCTTCCTAGATATAATGGCCTCAAGTCCAGCCTCAATGGTTAGTAGTTTACTTCTGAAAACTGAGTATACATCTGGATTGCATTTCTTCAGGTACAATTTTTGATGAAGTGTTTCTATATAGATACCATTACCTGCCTGGTTAGATATTATAATACCATCAAAACAAAAAATTTGATTGTATCATTGGTGATTCTGTTGATGATCTCCAGTGCTAAATGTCTAAGATTGCTAGGGACTAAATTTTTCTTAATGTCGGGTAAAAAGTTGTGAAGTGGAAATAGACCTTGGAGAGTCCCTCCGAATGATTCAAGCTACATTGTTTAGAAGAGGGCTCTACTTCTCCAGTAAGAAAGTTCCTGAACTCAACTTGGCTGAAAGGGCTGTTTTTCTTTAGTCTTTGCCCATTTACCCAGTTATTCAGATACTTAGACTTTTGGTTTTGTTAGTCGAAGCTAGAAAGTTTGTTAAAGTATTTGACCATTCCGGTCTGTCTACGGAGCATAAATGCCTATCTTATAGAGATTCTGAACTTAAGAATCAATAAACTCAAAGTGAAATTTTTTGCACACTGATTTTGAAGAATGATACTTTGTTGGCGAAATATCCGGTGAATAAGATGGGATCTACAAAAGTTCATGTTTTAACTTACTTAATTCCCCAGTTTTGTACGACTTATGCAGCCGAGCGTTGTCGTGGAGAACTGAGTATCTTACCACGCCTAATAACAACTGATAGGCACATAACTTTCAATTGTTCATGCATTTCATCAATGGACTGTCATAAGATGGATTCGTTTAAGCCAATTCTTTCAGAGCATCATGTTCGCAAATTTTTTTAGGTCTTCCACGTGATTCATTTTGTACAGAGAAAATTCCTCTGACCGAAATTTTCCAAACTAACGCTGCACTTATCGATCGTTACTAGTATCTCACCCAAATGCCTGGTTAATATTACGCACAGTTTTTGCAGCATTATTGGAAAGTTTACACACATATAAAAATTACACGAATATTGGTTGAATTCATATCCTTTCTGAATTTTGAACAAATAACAAAATGGAGCAATTTTGAGAAAATATTCGTTGAAATGTATTTCTGGTAATGAACAATACGAGACTATAACCGCGGTTATGCCAGAAAAACGAAGTCATATTGAGAACAGGGAGACAAACTTTAATATAAAAAAGGCAACATTTTATATGCACCAACCTTATATTTGCTTACATGTTAACGAAATACACGTGTTGTAGTGTATTTTATATTTCTAAAAGAAAATGCATCCGAAGTAGGGAATATAATTATAGTTGTACACACGTAAACACAAACACACACAAATTCTATGAATATAAGATTTTCATTCTAAAGTAAGATTTTTTGTATCGATTGGTTATGAGTACTAACAGTTATGAGAGTAAGATTAAAATTTGGAATTTGTATATTTAGAGCACAATTTGAAATGTACAAATATATGCAGTGAAATATCTTTATGGCAGTGTTTCACAAACTGTGGGGTGTAACCCACTGGGGGAGGCGTGATAAATTTACAAGGGGGTGTGAGCGTATTGAAAAGTCGAACACAAAAGATTATTTAAAAAAATATTAATATATTTAAAGTTTAGAAACAAAATGCCTTCTGGCATAATAAAAAAATAAAATACACATTTACACTGATATGATACACTTAAAAATATAGCAGTATCGAGCGACATATTTTATAATTAATTTAACAATACTAAGAACAAGTTTAATAATTACCAATTAACCCATAGGCTTGTAATATATAAAATTAAAAACAAAAATTAACACTTACCTTGATAATTTGCACGATTTATGATTAATCCCTTTAATGCCGATTAAATATTACGCGATTCGCTCCCCAATACCAACGTAGGCGAGCGTGAGTGGTGTATTGGGGGGGGATATAAAAAGAATAATTAAGCAAATCCTCTGAAATAAATAAATCCTTCCAAACACTGTCAAGGTCATTTTATTGCATTCCAAAGCCTTCGGAAAAATTTTATGGATAGCAGCGCACAGAGAATATCGTAGTTCGGAAAGGCGTATATATACGCCCGGGCCAATTAATACACTGGCGGAGCGAGACGTTTATATACTTCAGCAGGGCTTAAGAGGTTAAAGTCCTACTGTAGATTTAGCGTCAGAGTAGAGTATTATTGAATTCAACGCACACACATTTTTAATGTATGGTGGGGGGGGGCGATGAAAATTATGATTGGATATTGGGTCGCAAATATTTAAAGTTTGAGAAAAAGTAAAAAAGCTTAAGACGAAATATTGTTTGCACGAAAATACATAGTTCCGACAAGCTACTATGTATTTTCGTGCATTTTTCTCTTAACACGAAAAGATTTTTTTTTTTTTGAATGAACAAAATACGGAAAGCATCAGACATTTTAAGACAAGTTTGAGAAAGTTTCTGTATTATTGTACTGTCCTACTGTATCTTCAGAAGAATTCGTTACAGTAGATGATGTTAATGCACGTACAGTCCCAATTATGGCAGAAAAAGACATTTTGGAGTTTGTTCAGAACTCAAAAAATATAATTGATGAATATTCTGGTGACTAAAATGAAACGAATTATGCATCTCCTGCTCCCATGTCATCCGAAATGAGGAACATCATGAAAAGCATGCGCAGATGTTTAGAAGGGCATTCCAATGGCGAAATGAATATCACGGCCGCATCGAACAATTTTTCGATAAAAGATGCTAAAAAAAAAATTCCGATTATTTTCCAAAAAAATGCAATAAATATTTTTTTTCAAAAAGTTGAAAAAATTTGGTATTAAATTTCATTAAATGTGTTTGTGAATGTTTTTGTTTTAATGATTTTTAGTAAATGCATGCATTCCTGCACATGCATGAAAATAAAATGTACTCAAATAAATTTAATTTTGTTGAATATATGTTTTCTTACAATATTTCTGTAACACGAAGAAATATTTCAGTCCCCTCAGTTTGTGTTAAACTTTTTTTCACTGTACTATGTATGTTGTAAGTTTTAAAAGGCTAACAGTTTTAAATTTTAAGAAAAACTTTAAAAATTGTTTTAAAATTATATTTAATAAAATTAGGATTAAATACAAACAAACTTTGAAGGAAACCAAGTATTTATTTCCTACTTCCTGTTACCTGAAAAAAATGTTCTTGCGATATATTTCATCAAATATATGAATCCATTTCCGCATACTTTCCTTATAATGAACCTAATGCTTTCTTCCCCTTAATGACTTATGAAATGAGATTAAGATCTATATGCTTATAACACAAGACTTTCTAAATCTCATAACATGATTGGCCAATGCAATTTTAATAACTATTTCAATATTTTATAAGCTCCCATTTGATCATTTATTCGCTGCTCTGTCCATCATACATATTTAAAATGATTTACCATGAAGGCTCGTATAAATCACTCAATTTTAACACCAAATGCTTTGCAAGCCATCTATAATTGGATTTACGGCTTCAATTCTGATTAGGCCATCTAAAGCAACGAAAGAGCAGATACAACAACTTACAAAATCTTCATCAATCTAGTCGGGCTGACAACCCTGGCAATCTTCTATTTGGGAGGGCTGTCTAATTTAAAGCGAAACTCGCTCCCTGCTAATCAAGTTTACTTTTGTTCAGGAACAACGCGTACTATCTTCTCAGTCTTGTCTTCTCCAATAATGGACACGTTCGAAAATCGCTTTAATCCGCTTTCCACCCTAACAAGCAGTCTCGATTTCTATAGAGATGTCAGTTTGGACTCGCCCAAATGAGTTAGAAGTTCTGCTGCTGCTGTTTGGGGGAAAAGAATGAATCTTTCTCTTTAGTTTCAGAAGATAAATAGTTCTCATAACATTGCTAACACGGAGAACTGGGTTTGGAAAAGAGGAAACTAGTTCTTCTCCGGAATTCATTTTTCACAAATGATACAACCGTTTGCTTTGTCGAACAGAAGACAAAGACACGCTCTGGTTTTAATGGAAGGTTATAAATTACAAAAAAAGGTAAACTTTTAGGATGAAGTTGGAAGACATCATTGTGTTCCATTTGCGCATTTTTTCTTGTGTGTGTGTGATATTAATAATTTTTCATTCGGATAATATCTCATTTTATAAATAGTCATATCTTTCAAAAGATAAAACATTTAAATTCTGCAAATGTTTCCTCTTTTTTTGTCGCGAATTTTTGTTTGGTCTGTTTGAGACCAAAGGCAGCTGAAAGGAATATGAATGAAGAAGTATGAAATGCAACTGAAAGTCGAGAAAATTAATGTGCTCGTTTGAAAATAAATGGTTTAAGAGAATATTTTTTTTTAGTTTTATTTTCCATCTCGTTGAGTCGTTTTTCAAAATCATACATTAGCTGTAATAACATGTCAAAATTTCTGTTTGTTTTGTTTTTCGTTCCATTGTTGATGGAGCCGCGGATAATAATTTTTGGATGTTTTCCTTGGCATCTAATGGAATAAAAATGGAAATTTTACTCTTTGCAACGAAAAAAAAACAAGCTTTATTATGTTTTAATGTTTAAAAATGCAAATAAAGTTATATAAACCCCCCAAAAAAACAATTAATTACAAAAGTTGGTCATAGTCATCAGCAATGAGTACATCATGAGATTTTTTGAAATCTGACCTGTTATCAAAAATGAGAAGATGTAGTAGAACATTGTTTGAAATAAATCAATAAATAACGAAACATTGTCCAAATATTCTAGACAAACTAATTCAAACCTAATTAAATAATTTATTTCCTTAATTTAAAGAAAATTAACTCTCAAATTCTTAGAACAATACCATGTAACATTCTAATCAATTAAGAGTTGTTAGCTTTCTTATTTTCTTAAAATTGTAACTAATCATTTGTAACTAATCATTGCCAGACATTTCGAAAACTCTTAGTATATAGAATTTTCAAACTTATTTCTTTTCTTGCAGTCATGTCAATAAGAGATCTGAATCATGAGTTGTTTTAAGCTATTTCATTTGAAGTTATAGACGGTAATTATAACATATAAACGCTTTATAGTAAATAAATTCCAACTAAAAATTGATAATTTTGATAAAATTGAAAATTTTTACTTTAAAGTACATTATTATTAAATTCAATACATTGTTATTGTTTCGTTGGGAGCGAAGAAAATTATGACTGAAAATTGGGTCGCAATTATTGAAAGTTTGCGAAGCACTGTCTTAATGAATTGTATTATAATACCCCTCTGACATAAAGTATTTACAAAAGAAATCTTTAATATCAAAACGAGTTTATAAATTGCATGATGTTAAAACACTCCTGTGACAAATTTAAAAACGTGTCGTTACGGATCTATTATTTGGGGACGCAATTATCACCATTAATTAATTATTGGATGAATTACTATTTTACAAAGAAAAATCTTCTTCGAAAAATTTCAAGTACAGTGAAAATTGTTTAACACGAAAATAAGGGAAGTGAAATAATTTTTTGTGTAAAATATATTGCAATATAATACATACACACACACAAATATATATATATATATATATATATATATACACTGCTGGTCCCCGTAAATGCAACACCCTGAAGGAAGTACGCAAATAACATGAAATTTAGAACATGCATTGGCGGAGATGAAATATGCAAATGATTAGAATTTTAGCGCAGACACACATCACGCACGACTCTGGCGCCACCTCAAAGCGCTATTTAAGGCTTGGAAATTTCGACGATTCCAAGTTCGGCAATTGTGTTTTTCTTATGGTTTTTTCAAAAAACGATCAGTTATGTCACGTAGAAAACAGCGATCACTTTTGATCAAGTATCCAAGTTCGACAGAGGAAGGATAGAGTGACCTACCGAGATTGTGGATTATCTTTCAAGGAAATCGGTAGTCGTGTTGGACGAAACCAAAAATTGTAATGCGGATATGTGACCGTTGGATAAAGGAGGGTACGAAGGACCGACGGGGTCGATCGCATCCACCTCAGTGCACTACTTCACGTGAGGACAGGCAAATTGTGCGCATGGCAGTGACGGATCGCTCAGTCACATCACGAACCATAGCACAGCACATTGAGTCTGTAACGCAACATTCAGTGTCTGTGCGTACCATTCGACGCCGTTTACAGCAGAGTGGTCTGTCCACGAGGCGTCCACCGCTTGGTCTACCCTTGACGCAGAACCATAGACGTCTCCGTCGCCAATGGTGCGAAGAAAGAAGAATGTGGGTGGCCGAATGGAATGAAGTTGTCTTTACTGACGAGTTACGCCTCTGTCTGCAACACCAAGGTGGTCGGATTCGAGTCTGGAGACACCGTGGAGAGAGGATGCTGAACAGCTGCGTTATGTACCACCAGACTGGTCCTGCACCGAATATTATGGTATGGCGGTATTGGATATCACTTTCGCACTCCTCTAGTACGCATTGCCGGTACTTCAAACAGCTAGCGCTACATCTCCGAGGAGTTGGAGCCAGTTGTCCTCCTTACCTTCAGGGCTTGGCCACAGCCATATTTCAACAGGATAATGCGCAACCACACGTGGCACGCATTGTCCAACGGTTCTTCGTCAATTACCAGATTGAATTGCTTCCCTGGCCGGCTAGCTCTCCGGATCTTTCGCCGATAGAAAACATGTGGTCCATGGTTGCTCAACGATTGACCCAGATTACACTCCCAGCTGCCACACCATATCAACTTTGGCAACGTGTGGAAGCTGCTTGGTCTGCTGTACTCCAAGAACACGTTCAATGTCTCTTTGAATCAATGCCGAGGCGTGCGGGAGCGTTGATCTCCAACAATGGCGGCTTCTCTGGCTACTGCTTCTGGCAGGAACCACACTTAACAGAAGTCTATAAGTTTAATCATTTGGTACTTGGTCAACATGTTATCTACAAAATAAATTTTATTGTGCTATGTCTTGTCTTTCTTGGTGTTGCATTTACGGTTGCCAGCAGTGTATATTCAACAAATTAAGTTTATTGGAGTACTTTTGATTTAAATAAATATGTATATATGCATGTATTTAATAAAAATCAATAAACAAAAATTTAATGAAATCTAATGTAATATTTTAGTTTTTAGAAAATAATCTAATATTTTTCTTTGCACTACCTTTTTAGCATTAAACTGTCACCAAATTGCTCGATGTCATCCATTTTGTTATTCACTTCATCCTCAAAAATGTGCGCCTAAGTAACTGAGCATACTTTCATGAGGTTCGTCATTTCCAATGACGTGGAAACAGGAACTGCATTATTTATTTCATTTTCGCCATCCGAATCTGTATCAATGACATTTTTTGAACTTTGAAAAAATCCTAAGCGTCTGTGTCTGCCATAATTGGGGCTGTACACAGTTTGCCATCTCTACAGCCACGAATTCTTCCGATGACCCTATAGGACAGCCCAATAATACGGAAAATTTCTCAAAAATTTCATTAAATGTCAGATCAATTTCAATATCCTTCTCTCCCAGAATGGAAATATTTTCGTGTTAAGCGATTTTCTTTCCGTTTTAAGAGAAGAAAAAAAAAGCTTGAAAATACAGGTTGTTTGTCGGGACTGTCGTACTATTTCATGTTAACCGATATTTTGTCTTTAGCGTTTTCGAGTAAAACGTATTTCACTGTAATTAGGAACACGTAGAAATATGTAAATATATTTACATGACCATCATGTGAATTTTTTTTTTCTTCAAAAGTGTTCCAGGGATTCTGAGGAACATTCTGTCGTATTTCTACATTCTGTTGTATATACATATATTAACATATTGGTATATACAACCTCTGACAATAAAGTTCTGGTGAATAGTCCTGTAACATTAACGTAGATGAAATATTAATGAAAGTTACCTTATGTCCTTCGAAATAGTCACCTACCATAATTATGCACTACTGAATCTGCTGTACATTCCTGGAAACTTTGCAAGAAGTCCTCTTTTGGGATGGAGTACAAAAGCCTCGTCACGTTTCGTTGGATGTCAGGAATATCGTCGAATCTCCTTTATTCAAAGCGAATTTGAATCGTGGGAATAGAAAGAAGTCTGGAAGATTGAGATCTGGATGGGTGTTCAATTTGCACCACCTCTTATTTTTGCCAGGAACATGTTTAAATGGTATTGGCTGTGTGAAGGTGAGTATTGTCGTGAAAAAAAACCATGCACCTTGTTGTGCGTACTGGTGTCGTATCCTAAGTAACTCACGTTTTTCTCATCCCTAGATACTGGGTAACAATTTGCCGCACGGATACAGGGTTAATCTGCAGTTCATCAGCTATCATGCACACAGTTAATCGACGATCATTCGTGATTAATGTACTAACTTTCTCACGCTTTCGTCACTGACGGAGGTCGCCAGTCTTCCGCTACGACTTTTGTCAGAAACACTTTCCCGGCCTTCTCGAAAATGGTCGAACCACTCGTACACAAACTTCATGGACAATGTTTGATCTTCATAAACACATACCAGCATCGCATGAGCTTCTTTCGGTGTCTAACCAAGCTTAAAAAAACTTTAAATTGATCTTTTGTTCCTTCTTTTTCTGTTCTCAGTTAAAAACCAACGCATTGAACAAGCACTTTGTAAAAACAAGTCTTACATGGAACACAGGCGAAGCTTAACTGTACAATGGGGGGGGGGGGGGGTAGATGGTCAATACCTGCCGCTACGCATGTGCAGCGTTTCGTCAGTGTTGCTAAATTGACCGTTCTGACTTCATTCATTGAACTTTATTGTCAGAAGTTGTATATACATATACGAATTTGGGTAAATCAACTCTGAGGCGGAGGAGGAAGTTACAGCGGCTTAAAAAATAATTACACTTGTGTTTTTAGGAATTTCTTTAAAATCAAGAGATAATGTCTATAAGAATGCTGTCACGGTATCTCTTCCTTGTGTTAATGATTTAGATATCTGTTTGTTTGTTGAGTCTCCCGGAGGACTTGAAATCATTAAAGATTAAGTATCCCTTAAATGAGACACGAAAGGTTAACACATAGATAGACATTCACAATAATTCACTTTTATTAATTTAACAGTAGATCTGATCATGTAATGTGTTGACAAGACTAACTTACGAGTAAGAAATAATGGGCACTTATCTTGAATGAGATTGAAATCTTTGAATTTCGCCAAAGAGAAGCATCCAATATCTTCTAATAGCGACCAGAATTCAGCAATATATTTCATGAATAGGTGATTATAATTCAGGGACTCACCAGCGTGACTATATTCTCCACCTATATAATAACTATTCCTATATCACTGACTATTTATATGCTATTTAGTAGTAACGTTCATTTGTGGAGTTGAGTTGTTCTAGATCAAAATGTCAATTTTCTGGATGGGAAAACCTCGAGTCAGAGATGATAGACCTCGTCTATAGCCCATTGCTATAATGCTCTTAAATACAATCTATGATATAGATAGTATCAATAACTTACGAATAATATATAGTCATGCAATGTCATGAAATATATATAATAACGTAGCAGGTGCATAACTGCTCGTATATATATATCAAACACTACTAACTATGCTTAAATGTATCAGTAGAACCATGACTTAATTAAATAAGTCAACGGCATTAAAGAGAATAATTTGTCCAGGAGTTAATAAATTTGTAACTAATATAAAACTTATTACATAAAATGTGCGTTATTATCTTTGACGCATTTGTCACGGGGCGACTTCTTTTCCAAGTCACTTTGTTACAGATGATTATTCAATTGAGTTATTTTGCTACCAATGCAACTCTTTCACAGAAAAACGAAACGTCCAAAAATTACCCAGACGGAAAACGCGTAAACGCATTTACAGAAACATCTTTCACACACGTTCTTTTTTTTTTCCTTCTCCCCCTCAAAGTTACCAGAACACTCGCCATAAATTGTTGCGTTTCTAATAACTCCTCAAAGTCAGAAACTTCGCAAGCCGGAGTCCGTGGCATTAAAACCAAATCATAGGAATTGCATCGAACCGGAATAATTTCCGGTACAAGACCGAATCAATTAAGCGGAAGTAAGATTCCACGCTGCCAATTCACTATAGCGAAAATTTGAGTTCATTATGCTTATCCTTCGGTTCGTAAAGAGGCTGTAGTATTAATGCTTAACGAGGCAATAAAATCGTCCGTAAAGGGAGAATGACTTTTGGATTTGTAAAAGAAGTAGATAAATAACCCACGGGTATTATTAATGGAGGATCAGAAGTTGCTTAGCATTCAAGAGATAGGCCCGCTCTCAAGAACTTTAACTTGGCCTTTGTATCCCTTCGCTCTGATTATGTAAAATGTTTAGTCAGACATTAAAGCAGAGTTTGAGACCGCTTGTAGGAGCCCCGTGCGTCGAATTGTGTATGCTAATTACTTTAGAAAATACTATAATCTTTGATATATCTTTGATCTTTATTGTACTTTGGTGGAAGGAGGAATAAGTGTATAAGAATTTATTTTTTATGTCTTGTGGTTATATTTAAGCTTTATGGTTTGATATAAGCTATAAGGGGGTTAGTTCAAGTATGATGAAAGTCATTAGGATCTTTTAAGGGATTAGAATTTAAATTGATTCCACGTGGATATATGAAATGAAATTTAATCTTTTATCCATTAAATATTCTTATTCATTTTATCTAGAGAGGGATATGGAGTTTTCTGGTGAATATTCGATTTTAGTATTTTTTTAAAATTAATTCCGTAAATGATGCTTCCATTTTCTTAAAAAGGCTTGTAAATCGGGAACGGTTAATCTTTGGCTTCGTTATGTTTCTTGAAAATGTTATTAAAAAATCCCTTGGCCTTTTTTTTTCTGCAAAAGAAATGTGTTTTCTTTTGTGAACTAGTATTAAATATAAATGTCATAAATTTCTATATTGACCTTATCAAGTTTAAAAGATGAATAATATCACATATGCGTGTGTGATTGCAAAGATCTTTAATTTTTCTATTCACCTTTCAAATATTAAAATATTCGATATCAGCACGTACATTTATAAGATTTAAATAGCAATATTAATGTTTTATTTAAAAATAGCTGGATACACGTTCTTCTCACGGGTAATTGAAAAATTAAACAATAAAAATTAAGGATAAAGAAGTTTTTAATCGCTAAATTTACGTGAACTGCAAATTTTTAAAAAAAAAAAGCCTTTTGCATATCTCAGCTAAATAAAAAAAAATATATAATATTTTTAAATCTTAAGTCTATAGGTCTAAGAGCTGATAAAAAGGATTTTTTTTATTTATAACGCCTCTCAACTCCCTTGTGGGTCGATTTTTAAAAACACCTTCCTAAGCTGATGCTTCTCAGCAAAAGTAACATATTGTTCAAAATTTTGAGTAATGAATGCTTAAAAATAGTGCAAGTAATTATATCTGGATTTATATCCTTTATT
>BMAO01033439.1:0-31749 GCA_019973975.1 Trichonephila clavata
AAAAAGAAATCATAATTATAGTATTTGTCAAGAAGATGGCGACGCAACCACCATTGTGAGGTTTTAGCGAGTCTATATCTTCTTTTTTTAATATTCGAGATGAAAAAGCACCATGCTACTACAAAAGTAAACAGGCGACTGTATCTCGATTTTGAAACTAGTTTGATCAACTTGCATTACAGAAAATAAGAGCATCAGTATTAGATATTAATCATGATATTCATTTGTCCCTATCTGGCATCATCACATGCTCAAATGATTAATACAACTTTAAACCCCACACATATAGTATATATTAAAATTTTGCTTATCATTATAAGTTACAAAAGTTTGATTTGGAATAAATTTTTAAGAACTAGCATCCTAATATTTAAAAGTGAACTCAACCGCTATATAATTTTTCCAAAGTATTAAAAATTCCAGACAGAAGAAACTAAACTATTTTAATAATAAAGAAATGAAACGTTTAAGAATACGTCCACAAGATTTGCGAGAAGAAAAAATAACACCACCATCATAAACAGATAGCTTAGGATAGCAATCTTCTTTAATATTCTAGATGAAATAGCACCATGCCACTATAAGTGTGAAAAGGCACGTGAATCTCGATTTTGAAGCAAACTAGTTTGATCAACTTACATTAAAGAAAATAAGAGCATCAGTATTAGATAGTAATCATGGCATTCATTTGTCCCTATCTGACATCACCACATGCTCAAACAAAACAATTTTTAAACCTCACAATAGATTCAGTACACTGCGAGGCTTCGTTTACCAACTATAAAGCAAAATTTTTTAAATGGAATAAAATTGTTTTAACTCAGCAAAAGAGACTCAACTATTTTAACAATAAAGAAATGAAATATTAATAATTACATTAAGATTTGTAAGAAAAAAATAACACCACAATCATAAATAAATAGCTTAAGGTAGCAATCTTGCTAAATATTCTAGACAGAACAGCACCATGCCACTATAAAAGTAAACAGGTGCATCAATCTCCATTTTCTAAGCAAAGTAGTTTTAGTAATTTACACAGGAAAAATGAAATCAGCATCAATGTTAGATATAAGCAATATATATAATCATAAACTAAATAGTTAATAATCCTGATAAAATAAAAATAATGTGAACTTCATTTACACTTTTACTTAACAGCACCAAAAAGAAAAGAAGCAACAATTTAATGAACACAAGGGTGCTTCAAAAAGAAATCATAATTATAGTATTTGTCAAGAAGATGGCGACGCAACCACCATTGTGAGGTTTTAGCGAGTCTATATCTTCTTTTTTTAATATTCGAGATGAAAAAGCACCATGCTGCTACAAAAGTAAACAGGCGACTGTATCTCGATTTTGAAACTAGTTTGATCAACTTGCATTACAGAAAATAAGAGCATCAGTATTAGATATTAATCATGATATTCATTTGTCCCTATCTGACATCATCACATGCTCAAATTTTAAGTCAAAAATTTTGAAATGGAAATAGTTTTAATTCAGCATCTTACTATATTATAACCTTTCATGTAAGAAATTTCAGACTAAGAACTCAGCTATTTTAACAAAGAAATAAAATATTTACATTACTTATAAGATTTGTGAGAAGAAAAAAACATCATAAACAGATATAGTTTAAGGTAGTAAATCTTACTTTAACATTAGAGATGGATTTATTACACTAATAATGGTATTCATTTGGCCCCATCTTACATCACATTTTCCAACATTTCACTGAACTTTATTACATGTTTAAAACAAAAAAATACTAATTGGTCAGATTTTGGAGGAAAATGTCTTTAGTGATGCAATGCATAAGAACCTAAAATTTTTTAACCCAGCATTTTAACAAAAATTTGAAACCTCTAAAATCCTAGCACATCTCCCCCCCCCCCTCCCAGTGTATTTGAAAACATAAGTTTAGTGCCAAGGGAAAAACCAATTTTTAAAATGGTATCAAAGGAGGATAATGGTTTCCAAAACAGACCAACATAGAGAACATCAAATCAAACTAATTACAGTAAAACGTTGTTTATCCAAATCAATTGGGTCCGGACACCATTCGGATAACCGAAAATTAAATGACTTTAAAACCTTGTCCTATGGATTCTTGTTTTGAAGCCAATGACTTTCTTGGCAGAGCCTTCCAATTTACTCCAGTTTAGTCTATGTTGTAAACAACGTCTCGAATAACCTTCTTCCAAATGCTGCAAAAATGTTTCCTTAAACCTTGTAAGCAGAATTCTTATTGCCAGACAATGATTCGCCTTCAATCTGCAGTTCCCGTATCCCATGGCGCGATTTAAAGTTCTTTAACCAACCAGTGCAAGCTTTGAAATCAGCCGATCCACCTAATTTCTCATTAAGTTAAGAGTTTTTTCGCACTACAGAGGGCCAGGCATCAGGTCCTCTTTGCTCCTTTGTGAAAACCACAAGTAGAGTGCATGATCAAGAGCAACATCATTTGCTTTCCTCGTGGTTTTCTTTTCTTCGCACCATCCTCTAAGTCAAGTTTTGACGCAAAATTTAAAATGGTTTCTCGGCTTTTTATTATGTCAGAAATTGTTGACTTTCCAACAATATGAAACTGTGCTAGAGACACTCCACTTTCTCCCTTTGCGAGATGGTTCAATATTTCAAGTTTTGTCTATGTTCAAGACTTTGCGCTTACGTTATGAATTCGAAGCCATAGCAGCTTACAACTCAACAAAAGAGCACGTAACAAACTGGGCACAAGTTCAATATACGGACTTTTTTGGCGCCTTTTCGGGCGATTCTGCCTACCCTGATTCCCCGTTTTCCGGTCCGGGTTCTACGGGGTTTTTTTGTTTTATGGGCGAATTTTCCAATCAGAGCAGTAATGTGTTTTTTTTGGTTGGGGGGGGGGGCTATGGAATTCTCTCTGAGACACCCTTCTTTTCAACTGTTCAGACATAGATATTTCTGGACAAGAATTCACTGCCTTATTTCCTATTATTTCTTAATATTTATAAAGAATATTTATTTAATATTAAAATTAATAATTTTTTATTAATATTAAAATTTATAATTATATTAAAATTATTTATAAAAAATAGTTATTTAATATTTATTAACATTTATTTTTTAATTATTGATTAGGTTGAATATTCTTTCATTATTAGGTTGTATTTCAATTCTTTTATTATTATTACCTTATTTCTTATTCATATTACTTATTAATATTTCTTTTTAATTACTGAAAAATTATTTAATTATTGCTTAGGTTGACTTAATTCTGTCATTATTAGGAAATATATTCTTTTATTATTAACATTCATTTTTACTTATTGGTAAATTATTTCACTTATAGATTAGGCTGACTATCAATTTTTACATTATTATTATTAATTTACAAAGAGATTAATTTAAATTTTAAAAACCTTGTTATTTTATATACCTTTAAATATTGTAACCTGTTCCCTCTAACCATGGGACTATTTGCAGTGTTTATCCCAAGTATAAGAAAGTTCTGTCAGAAACAGTTCCTGTTTTATTTTCTAGCAAAAAGGCCACATCTGGGGAGAAAAAGGGAGTATTTAATCTCGATTCTGTTTATGAAATATGTAGGGATAAGAAACCATTTTTAGATTTTGCAAGAAAAACTCATCTGATTAAATTAGAATTATTTTACTGCAATTGCAATGTTCTGATGAAGTTTGGTATGAAAAATTCTATTTTAGATGGTTAATTATAGATTTGCAGAAATTCCAGGAATAACAAGAAATGTGGTTCAACTAAATCCATACATCATGGCTTGTAGTTAAACTAAAACCATACATCTTGGCTTGTGGTTCAGTTGCAGCAAACTAAAATTAAATGAGATTTTTCGTCTCACTTATCATTTGATCATGGGAACCAGAACAAAACAGACCAAAGCTTATTTCTATTTATCTTCTGATACAGTTGCAGATTGGGGGCAATTTGTCATTGAAGTTATTCTATATTATGCAGAAGTCCACAAATCGAATTCAGAGGGGAAGCAGTACACAACAGATATTGTGAGATTCTAGTCAACATTTTAAAGGAATGGATAGAGCCTGGAACTATGATTTTTTCAACAAATGGAAGGCATTTAAAAATTTAGGACTAGAAGGTTTGATCATTTGACGTTAAATCATAGCCTTCATTTTGTAAATCCTGTAACGAATTGCCACACAAAAACCATAGAAGGCACTTGGAAGCATGTTACAGATTCACTCCCTACCTGCAATAGAAAAATAGATTTAAAATTTCATTTATTGCTGTATATAAGTTTAGAAAATGAAGCAAACAGCAGGGAGTGTATTGTTTCAATAAGTTTTTAAAAATTGTTAGGGACATCAACTGGGCTTAGGTCAAATTCTTTAAAAGGAGAATTTAATCAAGATTTTTTATCACCATGATTTTTATCACAATCTATCTTGCTGACAAGTGATGACTTTGGCCACTTTATGACAATTTTTTATACATAAAGTGCTGCAAGGTAAGTTAATGATATTTATATTTATTTTGTTCAATGTAAGCAAGAAAGATTCTCCTTATATTTAATTTATGACTTTAATTTTATTGTTAATTTGCTTTAATATGTTAAATTATAATGTTTCTCTTCTAGGCTTAATGATAAATAGAACAATTTGTTCATTACTATTCTGAATCACTTAAAAAAATACATTTTTATTCTTAAATTCAATGCAGTATTGCTAAAATAATCATTAACTATTTAAATTTAGTTCTATAAAAATTTGTCCTTTCAGTACTTTTTTAGTTTAATATTATGTAGGAAAAAAATATTACATGTTTCATTTTTATGCTTCTACTAAAGTTAGAAAGAATCCCACCATTAATTTTCGTACAGAAGGGGGGGGGGGGAGGTAAACTTAGATGGAAGACAGGAACTTTGCAAAACTGTTCAGTCAGGAGGAAGGGAGGGGAAGTGTGGTGGTGTTTACTGGTGGCTAAGGGGGAAGGAAGGAGGGGGGAATTCAACCCTGTGCTTCCCTTGGCGACTGTTGTCGCCGGAAAACAAATTTGGCGATTTTGGAAAGTCCGTATATCGAACTTGTACCCAGTCAAAAAAGTTAAAATAAGAAATTTCATTCAAAAGGAGGAAATATGTGTTACATATCTTTTTCAGAAACAGGAATTTGTTCAAGTTTCAATTTTTCTCCTTTTAACATTGATTCTTTTTCGAATTTAAATTTCTACTTTCAAAGTCAAAAGAATTTTTCATTTTCTACCCTCAGATATAAATTTTTACTTAGAATGTTCTTAATATCCTACTTTAAGAAGCTGAGATTTTCATAAATTTGTTATTCATGTCTGAGAAAAATTTCTTTTTCAAACTTTAACTCCTTTTTTGGAAGGGAATGTTCTCTATTTCTTACTTTTCAAAAGTTAAAATTTCTGTTTTAGGAAGCACCAACTACTTTAAGGAGCTAAATTTTGAAAGAATTCTTTCTTTAAGTTCTTGTGTTTTTCCCAGTTTGCCTGAAATTTACTTTGAAAAACTCGCCTAGAAAAAGATCTTTGCCATGGGGTGGGCTATAATAGGAATTTATCTTATTGCCAAATATGGGGGCCATACTAGGATCCAAACAGAAATATGTTATTGTTTGGTGCATGAATATCCAAAATTTATAAAGAACACGTGTCTGAAAAAAATGGTCATTGCTACATAATCAACCTAAACTGTACATTTCCCGTTTCAATTTAGAAACATTTTTCTCGGGTGACTGAGGCAAATTTAGACATGGTTTTCCTTCTTTTGCACTATTTGTTGCCACATGTACCAGGGGGCTGTTAAAGGACCAAATTGCATTGTCTTCATGAATATCCTTGAATTCTGTAACTTTTTGGGAGCTTTCAAAACCCAATAAAATTCAAATTTAATTAAAATAAAAAAACATTTTGTGACACTTTTATTACAAAACCTAAATAACAATTTCATTAAACCTTAACCACTTACGCTTTTTTCATTGATAATAAGAGCCAAACATTCGTCAAAGTATGCATTCATACAATTTTAACCATAACTTTATTTGCCTTAAATGTACATACGATTTTAAGTTCATTGATTGCAGCAATCAGAATTTCATAAACCTGCCAAATCCGATTTCAAAAAACTTCATTATGTCGTAGTAGCTTTAAATGCTGAATAAGTAACTTTCACACACTCCTATTCCTGTATTTTGCATTATCGCATATTGAATAAGAACATGAATGATAGACATTATTCAAGCTTGCTTTAAAACTAATTTAAAAAATCGTTTCATAAACGTTGGGAATAATATAAACAGGAAAAAAATGATAAAATATAACTCACCTCTAATTTTGGGAAATCTGTAAGAATCTGAGTCAATTTATCATGGAAATTTGTCTGGGTATATTTAACTTTTCTCATGTAAAATGATCTAATTCTTGATATCTTGTACTGTTTATGAACAACAGTAGGAGTTTTTCGTTGTGTTTTAGACAACACAATATCAGTGAATTCCTGTAAGAAAAATCCACAATTACATTATATTATATCAAATTGCAATACATCAAAAAACATTAATGTCTCGGAAAAATTTATTCAAATATACCTTGGCAGTAGGAACCACTACAATATTTTTGAAATTATAATGCGTCATTTTGAAATTATATATATTTTATCTACAAATATACCACTTCTCACTTCATGCTCTTCAACGTATGAGAGCCACGCGGTCAAGAACTTCCAGAAGAAAGAACGTTTACTCTTCAGTTCAGATGAATGTTGAGTTCGAGTTGAGATGTATATAAAATAAATGCTTAATTATGACGCTTTAGTGTAGCACAATTTAATATTTTTTTACTTAAAAAAGAAGCAACTTAGTTCTCTTAAAATTACATGAATGTTTATTGGAATGAAATTTATAATAATATATTACTGATACAAAGAATCATCACCCGAGATTATATAATAATGTTTGTAAGAAAAAAATTAGGAAGATTAGAATTACACACACTCTAAAGCCGCATTCACACCAAGGCAGTCAGCGTGAAGCGTTGAGCGTCCAGCGAATCAGAGTCATCATCTCCGGCAGTGGAAGAAGTTGTGACCACGACTATTTTAACTTAAAAAAGATTCAACTTCAGGCGTTTGAGCGTGCATAGTTTAGTCACGTGTCGCACACTTAACCAATCACGGATGAATATGCTTTTTTTGTATTGTTACTAATTCAACCGTTACACATTACAAACAATTGGAACTATGAAAAAAAATAATTCTTCAAAAAGCTACTTTTGATCAATTAATTTTTATTTATTATAGTTAAATTATCGTATTATCATCCAAAACAATCGTATGCATTAAATTTCAGCTCAATCGAGCGCTTTAAAACGTGAGAAAAAAACTTTTAAAATGTTGACACAAGTCGCCAAAATGTCGCTAAATTGCCAAAAACGCTGCCAAAGTGGATATATCTGTAACTCTCTGAATAATTTTTTTGTTAATTAATTGTTATTAAATTACTGTATTGTCACCCAAAACAGTCGTGTATGGAAAATTTCAGCTCAATTGAGCACTTTAAAATCTGAGAAAAAAGGTTTTGACCCAAGTCGCGCGCTAAAATGGTCACTGTGTCGCCAAGAATGACGCCAACATGGCTGTATCTGTAATTCTTTGAATAATTAGTTTTAATCAATTAATTTTTATTAATTATAATTATATTGTCATCTAAAATAATCCTGTTTTTTAAATTCCAGCTCAATTGAGTGCTTTAAAATGCGAGAAAAAAGCTTTCAAAATTTTTGACCATGACATAGTGAAAAGAAAAAACCCATTAATTAATAATAAAAGCTTGAGAAAAAATGCTAGGAAGAAAATTTATACTCCCTTAAAAATTTCTTATAATTATTTATTTACATTCTATTTATTTTTTACTCTTGAAAAAATTGATAATAGGTCGTGTGTTATGGCACAATTGTGTTACAAAATAAAAAAAAAACTATTTAATATTTTCTTATACTTGTGTAGAAATCCATAATATCAGTATTAAAAAAATTGAAGCATTTTTTTTATACAAAATTCCATAATAAGAATTTCTTTTTGCAATACAGAATATCAAAAACACCTTAGCATTAAAAACTATTTCAAAAAAACTTCCTTGATGATAAAGCATATATACTCTAGGGTTAATTTACATATTTTAATATATTCAATAATGATAAAATGTGCATTAAATAAAGTGTATTTCAGATTTATAATTGTATGAAAATATTTTGCATTTTTTTTTATTTTGTTATTATTTGTTTTGTAAGAAATGCCATCTTATAGTTTTTTTTATCGTAAAACTTAATAGTTTTTATGATCATAATTCTTGAGCATGTATCTAGATCAGAGTTTCTTAACCCTATGTGTCAAGAGAGCCCATCTGTTACACAAGAATTTTCTACAAACAATTAAAAGTGCATGAGTTTTGTAGCTTTGAAAATAATATATGTAATTACATCAACATTTACTCAAGACAGATATTTTTTTATTTAGTTTTCCTGTTATATATTATTTGATATTATTTTTTTTGCCCAGTTGTAATTGACATGGATTGCTTTCTTAAAATCAAAAGATATGTGAAATAATCCAATCTGTATATTTTTTTGATGAGATTGCATTGCTGTGAACTAATAAAAAAATATTTCATTCAGTAAGCAAGGATGTCAGATATTTAATTAAATCTTTTGATATATATATGTTTGTAACATACATCTCTCACATTTTTTTGTATTCAGATGTGCAACCAACAAAAAAGAATGATAAACACTGGTCACATTGTGTTGAGCTTATTAACTCTTTCATACTTGGTGGTACATTTGTTGTACCACAAGTTCTTATTTGTTTATTGTGTGGTGGTTCATAAAATGCACCACTTGTTTCATTGCCTCAGAAATTGATGCTAAGGGGGTACATTCTCTGAACCAACACAGAGGTCAAATCCTAGGAATTACTCAAGTTTCCTACAGATATCAGAAGCTAATTGCATGTAATGGGTTTATGTAGTAGTTCATTCTTTGATCGTCTGTTGAGTGTTATTTTTAGGAAGTGACTGTGCTGTGTATTTTTATGAGTAAATAAAAATGATTCTTGTGATATTTGATACAAACCAGGTAAGTACATATATTATGTAACTAAATGAGTCAGTATTACAATAATTAGTACCTTACATGTGTATTGCTAGTATGAAAATATGAGAGCCCAAAAAATGCACCACCACGCTATTGAAGGTCAGCTTCTTTAGAAATACAAAATGCATTTCGCTTATTTTTTCTCAATAATGGACATGTTTATTGTACCAAATATTGTGTTTATTGTTGTTGTTAGTTACATTTTTTAAAAATAATAATAATATTTATTAAATAATAGTACATACAAAATTACACAAATGGCTTGAATGAGATACAGCTCGTGTACAAGAAAAAATAAATACAACTAATACACTTATTATATATGTTGACTAAATAAAAACTAGGTAAAATAAAATAATGTATAGAATAGAATATTTAAAATTAAAACAAACATTAGGTAAATTAGGACCAAACTAAGACTAAGCTTACAAGACTAGATTAGGAAAAACTGAAAATGTTTTAATTTATGGGATGAATAACAGCATAAGATGAAGAGTATTTATTTATTTTCCCTAGATGAGTTGTGTCTGCAACTCATTTTTCATAGGGAAGAAAAAATAAAGTTTTCAGAACTATCATGCTGCTTGAAGTGTGGTGGTATAAAATATGTGCCTCCTATTTTTTAAAACTTTAGACACCCTTTATTTGAAAAAAAAAATTTTGATATTAATATGTACCAGCTTTTGTTCAATAATTATAGTTTAGTGAAGTTTATCTAAAATATTTGTAATTATTTCACTCTACTGCATTATTTTTATCAAAAATTCAGTGCATGAAAGATTTAATTATGTATCAATACCTAATGGAAACATGCATCATTAGCAATGTAATTATGCATGTTAAGAAAAATTAACTTAATTTGTGTTTTTAAATTGATTCCTATCACAAAATAATGTTTTGTTTTTAATCTCTGTTACATGACAAAAATTCAATGTTTAACCAACACAGCAAGTAAGAGAAGTTGCTTTAAACATTCTTATTTAAATTTTTTAAATGAACATTTGTAAGAGCATCAAAAGTTTCAGAACTAATTTATTCACATTAGAAGAAGTTTGTATAAACCTCAGAGGTGAAGCCAACCTATCCTTTGGTTGAATACTATCTCTATAATATCGATTTTAGAAATAATTGGCCCAACTATTGATAGTAAATTATCGAAAAGCTGCGGCGACATTCGAAAAAAATTAAAATAGCTTTCTGTGTCTGAGACTCGCATCTCAACTATTAGCATAGATGCTGGCCTTAATCACTTTTTTTTTAAATACGTCGAACCCGCTATTGTTTTTTTCCCTCCCTTTTTAATACTAACAAACTTGCAAAAAAATTCTTTTCTCTTGCGATCCATACTCAACAAGTCAGAATTAACTACTTAAGAGTGATTTTCAACTACTATCTTCAGCGACACCTAATGAGCAGAAATCCACCGCGCGCGTACGAAAACCCTTTGGTGTGAATCGATCGACGAAAATATCTCTGATTTCTACTTTGATCGCGACGGCGAACGCCTTGGTGTGAATGAGCTTTAACATAGTTTCACCTCAAAACAAGGGCGTAGCTACCACCATATCAGCCGTATCAATGATATGAGACCCCGACATATGTAACTACAGTCCCACTCATATCTAAAAAGGGCCATGAAGGAATTTTGATATAAGACCATTTCAGAACTAGCTAGTGTCTCAAACTCTCCACCCACCAACTCCTTCCAATTTCAGAGCTACTATTTACATTTGTGCGGCACAAAACAGTTATTAGAATAGTTTTTCAAGGTATTCGGAAAACATTTGATAAAGTCTAGATCCTATACCTTATATTCAAAATAATTTGCTACAAATTAATCAATCATCTCATCAAAATCTAGTAGTCAAAAATCAGCAACAGAACATTCAAGTTCAAAAATAAACCAGATACTTTGTAAACCTAAAAAATCAATGCGAATAACCCACGTTTCAATTTTTTGCCCCACCCTATCTATCTGATATTAATGATATGAGCACCTTAGAAAAATTGTATTAGATAATGTCCAAAATTCGTGATGGCCACATGATGAATTTAAAATCATGTGTTTTCCTCTAATTTCACAATTGGCATTAGATTTATACTTGCTGTTGTACTCATTGTTGTTTTTTATGCCACCTGATCTCGACTACGTGAGAACTAGGCCCACGAAATTTAGCATGGCAAGGGGCTAGATGTACGTCTGTCGTTGGCAGTAGCCTTGATCACCATACAGGTGACAGTACGATTTAGCTCGGTTTCACCCTAATATCGAGGGAGAACACACTGAGGAGGGTCAGGGGCCTCACAGCTCTCTTCCCCATCCACCAACCTCACGAGAGGACTTGTGGCTCGACGGCTATTTGGAGTACCTCCATGCCGCAAAGGCACTATACATTTACAAATATCCATACCTTCTCCGGGATTCAAACCCAGACCCTACGACACAGTAGCAGCGTCGCTAACCACTAGACCGGATGGGTGACTGCTGTACTTGTAAAAACCAGGCACAATTTTCTTATTGGATAATTGAATAAATATGTCCAAATATTGAAATTCCTTAAAAAATTTTCCCAAGGCTAGAAAGAATTATTTTGTTATACGTGTACTGTTAAACCAAATGTCTTTTATTGACCTCTGTGTGTCGATATTCTTAACACGTATGTACTATTTAAGAGGAAACCAATAAAAAGCAAACGTCAGCTATAGTAAAAAAGCATGAATTGATTGACTACAGACTGTACGTCGTGCGTCGTCGTGTAACTTTGATGTCACATGAGTTTAGCTCAATATGCTAATCAATTTTGTCAAATATAATTCAATTCTATTTATCAATAAGCAAAATTAGTCATAAAATGTTGTAGATGGATACTCGATTAAAATATTCTAGACTGCATGTGTAAAAAAATTTTTAAAAAAAAACTCCAATTATAACATTTTATTAAATTGATTTGCATTCAGATATGTCTCCTAAATTCACCAAGATCGATTATTATTATTATTATTAAAAGCTTTTATTTAACTTACAATGTATGTATGTATGTATGTAATTTGTTCGGGTGGAATCTTGCAACTCAATTTTTTAAAAGCTTTTATTTAACTTACAATGTATGTATGTATGTATGTATGTATATGTATGTATGTAATTTGTTCGGGTGGAATCTTGCAACTCAATTTTGAAGCTGATATCTTCATCCCATTGAGCTGAAATTTTGTATACACGTTTAGTTTGGATGACAATGCATGTTTTGACCATTTATATTCCGATATTGGAATTAATTAAAAAGGTATTAATTAAAAACTTTAAACTAGTTTTGGGCGCCAACTTTGATATGTCTGCATTGTTGTAATAATGTTATTGTTACAACAATGCCAAAAATTGGCGCCGAAAATCGGTTTTCAGCCAAACTGGAATTTCATAACGTTGCGCTATTGATTGTATTAATTAACTTTGTCTAAAAAATAATTACATTTCTGAAACGTAGAAATAATCTAATTTCTACAATGTATGAAAGTTTTTTACAAATTTCTATCTATTTTCTTGGATTTAAATTCAAAACAAAAAATGTAGAGCTATTTTTCAAGTAGATTGGTACATTGTATACCTTTCTCAACGCTGCCAAGTTAAACTGAGATGGAGCATTGTAGAAATTCTTTAAAAAATTTATCTAACTTTAATCTATGAAACTCAGACAAAAAATAATTACAGAATAGGAAAGATCATTTATTGCGTCCCGATACGGTATAAAGTTTTTTTTACAAAATATTAATATTTGTATTTCTTACGATTTTTTAGCGCGTTTTTCACGTAGTGGAACAAAAGCGCTATTAGGACGCAAATTTCATCTTCGTCTTCGTCTTCGTTCCATATTTTGTCGTACCTTTTTCTCAGCCAATAAGCAACCAATTGACCTCGGGTTTTCGGCATTTGGTCGCATTTGTGCCCTAGATGAGCCGAATCATATTTAAATTTAATCATTTAAAATTTTTTTTAAGTACAGTACTACTTTCTGTTAGTAAAAAGTTCTTTAGTTGCAAAATTGAAAAATACAAGATGTGAAAAACGCGCTAAAATTACTCGGCCATGCCAATGATTGATATCTCGTTTTTAAATACGTTTTTGTTTAAATGAATCGACATTCCGTACTAAAACAGCTCATGCTTTGCTTTTTTAGAATCAGTCATTTAAAATATAAAATGCCAAAAACTTTTTTTTACGATTTTTCAAAAAATACTCAAAATTTTAAATAAAACATTTAACAACTTCGTCATTTATGAAGAAAATCTCATAAAACTTTTTTTTCGTGTGTAGGACAATGTTACCCGAGATATGTACGAAGATTGAAAAAATTGCTTAAAAATTACGGATTTAAGAAAAAATTGTGTTTTTCGACTAGTACACTTTTTGCGAGAATTCATTTAGCTAGACTGTTCAAAAATAACCGGCAAACACCTAGCAATAATGGTGCGTTGAATGAGATGAATAGACTGAGAAACTAGTCCAGGGATAACTAAAAAGTTAAAAATAAATTAAAAGTAAAAAAAAACCTTTTTAAAAACAAGCTTTTATTTAAACACGCTAAAAAGAATAAAATAAATTTCTCTTTAAAACTTTTTTTACTATCAACTTATAACGTCATTACACAATTTATATGATGTAGAAGCTTGTCGCGAGATTTACCTCTGCAGATAAACAAGTAAATTACAAAACTTGATCTGATTGATTTTAATTTTTAAAAATTTCAAACAAGTAAATAAGAGTACTTTAATCTCGCGACAAGCTTTTATATCATCTGAACTTTTTTATCAACTGAATTAGATCTTTCAAAAATTTCTTCCTAAAATATAATTAAAATAGCAGCTTCGAGTTTTGTTAATTTATTTTAAAAAATACTGCGTTTTTTCAAAATTCAATTTTTTTTAATTTTCATTGTCACTAAATATTTTAAGAATATTCATGTTTTACCATAATTATCTCTTAAGACTTCAACAGAATCTTAGTGACAAGACTATCTGATCTGACTTTTTTTAAGGTAAATTTCAGTTCAATTTCACGATTTAGAAGTTCCCACCTCCGGGTCGAAGCAGAAAGAAAATATATATTTGTTACACTAAACCAAAAAAGTTCACTATTTCAGTTTCAACCTTAACTGAGTCTGCACCAACCAGACTAAGAGAATGTGCAGCACACGGCACATAATTAGCGATTTTTTTATCTTTTAGAAGAGCTTGCACATCATTATATCAGTCGGACATATTGGCTGCGTTGTCAATAGACTGTCCCCTACAATTATCCAATAGCAATCCATTTGTTGTTAAAAATTCTTGTAGATAATTAAATAAGTATAATCCAGTGGACTACTAATCTTTATTAATGAGACACATCTTTCATACACTTTTCCCCGAAAACAATATTGTAGTACAATAGCAAATTGGTCATTGTGGGACAAATTTGGAGTTGAATCCATCATAATTGAACAGTACTTTGTGTTAACGTTATTTGAGTTGTAATTGTTTTAATGATTTGCTTGCCCATGATCTCCATTATTTGCTAATATATCGTTTTTGATAAGTACGATATTAACGATTTTGTTCGTAGCTCTCGCTCTTCAATATGTTCAAGAACGAACGGGTCGAACTCTGCTAGCAGTTGCAGGGCACCCATAAAATAACCATTAGGAGGAAGACCAAAAACTTCCTCGGTACTTCTAAATGCTAAACATCTTATCGCCAAACACTGTACTGCCGTAATAACACGTTTGAGGACATTGTGGTAATATTATACTGTGCATCTTTTCTTAGCTGCTCCTGTAACTGTTTATCTAACGAGGGCACGACTAAGGAAATTCATTTGGGGATGGGATTTTGTGTAATAGTAGTACTCCTTTAGTGTGTTGAACCTTCACTATAATAGCGCCGAACAGACAAACAGTTACGAAAAAATAGCCTTCGAAATTCGTACTTAGCTTTTATACAATTAATTTTTTTTCACCTCCAGCGATGCAGTGGTATAGGTGGTAGTGTACCTGCATTCCGCGCGGTCTGTCAGGGTTCGAGTCGCGCGATTGACTTAATTTGTTTTTTTTTCAATCCATTAAATTTTTACAATTAAATAAATTTACTTAAAAAAGACTTATTAAATATTTTTTGTAATTATTTTATATTTTAAAAACTAAACCAATTACTATAATTATATAAATATTTATATTATATTTTATGAATACATTATAATATTAATAATTATAATATTATTTATAAATAACATTTATTATAATAATATATTATATTAAATGATATTTTATATAAGTATTTTGTATTTTAAAAAGTAAAATAATTACAAATAATTTTATAATTAGATAAAAAATAGTTTTATATGTAAAATTGTTTATATTATATTATTACAATTATTTTATAATTATATAAAGTATTTGATAAGAAAAAATTATTTCATTGTAAAAATAATTAAATGAATTGGGGGGGAGGGAAGCAAGTCTACCACGCGACCATGACCGATCGCAAAAAATACAGGTGCGCTATCACCTATATATATATATGCCACTGCATCGATAGAGCTGATTAAAACTTAATTGTATAAAATGAATTATATAGTATGAATTTCGATTGCTAATTTCTCACAATTGACCAATCGGCTCTATTACATTGAGGGTTAAACTTCCTAAAGCAGCGGTCTTCAAACTGTGTCCCACGGAGCCCTGGGGTTCCACAAGGCATAATAAGAAATCTAGAAGAAATAAACATGTATGCAAAATGGATTCACCTTCTCTATGAAGTTTATAAGTTACAGGTATCTAAAGCTCATCACCCCACCCCCCATCATATATATACAGGGTGTGCAGCCTTAATGTGATCCAATAGCTAATTCCTGAACCGTTCGGTTTAGATATGCACTTCCAATTTAAAAAATGTTTTAAAAAAGCTAAGGAATGTTTTTACGTGCATTTCGAACCAAAACACTCATTTACAAAAAAATTACAAAAATTAAATTTTTATACTGTACCCCGGTCCTATTACTTGTATTTAGAAAAAGATGTAGTACACAAAAACAAAGTAAACACAAAAAGATTCCGCGTGAAAAAAAAGGAAATACAAATCCCAGTTTCTAAATATAATGCACGGATAGGTGACACTTGAATCATATATTAGTATTATTAATGAGTAAATTATATTAACAAAATTAAATTAGAATTTTTTTTAATAATAAATACAAATACTTTTTAAAAGTACTTTTGCATGAAGTATCTGTAACTTGTTGACCTACTTTAAATATTACTTTGAGACATATTCTTCGACGTATGTATTTTTAATTCGGTTCCACGAAAACACTTTCTGGTTCAAGTTGTTCCACGAAAGCACTTTCAAGTTCCAGGGGATACACGAAAGCACTTTCAAGTTCCAGGGGCTACACGAAAGCACCTTCAAGTTCTAGGGGTTCCATGAGTTGAAAAAGTTTGAAGACCACTGTTCTAAAGGAGAATTACTAATACACAAAGTCTCGTCCTCAAATGAATGTCCTTAGTCATGCCAGACTTATTTTCTTTTCGTGTCAACCAAACTAACACTAAATTTTTATGTTCAATAGAATTTTCCTGATTTTCTAAGCAACTTGTGAAGTGTTTCCTATCAGAGAAGTCGGTTGTGTATTGAGAATTTGTTTTAGAAAAAAGTTTGCAGGTCAAACAAAAAACACTACCAATACTAGTTGAATAACATAGCCAAGATCTTTCAAGCACTTGACCATTTTAAAGCTTTTTAATGAAATGATTATTCGAAAATGATTTCTTTTGTCCTTTGTATTCTCTTACCGAAACAGAATATATGTTGTTTGGATTTTTATTTTGAAAATAACTCATTTCATGTGAAAGAATACAATCAATAAAATTATTACTTAGCGATTTAGGCCACGAACCCACGTCAACGTATTTCTCAAGCCCAACATTGCCGAAGCACTTTCGGTTGGGGCATTACTGACATTCTCTGGCTGAACAATATCTTTTTCAAAAGGCTGCTAGACATCGAAATACTGCATATTTTTCTCATTAATATTTGCTTGTTGTGTTTCTTCGTTTTCTTTGACTAAGTTCCTTTCCCTTTCACTTCAATGGCATAACGTAAACCCCTGCAATCCCGCATTGCAGGGGCCCAAGGTTCTAAGGGGCTCAAAGCCTATGTTTATACTATGGTTTTTCAATCCCTTATAAGATCCATTTTGGGGCCCAAACCCTGATTGCCTCTATTGCACAAAAATAAATGGCTACAGAAAATGTGCCACTACGTTTGTATAAGTGCTCGATGCTCATCGGCACCGTCCTATGATAGAGCCTCTGTCTGTTCATTATTAATTTCCGCGTATTCGGTGGTAAGGCGGAAAAACTAAAGTAAATTGCGCTCTTGTTCTCGAAATAAAAATAAATTTGGTATGGTATTTTGGGTATTTTTTTAAATGTATTTTTTACTGGTTCATTATTGTATTACTATTTTGATTGTAAGCATCTTTTTCTGTTTGTTCTCTTCAACGGGGATTGGGGGCCCCTAGAACCCGGGGGCCCCTGGGCTGCATCCCATTAAGCCCATACGTAGATCCGGCCCTGTATAAGAGCTTCTTTTTACTCATCAGCTCCATCCGAAATATTACCCTTTACTTCCAAGACTCCATGCGGAAGCGTCCTAAAAATACTATACAGGTACAATATTTAGACTCTTATAAATATACTGTTATTAATTTCAGATTTCCTTTTACTCTTTTCCTCTTCTGATTTATGCTCTCTATTTTTCACATTCAATTTAACCCTGACAACCCTCAATATAATCTCTCGAATTTATAAGTTCTGAAGGGAAAATACATGTATTACATATTTAAGTTAACATTATATTACTATTTCATTATTCGTGTTTCAGCTCCAATAAGAAATTAGGATCCCTTGGAGGGCATGTACCGTAAGTTTCCACGTAAAATTAGATTGATTTCATAGGAATGATAATAGTAATTTTTATCTGTTATCGGTGACTAGTTCAAAACAATTTAGCTAGTATCCTACTTATTGTGTCTTTATTTAATATTTAAGAAGGTTTTGTGTGAGGTAGAGTAATATGTAGTTCTATTCAAGTAGTCTTTGGTCCACTTTAAGCATAAGGCTAAGTGTGTGGGAGAGGCCACGCCTGATATGGAGGTTGCCAATCGCGTTACAAAAATAATTCAAACACACGTCACTACTTTCCTCTCCAATGAGGATTTATTTGTTAGTTGAATTTATGCTAACAGGGATTATTTTAAAGAATCTTTTTTCGGATGAATTTATTTCTCGACAAATTTAAGGTGCATCAAACCCATTATACAAGGAGCCTTCAACAAAGACGTCTTAAGACATCTTGAGGACCTGAGCCTGCCCATAAATGTAGACCCCACCTACGACATTTAAAAGTAAACAGTATGATATGTATACATATCATACGCGTTGTCGAATACTCTTACAAACAATAACCCGAAGCAAATAAACATACATGATTTGCAATCGCACAGACTGGATCGACCAATTGCTGCTTTTTGACTGAATGAGTATTGATAGTGTATCGTGGTTGGCCTAGGCAAGGTTAATCCTATCAGGTGTGCTGCGCTTGCCCCACATTCAAGCGATCATAACAAGAAGCAACCACGGGCCGCATATAATTCTGTCAATGAAATAAAAAATTTTATGAGTTTATCAAAAAAACTTATAATAAATCGAATAAATATACTAAGTTTTAAATAGAGTTATTGAAAAATCAAAATAAGCCCCGATTTTACAAAAGCATAACATAGTTTAAGAAAAATAAAATGTTTGTACACAGTGAGTTGATCCACACACATTGTCCATTAATGTCTACTCTTTATACACATCATTCACATTTCATAGCAAAATACCGCAATATATATATATATATATATATATATATGTTAATTTATTGGTAGAAAATGGCCCCCCTAAAGTAGCAAATTTCAAATTTCTCGTCGAGGAAAATGGTAGAGAATTTAGCTGTTCATATTATAGCAGATCTTTAGTGGACGAGGAGAAAATAAATCGCCTGGGGCTCTGCTATTCCATAAAGCTATATCGTACTTTTTGTTTCGCATGTAAATTGTTCAATAAAGATAGCTTAACACAACTTTAATATTTTAAGTACTCGTTTTTCTTATTGGCGTCATTGTTTGGATTACCTTAATAGCGTGAAAATTCTCTAAAACACATATACTCTTTAAGATCGAGGTGCGAATTAAAGACGCGCGAAGATGGAAAAAATTTGTACTACTAACGTAAAACAACAAAATGTTTACAATAGCGAGAAAAAATGATGGCATGCCATCATTGTAAGAATAATTGCTATAGTACAGTTTTAATCCATTCAAAATTTGGCATTCAGAAGAACTTGTACTAAGTTGTATCATAGAGATAATGGTAATTTTTTTCAAAGGTAGTGGAGATGTTGGTTAAATTAGATCCAGTTGCTTCATAAAACGTTAATATTCAGTAAATGCAAAGATAACAAAACCCATATTCCACATTTCTTAGGGCAGCATTTCCAGAAATGAAATAATTAACACTTTAGCCGAATCTATTCGTAACGAAATAACACGCATTGACAAAATAAAGCCAAATATTACATTATAATTCTCGACTCTACATCAGATATTAGTCACACAGAACAAATAACGCTTGTAATTAAATGTGTGAATTTTACTGATGGTATGGTAGGTATTTCAGATTTTTTTAGGATTTTTCCCTGTAACTAATGTCACAAGAGAAGGTCTGCCCATTTTTGTATTAGAGGAGCTATTGTGTAGTCTGCAGCTCGAAGTTAAAGATATGTGAGATCAGAGCTACCACAATGAATTGAACTTGAAAGGGAAAAATATAGGTCTTCAGAAACGAATTTTTGATATCACAGGTATATAATTACTTTTCTACGTCCTCATATCGATGGAATTTACTAAAAAAATACGTGAAAAGTCTAACTTTACAACCATTAAGGGAAACAAGGTGGTAAAGTAGTGTCAATGCTATAAGATCTCTAAAACAAAACCTAAAAAACATTATTACCTCATTAAATGTCTTAATTGAAGATACCACCAGAGACACGGAAACAAAAATAGTCTGAGTCAATAATTAAAAGTCTTGAAACATTTTAATTTTTTTGTTTTAAATTTTAATTTGGCATGATTTATTATCAACAACTCATGTATTGAGTAAAATACTTAAAAATCTTAAATTAAACTTCGCGAAATGCATTGAAGGCTTAGATAATCTTAAAAAAAATATTTTGTTTCGCAAAGATCTGACGATAATTTTAAAATATTTGTCGATTCAATAACAACATTTACTAGAGATTTAGGTATTTATCCCCAATTTTCCATCTCGAAGCTCATGTGTGTGAAAGGTCCGTTAATTTGATTACGAGAACAGTGTGTGGTGAACCAGTTTCATATCCCTTAGAGCAATTCAACAGTTCGAGCCTAGTACCGCTGAAATTCCACCGTGTAGGGGGCGATGTACTTTAAATATGTCGAAGCTCAGGTAAATGTGTGTGTGAAAGATTTACCTTTTTACTCAAGCGGTAAAAGATTTGAGGTCCATGGGCTCAAGAGTCAAAAAACTAAAATAGTAAAAAGATTCGCAGACCTTAAATTCTCAAAATAAAATGTATAGCTAACAATAAAACTCAACAGTTAAGGAAAAATCTTAACAGTATTCAAAAAATTTAAAATCCCTTCTAGAGAGCTTGCACTTTTGCTATACAACTTTATTTCTTGATTTCTCTTTGGCAGTGGCGTAACGTTCACCCCCGCATCGCGGGGGGATCCAGGGTCCTAGGTTGACTGCCCCCAAGTACCTACAACTTTGTGAAATCTAACTTGGGGGCCCTAAACCTGACATTGCAGGAGGTTCCTAATGTTTTCCGTTACGCTACTGCTTTTTGGCAAATTCATCAATTATTTTGTCCGTGTCTATTTTGTCCACAAAACATCTTGTTCTGTAATATAATATGGCCATGTTATTCAATTTGTGTTCTCGCCCGTAGTATTTCTTAAATAATTTTTAACACGCTTTAAAAGTGAGAAAGATCTATCATCTGGTGCATTTGATATCAGTATTAAAAATATTTAAAAAAGTATCCCTACATTAAGGAAAGTATCTCTACTTAAAGGAAAGTATCTCTAAATTAGGATTTCTCTTGTAACTCGATAAATTTCGAGTGGGGTCTAATTGTATCTTTATTTTCTTTTAAATATTGTAAAAACTGATCAAATTCATATCATGAAAATTAAAAGATTCAAAATCGTGTTTGTGAGTTTCCTTTAGTTTTGTGTAGCTTTTTTAGTTTCAGATATAATCTCTCATAAAAAAAATACAGTGTTGTTTTTCTTGCACCGGAAGTTACGTCATACTTTGTTTTTCGTATTTTTCTCGTAAACTATGGATCATACAGGAACGCTTCTTTGGGCAGTTTTTATGTACTCCCAACGAGGAATCTAGCTGTGCAGAGTTTATTCGGTTGTTTTGGGACACCCTGTATATTATTGTGTGCCGATGTATTAAACGGGCTTCAAAAACGTTTGTTGTGGGCCGCGAGTTTGACACCCCTGTCGTAGTGCATCTACAGTAGAAATTACAGTTTTTTTTCGTTGCGAAAGGGACACGGTGAACTGTAACAAATCAATCGTTTGAGAAATAGCTCCCAGCCAGACACACTGCAATGTTCATACCATTACCTACAATTCACTGACGTCTGCTAGTTCAGTGATGTCCCGCTAGAGATAATTGGAGAGCGGAATGGTGATGTGTTACGATCAAAGCTTTTTCTATCTTGGTGTCAGTGATGTAGTGGTGTAACGGAGAATATTAGGGTCCCTCGGCAAAATCGGTTTGGGGCTCCTAGCCGTACTTGGTGTCAGTCAGGCTATGGACCTCCTAGAGCAGGGGTTGGCAGCCTTTTAGCTGTGATCTACCAAAGCAAACCAATCTACCAATAGGATTCAGCGTGCCACACAGTAGGACATTTTTGAAGCAATTCAATTCCCGTGATAATGCGCGTAGAGTTATATAATAATAAAGGTCAATAATTTAAATACTTACATTTTTTTCTATCAATTTTGTATCATATAAAGATATTTTTAACATGAAAATAATTGACTTAAAATATATCTATTTTTTCAACAACAAAAAAATTAAAATTGTACATACATTATACATTTTTAAATATATTTATTCAATTAAGAAATAGGCAAAATAAAATATAAGTATTGCCCTTCTTTACAGTTAAATAAAAATATTAATGCGAACTTAGTGCTTGCACCACCCAACTTTCCTATCGCAAAATCAGGGGCATAATGTGTGACTTTCAATTTGACACGATTCCGAGCATGCAGTTGTTAAACAATTTCTTTGCGGCCTCGAAATATTTTTCAAATGAGCAAAATTTTTTTTACTTTGATATGGGGAACCGAAAAACAGAAAGCAGAATACACATGCAATTTTCAGTCTTTGAACAATTAAATCTCTCCAGCTATGACATTCAATAATCTACAAAATAACTGTAAATTTATAGTGAGAGTTTTGTTTCAGATTTTTTCATAATTTTGTAAATGTTCATAATTCTGAAGATGTTTTTCAAATAATGTCCATTACAAATTTATCCAGCATCCAACCATCCACTCAACAATTGACAAATTTGTAGAGTAGAGCAGAGTGCCACTGAAAATTGTACCACGTGCCACAGGTTGCTGGCCCCTGTCCTAGAATCTTTCCCCTCCCACCGCGTGATGCAAAGATGTACGTTACGCCCCTGAGTGATATCTGTATATTGATTAGAAGAAGGCCAGATCAGCGTCTGAAAACAACCTTTCTGCAGCCTAGATACACTGGGCCTGCACCTAGAGTTACGGTCTGGCACGAGCAATTTTCTTTGATTGCAGGAGCATTTTAGAGGTTAATCTACTCACTCTGACTGCAAACTTGTACGTCAGTCTGGTGATTCAAACTGTTGCACTACCCTTTATAAGCATCATTCAAAGGGTGTTTTCCAACAGGATTACGTACACCCTCATTACCTGTTGCAGACCAACATGTTCTATAGAGTGTCAACGTTTTACCATGGCATGCTAGATTACCAGATATTTCTCCAGTCGAGCACGAACGAGTCATCACTGGACGGCAATGAAAGCTTCATTCAAAACCAGAATTATACAGCCTTATATTAATCGACCAAGAGCAACAGGCATGCAATTCCATCCTACAAACTGATATTGTTGGGGCACAACCCTCGAATTATATCCGACCTTAGACCTCAACCCCCAACTCCCAACACCCAAAACTATAAATGTGCCTACCCGACACTGGTGCAGTTTCCAGAAATAGTACACCCCACTTGCTCGAATCCATTAACAGAGAGAGACCACTTACCTGGGTAGTATAAAAATCTTTATTAACATAAAATCCAGAGTTAAGGAACTTTTACAAATTGAAAGCATTAAAGAACTAACTACACACATTAAAATCTTAAAATCAATGACATTCACTACGGATCTACGGATATAATTTCGGGTACATGGGATTCTGGGAACCCTCAGACCCGTATCTGGCTAGAAAAAGTTCTGTATAGGTCTTGGTTAAGTTGCATTTTCTTGCTGGATAGTATGGAGCTTAGCAATTGGACGAGTGGCGGCAGGCCGGTAGGCCCAATGACATTCAAAGTTATCTTTCTCCTCTTATACACAGGCAAAAACAGCCAGCGCCATCTATGAAATAGTCTGAAAATCAAGGCAGCTGACGAATTCACAACAGATATCCAGTACTTATACGACACATTGTACACACGTTTGCATACTTGCATTTAAAGTTCTGGTGGTTACACCGGTTTTTAATGTACCATCATTTTCCATTTCAAATGTCACTTCTCTCTCTTACCCGTGATCTTGAAACTTTAATCAATAAAATATGTTACCTAGACAAGTGTATCACCAAGTATGGCTGTGAACTAAAAACGAACTCTTTTGACTTGGAAAGTATTCGTTAGTTCGAAATAAAGTTTGTGCAAAAAAACGCATGCAAAAACTTTGCACAGAGAGCAACAGTGAAGATATACGGGGAAAAGATGGCTAAGGCTGCTACACGAGTCAAGTCCGTGGAAATCTTTAAGGTTTCAATATCGGTTAGAGATTTTTTTTTGTTACACGTTGAATTTATCACTGTATTCCATCAAGCTTGGTTCGCCAGCTGCTTAATCCGCCTCTGTATACAACTCTTTAAGGAAATAACGTAATCCAAAGAATTTTTTCCAGGTGAAAAACAGCCAATGAAAATATTAGAAATTATAGTCAAAAACGATCTCATTCCCTGTTTTCCAAATTTTGCTCTAACAATAATTCTTTTTAACATTAACTGTTTCTGGGGCTTCAGGTGAGAGAAGTTTCAGTAAATTAAAAATTATTAAAAATTGTGACGGATCTATTCGCGGCTCTCACTAATACCTTGGAGACTCCTTTAAGGAAAAGATTTAATTCAACCAACTTTCACCGAAGGTAAGGAAACATGATTATGCAAGTTAAGTTTATTATATAAATTCTGTATTCGCGAGTATTGAGAATTAGTGAAAGGAGGATCGTGAGTTATTGAAGTGAGAATCTAAGATTATTGAAGTGATAATTGAAGATATCCAAAGTGAGGATCACTCGGATGTGAGCTGATCAAGACAACTATTAGTGTTCAAGGCCTCATCTGTAGGACTTCTGACTGACAAAAGTTCAGATATTGTGCGCATTATTTAAATAGAAGTTATAGCGTAAATTGTTAGCGCGTGTCTCAGTTAATAACGAGCTTGTATAGGTTATTGTAGAAATTAGTTGAATATCCGTAAATATTATCCCCAGGCTAACGGGTCTCACCTTCGTGCTCTAATCATTGATCTAAATTATCTTAGCTGGATAATTATTGTGCTTGTGTTGATAGGTGTGACAATAAAATAATTTTAGGGAATCCTGTCGACTGATCAATTAGTTCTCCCCACACATCTAGCCAGGTCCAAGCGAAGACAAGGGAAGTAGGAACAGTCCTACATTACAAAATTACTTAAGAAATAATGATACAAGAAAGGCCTTCAAAAAGTCGGGTATCATCTCTATTAAATCCGACATTTCTGAAAAAACTGATTTCATCGAAGTTATTGACAAATTTGCTTCTCAGAAATCAAGAAAAAAAAGAGTTATTTTATGTTTAATTATTAAGTAGTCTTCATCGAAGGACTGATCTCGAGATTCATTTCACGAGATTTATGCTTTTGTACTTTTTTAAAATTAGATTTTATTGTCTGAATAAATGCTGTTATTTTATATTTCTCATTTTAAAAAGCCTATTTTTATTTCAAAGGTAATATTTTTGTTCATTTATTATTTCGTTAGAGTATTTTGTCGCTGCTATAACCTGTTAACTGGCCAAAAAATACAGTTTTTCACTTCAAATTTCATTTGCACTGTTATTGTTTTACTTTTTACTCTTATACAGGTAGATGATTTTATAACGTCAAAGATAGGTATTAGTCAAAATATGAAAAATTCATGGACGACGGTTATCACATGTAGCCAATTGACATATCGTTAAAAATTCCCAGCTTTTCGGAGAATACAACTGGAAATAACATTTGATCTTTGAAATTATTCGAATAATGATCTTATAAAGGCTGAGTCGAGAATAAGATGAGGCCCTCTTTGTGACCGAGGCCCTGGGTCCATGCTTTAAGTCGTTCTTGGGTTACACTAAAAAAAATGCGCAATTATCTCCACGTCACAAGTCTTTCACTTCTAACAACTCTCATCCCTTCTGCCCCTATCATTTGGTCATCATCACTGATTTTGCACTTCCTGTGGGAGGAAGAATTTTCCGTTGAAACCCTCCGCTTTGGAAAGGGGAGAGCGTTAGAAAAGTGTGAACATCTGCACTTATTATGAACTAATTGTACTATAAGCCCATCAGTAGTCACTGCTCTAGTTTCCTTGGAAAAAAATGTGTCATTAAATTTATTACTGCCCACAGTGATAATGTGCTGCGTGTTTTTTGGAGCTATATGTGTGTTGTGTATGTAATCAGGTATTTAATGTAGAAAATTGGCCCTCCACCAAAAGCGAGTGACTCAATTTTGTTTATTACATTAATACTCGCGAATAACAGGTGAATTTTTGATCTTTAGAAACTTGATATGTTGTGAATTTATGAGCCATTGCAAAAAAAAAAAGTAGAGCAAAGTTTACAGACTAAACTAAGGAAAATTTAACTCAAACTCTTCTTGTCTATTCAGAAACTATTTTTTAAGCAATCCTCGGAATTATACCGATGGTAATCATTTCTTCCAATATAGCACTTACCTTTGTTTAACGGCAAGATTAGTTACATGATCAATTAAACAGCGTTTCTTCAAGACTACCAGTAAGCCAAAACACTCCACAGAAAATCGTTTCCGATGACAAATTTCGTAAGATCTGCAACAATAAAAAGCCTTTGAAAAGTGTGTTTTAATCCTAAATCGAGTGACAACAATTTAGTTCCAAATTTTGCGATTCTAGTACCGAGCAGCGTACAAAACAAAATAACTTTTCCTCATTATTTTAGTTAGAAACGGCTTAAGTTAATATGAAACATCACTAGCCGTATAGATAAGAAAACCTGCATGAGTCTATACATTATTAACATAAAGCTAGCAAACTTCCACTCCAAAACAGAAACTGTCACTACTGTTGCATGTGATCCGAATTTATTTGTTGTTGTTGTTCAAATGCGCAAACGTAGGTCCACATTGTCCCTCCTTTTTCTTAAATCTATAATGGTAACGGTATTGTCAAATTTCCCGGTGTCGAGCCCCAGTTCCAGATCTTGCTGCCCTTTGCTTAAGATGTGGTCACGAAATTGGGAGCTGTGAAAGCTCATATTTCTGCTGTACATTTAACAAACTTTCATTTCTGCCAGAAGCCAATTGACTCTTACCATGACCGGAAGCTGAACTAATATTAACAAAGGAAATATCTTATAATTCGGTTTGCCATTTACGTTAATTTGTTAAAGCTTTCTGAGCTAACGGCTTTACAGATTCCGCATAAGATAGCGCCTCATCGAAATGTTTAAAAGGACTCTTTATCTCCATGGATCTCACTAGTGGCGTAACGGAGAACACTAGGGATTCCCTGCAATGTCAAGCTTTAGGACATAAGCTGTACTTGATAACAGTCAGGCTTTGGGCCCCCTAGAATCCTGTGTCCCCTCGCATAGCGGGGTTGCGGGGGTGTACGTTATGCCACTGGCTCTCACTATAATAACTTATTTGTCTACGAAGTGCAGAATATCTACACCCCATTTTTAAATATTCAGTTAAGGTTTCAAGCTTCTTGTTCTGAGACATTTCAGACTGAGTAAACGATCTTTAAATGCTCTATATTGATACGTATGTGGGGAGACGGGACTCACATATTATATCTGTAGCATTTGAAGGGGTTTCAGGATCCATAGCAGCAATCAAATAATTAATTTAGCTTGTTCTACTGAGCCCCCCCCCTCCCAACTAATCTGATGCTAGCTTCTAACTATGGAAATGCTTAGCATTATTAGTCCAAATTTCAATTTTACAAGTTTATTACTTCAAAAACGGGACATTTCTCTTTTCCCTTTTCTCTCTTTGAACCGACCAATCAAGGGGAGGCGAACATCGTCACCTTAGAGGCAGTCAGAGCTGTTTTTCTAAAGTTTTAAAATATATACTGCAAAATTTCGTGTGTCCAAAACAAAAATAAAATATTTTGCCTGATATGTAAAAACTCTTTCAGTTGCTAAGGTATATAATCTTAAGAGGTCCTGTGACCAATCGCTGCAAAATCTTCGTAAAGACAGATTGTTGGAATTAAATCAATTTTTCAAAAACAACAAAACGTATTCACTAAATATGTTGAAAACAATACCACTGTTCTAAAAGTTATTATATATTTATCAAATTTAATAGGAAACGTATCGAAACTATTTAATGAAGTGTAATTCATTAGTTAATGATTTATTAAAGCAAAAAATTGTTCAGCACAAATTTTTAAAAATTTTCAATGTTTAAGTTAAAATACTGTAGTTAGCAGCGTTGATGAAATAACCCATGATATTTGAGTCATCCACTGCAGTAGTTTTCCTAGGGCGGCCACCATCAACCTTTCTAACAGATGTACCTATGGTTTGGAAGGTTTTCCACGTGTGCGAAACGACACTTTTGCTGATTCCGATTTCTTCGGCTACACTGTCAAACTACACCCTTACTTCAGCTTTCCTATCATTCTTCCAAGTGTGAAACCATCCAGGTGATTTCTTTTTACCATATTTAGTAAAAAAACTCACTCCCCCAAAGCCCTTGAGTTTTTTCTATTGATTATAATTCTCTCTCTCTCTCTCTAGATATATATATATATAAATAAATAAATCCACGAAATACTGCACTTGTCAAAAGTGTCAGCACGCTGAGTTCATCGATTACTCACTCCTTTTCAGAAGCAAACATGGCGCGTGATCCCTCAAGGTAGACATTGAATCTTTTGGAGCAGAATGCAGAGAATTGTTTTGGTTGTCTGTTAACTGTAGAGGAATCTTGGATCAATTAATATGATCCAGAGACGAAAGAGATGACCAAGAAGTGGAAGCCCAGTGACTAATCACTTCCCAACTATGTTGAGATGGAGAAGTCAGCAGAGAAAATCATGCCCTCTGTTCTTTGAGACTACCATAGAGTATCTTGAGAGACTACTTGGACAAGGGTCTGACCATCCCTAGTACCTATCACTGCATACTACTGAACAAATAAATGATAATTTAATCAGGAAATGTTGTGGTACGATCTCTAAAGTCGTCCGTCTTCTTGCCGACAGTGCATCCCCTCCTTCATTTCGAGATACGATTGAGGAATCAAAGTGATGTAACTTTGAAATTTTACCACATTCACCTATTCTCATATTCCATATTCCAAAGCACATTTTCCTTCCTTCCAAAACTGAAAAATAAAATATTTTTTTTGTTTCGTTGTAGATTTTACATCACAGGTGACGTCACTCAGTTCTGTTTAGTACAGTGATAACACTGTAATTCTAGAGACTTGGCCATCGCCTTATGCTCCTGAAATAATTTGATGGATATATTAATATTTTAGAATGTTCTGGTAGATATATTAAGAATTCTTCTACTTTTTGGATGTGATCTCTTGTTTTACATCTCGCTCTCAGTTCAGTTCAGTTCCGTACAGTGATACCACTGTACATCTGTACACTGTACATAAGGCTAGCACCCTATGCTCCGAAATGATTATTTGAATTATTTTCTTCAAATAGGATGCAAGGATAGGTCTTGATTATATTGTACAACTGTAAGCTTTGTTAATTTATGCTTCAACTGTGGTTGGTGAAAACTAGAGTATTTAGAATCTATTGGTTGTTTTAAAAAATTCTTCGACTTTTTAAATATGCTCTATTGTATCACAATTCGCTATTGATGAATAAGGCCATTCACTATGATTAGAGATAAAATTTTTCAATATTTTACGTTGCGATTGATATTTGTTGCAGGTTAAAATAAAATATTCACTAGTTTCTGGTACATGTCAATCTGAACACAATGGAGAATCTGTTTGTTTAAAAAGAAAATAAATATCATTTAATGGTAATTTCTTTGCCCGCAGCTTATTAATTAAAACTTCTGTATTTCTATTTTTTGCTGCCTGTCTATTCCATTTTTTAAGATGAGAAATATAACTATAATTTTTATGTCTCTTGCTCTTTTTCCATATTTCTTCGTTTTCGCTTTTGTGTTGATTTTTGAAAAATGTATGTAGATCTTCCCAAGTAATCCAAGGAATAATATTCCAAGGATCTGGAGAGGCTTTAGCTAATTTATCAACCACTTCATTAATTTCTATTCCCTTGTGAGCTGGTACCCAAATGAATGTAATTGATTGAGCTATTTGGAGACACTCGTGTAACGTTGAATTTAAATTTAATATTATCGTACTGTGGATTTTCTATTAATATTAAGGATAGTTTTTAGAACTGATAAGCTGTTCGTCAGGATGACATAGTTTTCTGTTTCTGAAACCCAATTTTTTAACGCAGTCCATATGGCGATAGCTTCCGCTGTAAAAATGGAAATCATTTCTTTCAGTATGTAATTTTGTCTAACTTTTTTCTTGGGGATTAAAATCCCTATTGATGTTTGATTAGTATTTTTAGAACCATCTGTTGCAATTATAATACTGTTATTAAAGTTTGACTGGATATAATAATTAAACATATTTTGCACTATGATATCTGGAAGATCTCTGTTTTGAAAAGGGAGTTCATGAGTATAGATGTTTATTTTGTGATTTTCATAGCTTGGAGGAGGAGGGGTCCACTGAAGAAAATCTACTTTAGAAAATACATTGTTCTTGGAGCAGGTTGATTGACTTTTGAAACATACTGATTTCTTTTTCTCTATATCTATAAAAATTATTATTTACATCCCAAAATAACCTTGCATTTGGTGACCAGTCTTTTAATGCTATTTGTTTAATAATAAATTTTTGACAAAGGAAATTATGTCGATTATTTATACTGACATTCATAGATTCCGCTCTTAATACGTCTATCGGAGTGTTTCCTGGGAGACCTAGGGCTAAACGTAATGCAGCATTGTAAATTTTGGTTCTAGTTTCTGTCTATTGCTATTGCTTGAAAAGGAAAAAAGTTGACTTCCATAGTCAAAAATAGAACGGATTGTGGCATTAATAATATTTAAAAGAGTATCAGTTCTTGTTCCTATTTTAGGGGACGATAAAGCTTTGATTGCATTTAAATATTTAAATCCTTTCTGTCGGAGGTAAATAATATGTTTTTTCCAAGTGATATTGGGGTCGAAAATTATACCTAGTATTTTAAGACACTTTACTTCGGGAATAGGTTTATCACATATTTTAAGTATAGGAGGTATTGTGCTTCTTTTTCTGGAAAAGTTGATTAAACTGCTTTTTTCTAGAGAGGTGGACAAATTCCATTTTTTACACCAGGCTGAAATATTGTTTAAAGATACTTGTAATTCATCTATTGTGTGTTTTGTTCCAATTTGTGCCGCTATTATATAAGAATATGTCGTCTGCATAGACCAGAAGATGGCTGTCGTGTTGGATTTCAAAAATGTCTGCCATATAAATCATAAATAGGAAAGGGCACAAGATGCAACCCTGAGGTACACCATAATTGTTTTTGCTGATTTTCGAAAAATTGTTCCACCATTTAATTTGAATTGTTCTTTGATGTAAGAAATTTTGAACCCATCGTAGCAATTTACCTGAATATCCAACTTTTTTTAATTTAGAAACTAGACCACTTGGCCACATTGAGCCACATGTTGCTTTAATATCTAATGCTACTAGAATAAAATATTCCTTCCGTTCTCTAGCCAGTATAATATCATGTTGTAGTTGAAGAACCATATTAATACTGCTTCTGTGAGGGTAAAAACCATGATGATTTACGTGAAATTTTTTATTTTGAAAGCTGAAATCTAACATTCTGTGTAG
>BMAO01033440.1:0-196070 GCA_019973975.1 Trichonephila clavata
TTTTTTAATTTTATTTTAATGAAACAACTGCTGAAAGAATGTTAAGAGAGAAAGGAAGATGCGTTGATAAATTCTATTTGGACGATGTTTTTTCCCACTATTGCATCTTAGAAGCAACGGTTTTTCTATTTTCTTCTTGAAGCCATTTTGGAAACCATGTTTTCTTTTTTGAAGCTCGACGAATGGATATTTTTTCTTTTGAATGAAAGAGGTAAGAAAGAAATGATTGCTTTGTGAATCAGTGAACGATTGAAAATATTTCTATATGGATGTCCGAAATATGAAAATAATTTGTGTTTGTGAGAAATAGAAATCGTTAGTTCATCAGCCTAGAGCATTCATATTGGATTTTTTTTCCCACTGTAGCGTTTTAGAAGAGACGATTTTTTCAGTTTTTCTTGTAGAAGGTGTTTTAGAAACCACGTTTTCTTCGTAAAAACACGACGGATGGATTTTCTTCTGAATAAAAGGTAAGAAAGGAATGATTGTTTTTTGTATGATTGAAGGATTGATAGAATCTTGGTATTGGATGTCCAAAATTTGAAAAAATTTAATTTCTTATTTTTAATTTGATGTTTCCTATGTTGTCAGTTTTAAAAACTACGCATTTTTGACGTTTTTCGTCTCTTGATGCCACTTTGAAAGCCACGTTTTTCCCTCTTGTTTTTGTCTCTGACGCAATTTTGAAAAACGCGGTTTGTTCCTTGACGCCATTGGGCGAAAAACTTTTGTCGCCAATTACAGCAGTGTACTGTGCTAGGATTTTATCCAAGAATGGTAGAGCAGGCACTCTGCATTGGTAGAAATTTTTTCCATTATCGGCAAAAGTTCTTAAAAAGGTGAATTTTTGAAATGTGCAAAATATCGAATGGTGCGCAAGTCGAGGGTAACGCCTGAATCTTCAACTGTTTAAGATGTTTGTAATCGCTGAGAGTTACCATCCAATATTTTATGTGTACTATTCCTTGAAGTATATATGTGAATTATAAAGTTCGTTTTCTAATAATTTGATTCTTTTTCAGTGGTGCACCCCCGAAGAAATGCTGGAGGAGCACTCCACAAACGCCGTATTTCTGGCTCCACCCCAAGTGTACGAGCTCTCCCGTCTTATGCACTTCAACTCCTTCCAGTCCCTCCGAACGTTTGCACGAGATCGAGCCCACAAAGGAGTAGAAAGGTGGCTTCCGGTCATTCTCACGTGCCTCGACGGAGCTATTTCGCTACTGCCAGGTCAGCATCGTCTTGGACATTCACTCTAACCACATTATTATAAGCCTTATAAAATGACTGCGTCACGTCTTTTTAAAGGGACGTAGTGCGATTCAATTGACAAAATTCGGTCAAAAAATCAAATCTAATTTTTCTTAGCCTAAACTATTTTTTATAATTTTCCCTATAAACTCGCAAAATTCAAAAGCTCTAAACTTAAAAAACGCAGAATTATGATAGTTTTTAGGTTCGTTTTTATTCACATCCCTATGGCACAAATCAAAACTTTAAGCTGATTTATCTCGGAAAGATAAAATATAACTAGTTTGTCTTCATTTAAAATGCTAAGGCTTTTTTTTTTCTATTGTGCCTATGCTTGGAAAATTTTTTCACTTGTTCCTAATTGTACATGGAATAAAAGTTGGTTTGCATTTTTCAACAAAGCGATACTTATTTTTTAAAAAATAATTAAACTCAGAATTTGTGCATTTTTTTAAAAGAAATTTTCAATAAGCATTCATAAAAAGAAGTATTGCACGAATACCAATCATGTTATCCTGAAACCCATACCAATTTTTGTTATGCATAGTTTGACGTACTTGTACATCAAATTTCATGCATGTACGTAATTTTTTATAGGAGACGTAGCATTTTAAAATCACTACAAGCATTTTAAGTTTTTTCCTTAAAAAATTAAATGGCTAGCTTTTTATGAAATTTTGAGCAGATTTTGTGCTTAACAGTTTTACATAGTATACACACATGGGAGGCAACCAAAAAAATTTTGAAAATTCTTAAGCTAAAAATTTTTGTTTAAATCGTACCAAGTCCCCTTAAATTCAGAATTCTCGGTCCAGTCAATCACACACAAATAGAATATACAAAGATGGGGGCATGTGTAAAATCCCGTCAACCGTAAAAAAATTATAAAATTTAAACCTTTGTTGTAATTCTTCTAGTAGTTTGGTGTGGCCATGGTCACAGACTCGTGGCCGGTGTATCATGAGTTCGAGCGCCAGTTCTACTGAAGACCCACCGTGTAGAGAAGCACTTTAAACATGTCGAAGCTCAAAGTCCTCCCGCTGGCGTAGTGTGAAATTTAGGAGAGTGGGATATCGGCTTAACCCGGCACTTCTCACGCAGGGTGTGTCATACCCACCGTCAAACTTTTTTCAACGTTCCTTTCAAACTTTTTTTTAAATGGATAGTTAAGCTTGTAGGGGAATTCTAAATATACATTTTTGGATAGAGCCTCTTCGGGTGTGTCATACCCGGCGCGTGAATCACTCTTACAATTCTGAATGCATGAGCAAGCATTAAATCTTTCTTATGCTATGACGTATTATTGTAGTTATGATGAAGAAATATGATATTTAAGTAATTTAATAGATACAGTATTTAATAAATATAGTGCAACAGTCTTTGCGGTGATGATGAGGAAGAATGAAATGATGAATATAACAGCAAGTATGATTCATCCACTGAAATCGATCCAGATTTATAAAAGGGAGACACTTTTGAAAATAACTGTTCTATATGTAGACACAAAAACATTCTAGAAGAACGTAATTTTAAAGGACACAACTGGTACACATCTTACCCACCATTCAAATGAACCTTTGAAAAAAAACTATTGCTGGAACAAAAGAAGAGGAAAATAAAGAAATTCCAATTTTTTTTAATTTAAAAAATAGAGAAGTCTACTCCAATATGCTTAGTTTTAAAAAGATAGATTGAAAGAAAAAATTCAAATTCAGTGAAAACTTCGCACTCACTCAAGACGAGATTAAAGGAGTGTATAAACAATGCACTGAATGCCCTTATAAAAAGAACAGAAAAACTAAATTTAAGAGTGAAAAGTGCAATAAACATGTTGTATTTCCTACTTATCTTCCTTTTTAACCAAAATTAAATCTGTATTCTCAAAACAACCCCACGCAGATTGGTGATAAGCTTAAAGATCAAATGTTTTCTAAAACTTCAAGTTTTCATACTGAATTTTAAAGCTGTTTGGAATTTGAAAAAGCGTTTATTCGAGTGAGTGAGTGAATATTAACGTCACACTGTTCAGCTACATGAGGGCTTTTGGCGACGGACCGCGTAATTTTGAACCATGGTCAAGTGAAGTGGACGACACCTGAGCTGGCACCCTCTCTCCTAACTACCACACCAACGGGAGGACGTTTGAGCTCTCGACAGATTTAACGTGCATCGCCCCTACACGGCGGGTCTTCAGCGGTACTGGGCTCGAACTCATGACACGCTAGCCATGATCCGATACCTTGACCTCTTGGCTACCGCGGCCACAAGTGCTTAACCCCGAAGTATCTATATCATACATAAATTCTTCCGGATGGCGGCGTTGTTGTATCGAGTAAAGAGCTGAATCACTATAGACAAGGCTCCTTTCAGCATGTAGTTTCCATTTTTTATTATAAGCGAAATATAAATTCGTTTAAAAGCTTTTCTATCTCACGACGAAATTAAAAATCGTTGATCGCACTGTTGCGATCCAACTCGATTTTTTTTTTAATATTTTAGTTTGAAGAATTTCATTATTATTATTTTACAATTTTTACTACGAGTAATTTTCTTATTTATAAACAACACACAAGGTCTTAGTTATTCCTCAAAGCCAGTCATCATGTATAGTGGTTAGTCACTCTGACTACTGTGCCGTAGGCATAGGTTCGAATCCCGGAAAACTCATGGGTATTTGTAAATGAGAGCCTTTACGGTATGGGGTCATTTTGATCAAATGACGAAGACAACACCTGAGCTAACACCTCCCTTCTAACATACCACACTAGCGGGACGACATTTGAGCCTCGACAGATTTAACGTACATCGCCCCTACACGGCGGGTCTTCAGCAGTACTAGGCTTGAACTCATGAGACCGTTACCGTGTCCCTACGGTAGCCGATTATTCATAATTGAAGCCTAGAAATGTATATTTTATGATTGGGATCTTCAAAGTGTTAGAATCCTATTGTTGCTCAAGTCAGCGTACTACAGAGACATATTTCTCTTCTAGTTTCTTCAACACAGAAAGTTCTCGTCTAGTTTCTTTCACAGGAAGTTCTCATTTCCGCACCATGCGCAAAGAAAAATATTTACATTAGTGCGCATGATATTAGCGCGCATGCACCAACATGGTGGAGAGTACATTTTGAAAAAGAGCCTTTCCGTATAGTAGTTTTTTATAATTTGCTATTTGCTTGTTTTGTCATTCTGTATTTTTTTAAGTGGATAGACAGTACAAATTCTGCATCTGCAGGGATCAGTAGTCTATTAGACGAATGTATAGTTATTTAAGGTTGTTTTTAAAATTTGCTTGCACCAAGTGAGTGAGTGAATATTAACGTCGCACTGTTTTAGCTATACGAGGGCTTTTTGGCGACGGACCGCGTAATTTTGAACCATGGTCAAGTGACGCGGACGACACCTGAGTTGGCACCCACTCTCCTAACTACCAAACCACACCAACGGGAGGACGTTTGAGCTCTCGATAGATTTAACGTGCATCGCTCCCCTACACGGCGGGTCTCAGTGATACTGGAATCGAACTCGTGACACGCTAGCCATGAGCCGATGCCCTAGACCACTTGGCTACCGCAGCCACTTGCTTGCACGGTGTAATAAAAAATGTTTCAAAATAGTTAATGAGGTCGGCAACTATATATAGGCACCCTGCAAATCAAAATTCCTTGGTAACCCTTATTAGGGGTCCTTTCATATTTTACGATCTTTTTCTTACACATGTTGGGGCCCCAGTAGCTTGAGGGCCCCGTATCATTGATACGGCGGTAGCTACGCCCTTGGTGCTAATATAGAATTCAAAATACTATTTTTTTTTAATATATGCATGCAACATAGTCTCTTGAAAGACTTTTGTTTTCGATAGGATGTGTTAATACGAGGGGAAGTCATTAAGTCACAAAGGATAAAAAAATAATTTAACATAAACAACTAAAAACAATTTTTATTTTGGCGATGCACGTTAAATCTGTCGAGAGCTCAAACGTCCTCCCGTGGGTGTGGTGGGGTGGTTAGGAGAGGGGGTGCCAGCTCAAGTGTCGTCCGCGTCATTTGACCATGGTTCAAAATTGCGCGGTCCGTCGCCAAAAAGCCCTCGTATAGATAAAACAATGCGACGTTAATATTCACTCACTCACTCACGCCCCAATTCCGGCTCCATAAAATTCTTTGGCTTTCTGTGTCATTCGTATTAGGACATGTTGAACGTTACCTTCAAATTGCTTACCTCGCAGATATTGTTTCTGTGGACCAAACAGATGAAAGCAAATGCCCATTCGATTTGCTTTTGTGTTCCTCGATAAGTTGCTGGTGTACCCAAAGTGAGCCCTGTGACGTCGTCACAATGGAGAAATCGCCCCTATTCATTAGGTGCTCCACAGCTGGGGAACACGTGGCTTTGGCGGCATTGTGCTGTGTCGTACAGCTGGACTGTCGGCGACGGTGTGACTGGCAAACACTATGGTCTGGGCATCACTGCATTGTTTTCCATTCATAGGCAGTGATTGTCCGTCTTGAAAGGCTGGCGCCTCCGCAGAAGGCGGCGAGATGTTTCAAGTGCCAGATGTCAGCCAAGCCCTTGTTGCCGGTGACCTTTGAGAGGGACCGGAACTTTTGTTATCTCTGCACGAATGGAGGACGTGCAGGACCGAGGTGCAAAACCTTGAGGCCGGCCAATGGGGGTTGATGGGGGGCGTGGAGTGGACCCGCCCCTAGAGTTTAAAAGAGTGGACCCAAGGAAAAGAAAAAAAACTCCGGAGAGACTCCCACGATAGATTCCCGAAACAGAATCCGGCTGACGAAGGAAGTGCGATGGCTCCCGATCGACTCCCACGATAGAATCCTGAGAAAGAATCGACGGATCTAGGAAGAAAGCGCGAGGCCAGAGCCTCCCGATCTAATCCCGACGATAGACTCCCGAGATAGAACCCGATGGACTAACGAGATTGACTCCTGAGACGGTCGACTAAAGAAGACGTGAGAAGCGGAAACTCATGCAGACACCAATGTTAAATAGAACTAGCTGGCTGAATAGAACGAACACCTGTAACTGATTTTTTTTTCTCTTTCCAGTGATCTTCTGAATGTTGTACCTCAAATAAACATTTGATTAGATCACCGTAAAAAGTAGTTTTTAATAATTAGCTTGGCGTCCACCTGCAATCGAGTCCACGACGTCACAGCCCACTTTTTGAAAATTCAAACGATCATGAATTATCTTGTATGCTAAACCACGAGAACATCATATTATCGTTGCAATGCTGTCAGTTCTCTTCGACAATGCAGAGAGCTTCTAATACTCTCCCTTACGTCAAAGTCAGGTTTTGGGTCCCCTGGGGCCCCCCCGCGATGCGGTGTACATTACGCCAGTGCTCTACCATCGACCAAAATCAATTCTATCTGTTGCTCAGTTAATTCTGTCGAAATCAAAACTGGACGGCCGCTGCGATCTTAACAATTTTGAAACGGCCTTGAGAAAATTTCTCCACCCAATTGTACACTGCTTTACTTGATAAACACTTCTCTCCATAAATAGGTAACATTTCTTTATGGACTATTTTTTTATTTAAGTCCTTTCCCCCACAAAAAATATGGCCTCAGCAAGCTGCTCTTCTATCCTTCAACCATTCAATACCATCGCCATTTCTGAAACTACATTACGTATGCGTGTGAGTGCTACCTACTCAATATGATATGAATATCATAAAGCTGTAGAGGGCTGGCATCTGTCACCATTCTTTGCAGATATGTTACTACTTTAAATCCTGCCATATGCATTTGTGACTTTCTCTCGTAAAAAGTGGCATAATCTATTGATCCTTAGAATTTTCTGCTCTATCCACTTCAATTCCTGATAATGCAGAAATTAAAAGCAATCCCAGACAGAGAAAAGAAACTCGATTGGAACAGCGATAAAATGGGCAATTCAAAACTCATCAGCAGGAATTCGAGGCTGGTGTTTCTGTCGAGACATTGATTTGATTCCTGGTAGCACTGACGTGTGGAGGTGCCGCTGCACCTTAAATCTGTTAAGGTATGATGCGGAAGTAAGTCCTCGTCACTTGAACGTGGTTCAAAATTACGAGATCCGTCTTCGAAAGCCCTCGCGTTGATTTAGAGAGCGACACTTGCTTATTTCATTTTACGTCAAGAAGACCATGAGTTTTTATATATATTGTTACGAATTTTGTATAAAATAATGTAAATAATTTGGATGTGCAATGAATTTATATTATTCTATGCTATATTTATTTCATGTTAAAATTGTAATATTCACAAATAACGCCGTCCCTTACGTTATAATGGCGATTCAATGGAACTTGGCGAAATAGCCAAATTGGCATCATTTTTGGCGACCATTGGCGATCAATTTGGTGATCCTCTGGATTCTTCTAGAAATTAGTGGAGAAATCCACTAATTTCACGATCTATGACGCAAGCATCTTTCTCGAAGTTTCGGCCACGGCTATAAATAGAGCGATACTCGCCGCAACAGTCAGTCAGTAGCCCGACAACCTCGCTCGTCCGCTACTTTGGCTCGAATGAGCCTTTCTACCTCAGTCGGTCTTAGGCCACGCCTCCGGCCTCCCTGATTGGATCGCCCACGGCCGCTCGTCCATCCCCCTTTTTGGGACTTGTTCACATTGTAGCTCCTTCATTCTTTTTTTTTCCCCTTGCCATTGAGTAAAAGCGATCACTCGCTGTCGCTCGTCATCTATCTTATTTACTATTTACTAACAGTCAGTCTGGTTTTGACTAGCGATTAGTAAACTTGCCTTGACCGTGAAGACTAGCAATTAGCTTGACTGTTCAATATTACGAGTGGTGCTTGTGAATAATCTTTTACGTACGTGTATTTTAGACACTGCTTATTGTGTCTGAGTGCTGTTGAGGGTGTGAAATCCTTCTGGTATTTATTCTGTGAATTTTGCTGCTGAATCCTGTAGTTCAAGGATTGATTTTCGACAATAAATACTCATCGCTCTTAAAGAATTGCCTTGTTATTTACGACTGATTTTGCATAAAATCCTCGAACCCTGATCACCGTAACAATATATATTTGCAGTTGAGAGAATGCCCTATTTGCTTTTTCATTTGAAGGTAGTGTCAATTATCACATTTTTGTAAATATCAATCGAATTTAGTGTTATTTAAATTAAGTTCTATAGGATTCTAAAAAAGGTACACGTGCAAAAATGTTTTCCTCGTCATTTAAAATACTAATGCTGCAAAAAAAGAAAAAACTATGGTCGAATTTTTGCACTTAAAACTATTATTACTAAAGTTCGATTTCCGAAGGAACGAGATGACACGATCCGTTTCGAAATACAATAAATGGCGGAAGATAGTTTCAATAATTGTTAAGAGCCGAAGCACGCCAGAAATCAACACTTCTTTTTATATCAATGAACGTTTTAAACAGACTTGTTACATTTCAGGTGATGAAATGTATCCTCGTAAGCCCGACTACCTGGGCAAGAGTCCTGGACCTGACTATCCCGTGACTGTGGATGAAATGAGAAAGCGTCATTCTGAAATCCATAGAATCGAAGTGCGGGGTCCCATTTGTACAACCTTCTGCACCATCTCACCCTCTTGCGGCCACCTACAGCCACTAACTTATCAACCGGACAGACCTTTGGTACAGTCCTATTTGTGACAAGGTGTCTTTTCAGCTTGCCAAACGAAGGATCAAGGCCCTCCAAACGACCATTTTTGGTTCAGATAAAGGACTCGAAAGAATCCATATACCTTGAACTTTAATTTTATTCAAAAATATACAGAAAGCATAAAATTGATGGGTGGAAGGATTCCTTCCACCCATCCATCGGATTGGATTTGCCATTTTAATTTCTCTCATAATCTACTTTAATATGAAGCATTTGAGAGGGGAGCAGATTTAACAATAAATCTACAATTCTTTAGAGTCTTCAAATCCAACATGTAAAGAAATTGGGGAAAACAATTTTATTTGCAAACCATTCATTTCTTAACTTATAATGCAGAACAGTTATGCCATGGGCTATTGAAAATTAAATGTGTTGATTAAAAAGGAAATAGCCAAGGGAAATATTTATATCCAAATCAGAATGGGCAATTTTTAACCATTCATTGTTGACAGAGGACCATAAGTTTCTTATGTGTGTATCCTTTACACTTTCTCTTTCATATATATATGTATACACAAATATCTCCATAATTTAATTAATCTGTAAATATTATTTTGAATTAAAAATATTTTATATATGAGACTATTTTTCTTGCACAATTTCAATAAATATTCAGAAATATATACATTAAAATTGCCATACCATAAAGGAAAGCTAATGCATAAAGACAATGAATAATTCTGGGGTTAATGAATTCACTATGAACCTTAAGAAAATAATTTTTCCTCTTTTGCTGCCTGAAATCTTGTCCAGCTTCCTCTTCAAACGAGAGCCCTGATATTTCAATTGCTCCTTCCATTAAGCATGTCATTCATTTCTGGTTTGAATCTTCAAAAAAATATTGTCAAGAAATCATTATCGGAAGTTAATTCAGCAATCCTAATGGCTTAACTTTAATCTTTAAGAAAAATTGTAATGAAGAAACCAGATTTAACAACTTATCTATTTCCTAAATTTAGTGGGGTTAAATGCTGTCACCTGTAACCACAAATTAAGACAAGGACCATTTCAGCATTTCTTTCCAGAATTAAAGTATAATATTGGACGTTGCAAATTTACTCAATTTGTCAGACAGTCTGTCAGGACATTTAAATGATGAACGTAAGTTAAAATGTCCTTTACTCAGATGAAATTAGGTTTGAGATTACTGTGGTATTAATATAAGAAAAAGCAGACAATGAATTTATATAGTCACATTGAAAAAAATGATCTATTACAATGGGAACTGTCCAGAATAGGCTCTAACAATATTAAAATAAAGTTATGTCAGCAATTTTGGCTTTTTTTGTTGCGAATTATGGAATATTACGCGAAAGTTTTAATTGCTTTTCCTAGTGAGTGGGAATTTCAGCAAGTTTCCAATCGCAAAAGAAGGGGAAGGGGGAACTGGACACTTATTAACAAAGGAGATTTAAGGTTACACCTGACTAGAGATTGTGATATTAAATATTCAAAATTTGTTATTGAAGCACCAGATTCACACATTCTTCTCATTAAATTCATTTGTTTGCTGTTCAATTATTTTGTGCAACAATTTTATATATTAAATTAGTTTATTTTAATTTGATTCATTAACATGTGACTTTTAAAAGCTGTACTCGCTTCACTATAGCTATAAATTTAATGCTTTTAGAGTAAGTAGTAGTACCAGCTTTCAAAAAGATATTTAAGTTAATAAATTTTCAAAAAATCAATATTAGGTAAGCAGGATCGATCCGAAACCGAAAAACATGGCAAGGGGTCTATGAGACAAAGGTTTGCGAACCTCTGCTTTAGATAATACAGCCTTCAAATATACTTTTCAGTTCTCATGATTAAGGAGGAAAATTTATATCAATACTCTGTTCCTTTTGAGCTATCAAATAGAGATTTGGCAAGGCATTAATGCTAACTAAATATAATTTTAGCATTTAAATAATTCTCACTACAATGCAGAAAAGGGTAAAAAAATAATTTTCAAAGTAACTAATGTTTCAAATTTTGAAAATTTTCTAGTACAATATTAGAAGTTATGTGTGGTTAAAAATTTGGTTCCCTAATGTAATTGTCTCAAATATTTTCCTCTTGAATGTTTACACAACAATCGATAATTTTTTCCTTTTTCTAACATCATAAGGGATTCAAAATATGTATTGAAAAAAGTTAAAATGAAAAGTGAATTTTAAACCAAAATTAGATACAAATTTCTCGAGTAAAACCCACTAATTTCAAAATTTTATTCCATTCAGTGTTCAGGGAAATGTTCAATCAAAACTGAAAGTAAAAAGTATTAAGTAAAAAGTTAATGGATTACAGAATATGGACACTGTTGTGATTAGCATAATTCAATTCTAAGACTTGTGCACAATTATTCATTTTAATACATCTGGAATAAAAACTTCAGAAGTTTAAGGTTTTTGTGACTATTTCAACTTGCAGGGAAACTTTTGGAAAGTGGGGTGACCAGCTTTAACTTACACACCTCATCAATGTAAGAACTTTGGGCCTCATAACAGATTTAACGTGGTTAAGTCCTTGTGCCACTAAAGATCCAAGTCCATAACTCATGACAACATACAAGTATCCAAATGTTTTTATAGGCACAGAATTAATTTCTTTAGAAAAAGAGGAGCTTAATCAGGATATGAAGATTTTTCCCACAAAATTTACATGAAATGTTAAAAATATGTAAAAAATTCCATTAGCAAGTGCAACTGTTAAAGAATACAATAGAAACTAAAACAAATCATAACCAAGATTAAATGTTGGTTAGTAATAAAACATTACAATAGTTAGTAACAGTATGTGGGAACAAACATTGTGTTATTAAGCCAGTTTGTAGTGTAAAGGAAAACAAAGTTTGAATCACAAGTGGTTTTTATTTCCTATAGGCATCACTTTTAACATCACGAATATTAAAAATATTACAGTACAATTTAGGCAATATCTTATATTTTAAAACATCATGCACACAGCTTTAACATGCGAATAAAGGAAAATTCTAAAATAATGCACAATGAAAAACATTGAAAAAATACATAATTTAAAATTTGATTTTAATGATTATTTATATATCTGATGCAAGTCATTTTTACAGCAACAAGATTGAAATTGCAACATTTTTCGATTAAAAAATTCTTAAGGTAATCTATTAAAATCAGAATTTTCAATTTCATTCCCAATACTATCAATCTGGTTAAATTTTTCATAATACAAATCTTTGAATAAAAATAAACTAAAAACATTTTGCATTACAGGTTATAAAGCATTTTTCAATGCTAATAGCTTCTAAGAATGTAATGTACTTAGTCTAATTCTATTGTCAAAACTTATTGTACAGAAAAAGAAATTCACAGTGCATGCTTTTGTTATTCAAAATAATATAAATTATTATATGTTTAGTTATACTTTTAGTAAATATATAGAATTCGAAAATAAATATTCGTTAGAATGGTTGTGTAACTGCTTATTGCTTAAATATTCATAATTCTGTTTTTTTTAATAAAGTTCATTTTTAATAACACATAAATGTTACTTCATACACATAATTCATAATAGAATTTTGGAAATTTTATTTGAAATAATTTTGAGAAGCAATAGCATTTCTACTTAAACTTCACACAACAGCTATTTGAGCATACATTTTTAAGGCAAATTTGGAATGTCTCAAAACATATAATTTATGTTTTCACATAACAGACTAGTATTGGAATGTTTTCATTATTTTTGATTAAGAATTTTTACAACTTTAACGATTTGGCACAACTCACAAGTAAAACAGCAAATGATACTGAAATCAAATCAGACCAAGCATATTTAACTTTAAGAGAAAAATATAAGATTATTTTTGGAATACATGGAATAAGCTCTAAACATAAACACTTATTATTCTTTCATATAAAATTGCCTTTGTTTCCAAAATAGTAGAATTAAATTGTGATATTGCACCACATTTATCACAAATATATATACTTAGTTCTAAGATTCATTCCAAACATTAAACATTTGAGCAATACATTTTCTCAAAATATGCATCTCATTCTATTTTCTTTACACAATCACAATTGATTAACTTACTAAAATACATTAAAACGAACAAAAAGGAACAAAAATAGCTTATTGACAAAAACAATTAAAATATTCTACATATGAAACATTCATGTACAAAGCAAAGTAGAAAATTGAAGACATTTTTGCACAAATTAAAAACTCATTTTAACAATTGAAATTCTAAAAATTATTGAAATATTAAAAAATAATTTAAAATCTAAAAAATTACAAAATAAAATAATCCAAAATTACCCATAAAAAATATGAAGTTTGTCTTTTTTTTATTTAAAAAAGAAAGCTAAATAAAAATACGATTTATATGTAGATAGCAGGGCAGTTGAATACATAAATATACAGATAAAAGGACAAAAATAAATAGCTCTACAAAAGATAAAAACTACTAAAGTAAAATTTTAAGCTTCTTCTCAAAAACATGGATTTCTTGCATTTTTCTTTAAAAAAAAATTGTGCTAACTATTAAAATCTGGATAAAAATATTTCTTTTTTTTATTTACATCTTCTTGACACGTTCTTCCAACTTTTTGAGTTCCTCGCCAATTTCATTTGGAAGGTCCTGGGGCACCTGATCATTGAAGTATTTTTCAATTTCTTTGCATTCCTGGAGCCAGAAATCTTTGGGAAGACTAAACAAGGCCTCTGAATTGACAGGGGTTGACAAACCATCGAAATTCATGGTCCCTTCTCTTGGAATGTAGCCAATTGCAGTTTCCTAAAATTATATTAATTTCCATAATTCAAATTTTTAATCAGCGATCAACTTTTTATTCTGTTAAAATAATTCTAAACACAGTTAAATAATACCTATTATTCATTAAGACTGCACCTGATTGATATACGAAATGATAAATCTTGCAAGGAAAAGAGAGTTCTAGCACATATATACAGGAAGCCTCAACAACAGGGCTACAAATAGTGAGGAAAGGCAGGGTATACAATTGGATAATTGTGAAAATCATAATATTAAGTGTATGGGAATATGTAGTTACTTTTTTAATGTATCAAAAAAAGTAACTTGTGGTCAACTACATACAGGTCAAATAAGGTAACATGTTGTTGTTACTTATGCCACCTGTCTGATGTTGTCAGATCGAGGTCCACGAAATTCATCATGGCAACGGGCTAGAGATACGCCTTTCATTATCCGAAGCTTTGCACCCACGAAGGTGACAGTACGATTTTTGCTCACGATAGATGACAAAACCATTTGGACCCACTGATTTAATGAGCATGTACTCTGTGTGTACTCGGCGGATATTTGGTGGCATCGGGCATCGAACCCAGGCCTTCTGGTCTGGCGTCCGATGCTCTAACCACTAGGCTACCCACGGCCCCTGGTAACATGTTAAATAGTAGTGATGCTATCAACAAGTTTGTCATACTTTAATAACTGAATTCGTCCCAAGAAATAGTCAAGGCTTGATAGGGCCTGTGACAATGAACAATGCATAGGACCATCATGCATAATCAGCTGTTTAAATGTGGCATCTAAGTGGTTGACAAGTATCATGAAATCCGGCATATAAAACGCACCTACACTTTCAAGCTGCATTTTTTTAATTTTTAGGTACTTTCACTGTATAATATGCCCCTCCTTTTTACGAAGAATCTTGAAATGTACAAGTGTAATGCTCTTATGCTTTGAAATTATTTATCAGAGATACTATCCCAGGCTTCTTAAAATATAGTATGTTTCTAGAACTGTAATCTTTTAATACTAAAACTACCATAAGCAATCAAATGACCAATTATGAACTTTTATATAAAAAATGCGCATAAAATCTTATCGTTTTTGCACATTTGACTTCATGACTTTTTCAATTAATTATATACAATTAATATCCTATTATTTTTTCAATTTGTATTTTTTGCTTAGTTATACTTGTCGTATACCGTTATCTACCACAACCATTCATTTGACCAGGAGAATAATCTATTGCTTTATAAGGTTATCGGATCAGAAATTATGATGTACATGCGCATTCAAGTTATTGTATTCAATTAGTTGCACATTTCTGCAAAGACTTTTGCGTAGTTAGTTCAATCAAAATAACTGAATAAAAAATTTCAAGAAGGTATATAAAATTTTAGATTGGAAGTAGCATAGTAAGTAACATAAACAAAGTCTAGGTAGGTAGCTTATATTTTATTTTGATAGCTTTACTCCAATACCAATACTGGTTACTCTTTACCCAGAAAAATGTCGGAACAATCAAGATAGTACAAGTTCTTAGAAGATATAAATAATATAGAGTTAGAGTTTTCGGAAATTGGTGAGGATGAATTTTCTGAAAATGAAGATATACTGGTTGAAAATGATAATGATCTATTAGACAATGAATTTGAATGAACTGATACTGACAATGAAGAGGAAAACATTATGAATATAAGCCGTAGACGAAAAAGAATGAGATTACTCTCAAGTTTTGAAGAAGAGATAGAAAAGAAATTAACAGCATATTACGATTGATAAATCTGTTTGGATAGAAATACAAACATAGGTGGTACATCTGGAAGATCACTATTTCATAACATTTTCAGGCAAGAAGGAGGATATACTCAACATCATATGCAAAACGTCATATTATGAATGGTAAAATTGGAGATATTTTTATGGATAATTGACCACTGTGTTATGAACCATATCAAGAAAGGTTCCTTGAAAGAAGCAAAGAGAATGTTAGGAACCAATTTCAGTTTATCTCAAGAGAAATTGGACATAACTGATCAAATGGCAAGGAAATATACCACAAAAATCAAAGTCTTGCAATTGGCCTCTCCAAGTATTTTTCAATGTTCTTAATTTAATCTGGATTTTGTACTAGCAAACGACAGTAGAAAATATCTTGAGTCAAGATTTTTTACTCCAGTTAGCAGTAGAACTTGCACCAATTTTCAATAAACTCATGAACAATTAAAAAAAAGAACAAATCTAAAAGGAACATTGCCTAAATGTACTACAGATTTTTTATCAACGTAAGACGCGTCAAACAGCATATTGTAATGATAATAAAACCATTAAAATTTGTTCTAAATGTCAAAAATATGTTTGTGGAAAATGTACAATGGAGACACCCAGTATATGTAAAAATATGCAATGAACAATGAATTAAAAACTTTTATTCTTTATTTTTAATAACTGGAACCAACAATATACTTTTTGTTTAATTACAATGAAGTTACTTTCAGGAAGCATATAGGAATCAATCTGGAAAAATGAAGACCGGTCCTTTGATCGGCTATGGTAGAAATAGGTATGTATTAAGGGTTGGCATGTTTAGTGTTAAGTTAATAAGGAATGTCATTTCCTTTAAATAAACAATTTTTCGATTTATATTGAAAAGGCCAACTTTTTTTTTATCCCCATCTCTTATTTTTAAAACCATCATTTTTATATTCAGCATATAATATGCACCTGTAAATCTTGATATTTTTAGGGTTAGAAATGCATGTTATACTCCAGATTTTACGGTAAATGACAGGAATAAAGATGGCGGGAACCCCCCCCCCATGGCACACTGAAGGTTGTATAGATGCATGGTAACACTTGCTCCAAGAGTAAGCATTTTATACCGTAAGAGGTAATTAGGTAACAAGTATGATCTAATGAGTTGAACTCCCACATAGTTAGCTCCAAACATTAAACATAAAATACTACTTAATTGCAAATCACACACACATCAGCATTCACCACCAATCACAAATATGGACAATGTACGGGCTGTAGATTCCCCTCCTTAAGTATTGTGCTTCATTTGTGAACACGAAGAGTGGAGAATTAAGATCCATAGGCCACTGTTACCATAGTGAAAAAGCTATGAGCCCTTCAACTACCTAAATGTGCTGTAGCAATAAAAGTACATGATGTTTTCATGTAGTCCTCCAGATTATGCAGTGAACAATCTTGACAAACAGCATTTTAGCTCATATACTTGAAATTGAATTGATTACTATCATAGCCCTTTCAACAACATTCGGCCACTGAAAAATTTCATAATTTTGATCCTGTTTTTAAGAGACAAGGATGACACCAAGTTGACATCCCACTTTATAATATGAGGACTTTGAGATAGGAGAGATTTAATGACAAATCTTTAGTGGCATTCGAATTCAAACTCACTACACTGTCATTAGTTTACAAACATGACCACTCTGCTACTGCAGTCAGAAGAATATAAGAGACTTGGGAGAAACAATGCGGAGAAAATATGGTAGCTGTGACATCATGGAATTTAGTTTTCTTCAAGACAAATTTAACAAATATAAGATATGGAACTGTGTAAGCCCAAATTAATATTGTCTATATTTCAGATTGCTGAATATAAATCAAAAATGCCTTTGATCTGTAATAAGTTATGCAAGATATAACTACAATGAACTAAAAAACAACGACAACACCAATTGTTGAAAAGCAATGTTACTTTCATTATTCATTATCATTTGGGCTCTTATCAGTGATCATTTATTACAACAAAGTTAGGAATTTAATGACTATCTTAATTGTAGCAATAGACATTGCTAAATTATATACAATTCTTGATCCCTCAGATTCCAAGTTAAAAACTTATAAGAACATTTTATTCCTAACGAATAAGTTAATATTGTTACGTAGATCGGGGTTGGAGGATTTTATGCAAAAGCAGTCGTAAGCAACAAGACAGTTCTTTGCGAGCGATGCGTATTTATTAGCGTAAATCAATCCTTAAAAATACAGGATTCAACAGCAAAGTTCATTGAATAAATAACAGAAGGATTTCACACCTTCAACAGCACTCAGACACAATAAGCAGTGTCTAAATACACGTATGTAAATGATTATTCACAAGCACAGCCGAGCTGATTAAGTTCAAGGCAATCGCTAATCAAAACAGTGCTTCCTACTCGCTGGTTGAAATCAGACTGACTGCTGCGGCGAGTATCTCTCTATTTATAGCAGAGGCCGAAAATTCTGGAAAGATGCGCTCGCGCCACAGATTGTGACGTTAGTGGATTTTTCTACTAATTTCTAGAAGAATCCAGAGGGTCCCGAACTCGCCAACATGGTCACCAACATCGCCAAATTGGTCGCCAAAAATTATGCCAACTTGGCTCTATCGCCAATATTTCGCCAAGTTATCAATGAATCACCATTATAACGTAAGGGACGGCTTGCTTGTGAATATTACAATCTTAACATGAAATAAATATAGAGTAATATAAAGGCATTTTACATCCAAATACAAATTATTTACATTATTTTATACAAAATTCGTAACAATATATTTCGCCCTGATGAAGTATATAAACAACTTTTTTTCTTCCATTTGAATTTCCAAATATTTTAAGGTAAGTTTTATCTTAAAAATCATTTTAACATTTCTAAATAGATGAAAAACAAAAAATATAGCCTAATACTCTGTATTAATATAGTATGTAAATATTATGAATGTAAAAAAAAATCTTAGTTTAAAATTTTTAAGCTTTTTTGCATAAAACACAAAGAATGACAAAAGGGAATGATAAATAGTTAAATAACATCAACATTCTTCATACCTGAGCAATGTCTTCACCATCCACTCTACGACAAATCCAATCCAGTACACGACTATTCTCGCCAAATCCTGGCCATAAAAATTTGTTATCATCATCCTTCCTGAACCAATTTACATGGAAGATGCGGGGAAGCTTGAGACCTTGCTTTTTTTCAAAACTCAGCCAATGTTTCAAGTAGTGACCAAAATTATATCCAAAAAATGGACGCATAGCAAAAGGATCATGCATAATCACTTTTCCTAAATTAAAGAAAATTCATTTAAGTATTACCAAATAGAAAATTTAACTCTACCAAATTTTAACACTCTGTCTATATTAAAATTTTCTATAGTGGTAAAAGTTTCCAAAAATTGAAAAATACATAGAACTTTAAAAGCTGTAGATTCAAATAAAAATATTATACATTATGTAACAGATATAAATGTGTTTTATAGAAGAATTTAGAAAATTTTACCCTTGTGTTCTGCAGCAGCTGTTGCCTCAGATCTCATAGCTGCACCAATGAAAACACCATGTCTCCAATTAAAAGATTCATAAATCAAAGGAACTCCTGAAAAAATACAGTTTGGTATTTAAAATTTAACTTCAAAAATCTAAGCATAAATAAGTTACATGAAAAAAAACTGAAAAGTATGTAATAATTCAAAAGAAACAAGTTGATTTGGAAATAGATTGCTTTTAAAGAGTAAATTATTATTATTACAATTTGAATAGCAAAGGAATTTTAAAAACTTGTAATCCTATTGTTTACCTTTCATTGTTGTAAATACAAATACATTAAAAGATCACAAACATTGATTATTGAATTATTTTATACCTTACTTGTCCTTATTTACCTTATTGTTTCTGTTATATCTACTAAAAAACAGACTTAACCAGTCATGATTACCCGATTCTTTCAATATCTGGCACTTGTGGATACCTGGAAGTCTAATTTGTGAATTATTGAACTAGATTTCACAGCTCCACATAACAATGACACATGCGAATTTTTCCTTATTTAATATTTTTTGAATATATACATGCACAATGAGAAACACAAAAGTTCTGACAAATATAAAATTGCCTGTTCGGGCCTATAATTTATCACAGGCAGTTGCGTGTTAGCCAGGCCTGGTCTAAACGAGAGTGAGAATGATGACTTCTTACTTTTAACTATACTGAAAAATTATAGTTGAGCTAGTATAATGCTCTATCTACACAATATATCATATGAATTTATGACAAAATTATCTAAATTATTTTTCCCAACTCCTTTAAGCAGAATTAGAACTCGATTCTCATAAAGCCATGCTACCAAAAGGCAAGTTAACCATACACTTAAAAAACCCCAACACGTTAACTCGAAAGAAAGATAAAGACTAGGTTGGGAGACCAATTTTTCCAAAATTAATTTTCAGAAGAATTTTATTGTTTTAAAGAACATAAATAGGTTTAGAGTCACAATTATTAAATAAATAATATATATCCCCCTTTGGTTTTAAAAAATATATTTTTATGAAATTTTAGCAAAGTTTTCAAAATTAAGAAAAACACCATAAATAAAAATACATTGGACATAAAGCAATTTGAATTTCACTGACATATTTATCCATCAGAAGTGTCACAAACCACAGGCTATAAAATATTTTAAGAAATAACTATCTTATGAGCATTTAAATTTGATGTTAATGAATTTTAGTCAAAATTACTGTATCTTTAGCCGTTTGGGTACCAAACAGCGCAATCGTGCTGTTGAGATTTTATGTCAAGAAAACCTAGTACATTTCTAACATTATGGACAACTGACTGTGCATTATCGATTGTTGAAGTCGCACGCTCAGATTTACTGAAGCAAGTACATTACACAACTCTTTTTAAAGTAAAAAGTACATTTTACAACAGGTAAAACAATACTATAGTCTGATTGGGATTCATCTGTGTAAAATGAACAAAGTGCTATCAGTATTTCTCGACATAAAATAAAACAAGAGCTATCCCGCTGCTTGGGTCTTTTCAATACCCCCTGGGACTCAAATGACTAAGCTAAAAATAGCTGTAAAATGAGATTAAATGTAACTATCTTAAAACATACAGGTTGTTACACTCAAAAGGGCAGTTTGTTACACTCTAAAATATATGTTATAAATTTCATTGAATTTGATTGGAATTTTTTGGAGATATACCATTTTTCATGCACAAATTATCATAAAAATTTCATTCTTGATAAAAACACATTAAAAAAATATTCTTATAAAGGTAGATAAAGTAAATGCTATAAAAACAGCTTTAAAAACTATAGTTTCCTATATTATTCCTTCAATATTTATATTTCTTTTCTTTAATAGCCCTCACATCAAACACCTAAAAATCACTTTCAACCTAGTCAGATATCTTAATTACAGCGGTCTTCTCTCAACAAATGAAAATTCAAAAAAATAAAATAAAATGATCAGTTTTTAAGTGTACAACACAACCCTTGTATTACAAGCCATTCTACTTATCTGCCTTAAAGATTACTTTTCATCAATTAGTATGACTAAAATTACATTTGTTCATGGATAAGTAATTCACTACTGACCTTTAGGTCGCCTGCCTCCAAAGATGATTGCACTCACAGGCACTCCATTGGGATCTTCCCAAGCAGGATCCATGATGGGACACTGCTTGGCTGGACAACAGAACCTGAAATGGTTCAATATTCAAGATAAGAAAACTTTTTTACAGCCTCAAGATGAAATTTTAAAAGAAAATTTAAATCAACTCATTTCAAACTATATTTTAATCAAAACAATAATTGATTTGATGCTTGAAAATACAGATCCTTCATAACAAACAGAATAGGAAAGGTTTTACCTGAATTTTGTAAGTACATAATGAATACAGAAATGCAATTATTAATTAATATAACAAAGAAACGCTATTTTGTAAAAATAAAGTGAATAAAAATATATAAAAACTACCATGCTAACAAATGAACATTGTTTTCATAGGTTCGATTAAAAATACACATTATAATACTGATGAATAAATTTTATCAAATAATGTTAACATGGTGGTATTTATAAATCTAAGAATGCCATTTTCACATGAGCATCTCAAACTTGCCTTGAATTAGGATGTGCAGATGGTTTCTTTACTTCAGGAGTCCAATTTTCCATTCCTAACCATGAAGTAATTTTAACTCCTGAAGGCATTTCATCTTCCAAACCTTCCCAGAAGAATCCACCATCATTTGTTTCAGCAACATTTGTAAACACTGTGTTTTTTTGAATGGACAGCATTGCATTTGGATTAGTTTTCATTGATGTACCTAAAAGGGAAAATGAAAGAAAATTTAACCAAAACTTGTTATGTTACTACACCTTTATAAAAATAGATGCTTAAAATTTGGATTGCGTAAAAAAATATAAGTAAAAATAGAATTATATTTATAAATTTGATTTTCATGAAGTCTCCCTCCATTTTTAAATGTTGCAATTAGGAACGAGACATTTTTGATGCAATTGTGTGCTTCAAATATTTTTTCAAACAAATATGTTGACCCAAAATACAAACCAATTTCCTCATAAATTTAAATTGAAAGAAAATGAAATTACAAGAATGAAATTTTTAATTTCTATTCACACACAGAATTTACACATCAATATCTAATCAAAATAATACTGGTGATGATACAAACATACCAAATTAAATGATACTGTATTAAATTACTTTCATTTCTAAGAGTGAAGAAGGAAAAAGATGTAAATTCTGAATTACCTGGAGCAACTCCAAAAAATCCATATTCAGGATTAATAGCTCTGAGCTGTCCCTGTTCATCAAATCTCATCCAGCAGATGTCATCTCCAACACACTCCACCTTATAACCAGGAAGGGAGGGATTCATCATGGCCAAATTAGTTTTGCCACATGCACTGGGAAAGGCGGCAACTACATATTTCTTTTGGCCTTTTGGGTTGGTGATACCCAAGATCTACAATAAACAGTAAATCTTTCTTGTAAGGTGAAAAAAGCATGCAATTTAAACACATTAAAAATTCAAGAATAAAAATGATTTTAAACTGTAAATATTAATTTTAAAAATATTAAAAAGAACACGAATATTTCTTTCCTACAAATTGATTTTTAAAATTGCATTGGCAATGTTGATTACTGGGCAAATTTACTTTAATATTGTTATCATGCAACTGCAACATAATTTATATATAATTCTAGCTAAAATATTGGCAAATTTAATAAAATATTTGACGATTAGGGATGGGAAATAATGATTTCTATACCCATTTTTTTCTTTTAATTTTAAGAAGAAATGTTGGGGTCACTTCACGCAGCCTTTTCCCTATCTCCGTAATGTTAAAAATGACCAAATTTAAGGAACATTTTTGAAAAATTGACAATTTGTACAGTCATGAATTTTTTTGTGTAGATTTATTGTATTGTTTTTATTATTTTAATGAGAGCATTTTTCAAAATTTTGATTAGTTTTTTTTTAAAAAATTCATATGTGGAGCAACACGTTAAAATTATTAAAACGATGAAAATTCTTCTACATTTTAATCCATAAAATTTTTTTGAATACTTTTTTTGACAAAATCTCTCATTAAAATATTTATTTGTATAGTGTTAACATACGTGCAAAGTTTCAAAGCTATAAATTAAGTAGATTTTTCAAAAATGTTCCTTTTGTGTTGAAATTTACACTTTTGAGAAATAGTGATTTAAAGTAAAAATTTACTATTAACTAATACGTACCAGAACCACAACTTGGATTTCAGGTATCATATGCAAGATCATCTTCTTGTCTACATTTTAATTGTTTGTTTTTATTTCTAGCTTCTTTGGTTCATTGTAAAACTGCCTATTTCGCTTTCTTAATATGCGCATGATCTACTTCTTCCAACGCTCGACATTTGTAAAATCCAGGGTTTGAATGTTTAATACATCTAAAACTTTTAATTTGGTAATGAAACCTTGATTATATAAAAATGTAGCTTCAAATACTATAGTGTTTTAAGTTCCTAATAGTATAAATACAGTTTTTGGAACTATAAATCAAATACAATTTGAGGTTTCATTGAAATTTTAAGTTTTACCATGAAAGCACCTAAATAAAAGTTCAAGACTAGAGAAATCTCTAAATACTTTTTTAATGCAATTGCTAATTGCAATAGATGAGTTGTGTTAAGCTTATATGTGTCACCTTTCAGTATGAACCTATTATATTCACACCACGAATCACCTCCCATGGGGCATAAGCCGTGTCGTATTTTCAAATCTGTGGAAAGTTTATGAAAAAAATATAGCCCAAATAGTTTGCATCATGACTGACAAGTTTTCTGAGTTGCTTCAAATAGCCACACGAAACATAGTATCTTTACAATTTGTCTATTCTTGCATCTGTTAATCTATAACGACCTCCTAGAAATTTTTTGTCATCAAGATTTTTGCCTTTAAATTTTAATTTTAATGCTCTGTCATGTCTCCATTTTTTTCTCAACATGACCAACACATTCTAATGTTTTAATGTTGACATCTTTCTAAGGTTAAGATTCTAAAACTGCTTTGTATGCTTTAAAGTCCTCATCACCCAAATATTTTGTCGCAATTAGTAAATCGTAATTTGTGTATCGTAAATTGTGCCGTGCCTCTGAGCAATGGAAAATACAAAGTGCACCTTCAACTTTCATCCCTCTACTATTTCCGAAGTAATCTGCCGAACACTCAATGTTATGTACATTGCCGTTAAAATTACTTGAGTATTTCCTCTATAGTTTTTCGGCATCTACAACTTTCCCAGTGTTCACACTAACTGCTGTAATACCATTCAGAGAAACATGACCCCTATTTTGCCAAATGCCATAGACAAACACCGGTACATTAGGACTTGCATTATTAAATTATATTATTTCGACAGCAGTTATATATATAATACCATAGACTGGCTACTTTCTGTGTCGTGTTATTTAATGCCCCCCCCCCCTGCATGAACTCATAAAACCACTTTGGTGGACGTGACAATTCATAACTACAAAATATTTTCGCAGTTGCTTCTCTTTTCCAATAAAAATAATAGCATATGAAAGCCCAGTGTTTACTTCATATAATTTTGTATCTTTTTTGATTAACTACTGTTTTAGTAAACCTGGTATTAAGAAATGTTTGAATAACATCACAAAAGTCACAACATGTCAACAACTTTAGAACCAAACTTTGGATTTGGCGATCAAAATTTATGTGAATACCTTGTTTTTTACATTTTATTTATAATAAATGTGGTTTCAAAGCACAAGAAAACAGTAGAATGTCCATTATTTCAAAAAAACTTTCAAATGAATCTAAAAGGAAACATACTCTTTATTTAACTTACCTAACTTATATATAGCCTTTTAAAGTTGAATTATTCATTTATAATTTGAATTCATTATTCTGACTTATGACGCATTTAATTTCTGGAAAGTTTGGGTTTTTGTACCTTTGTTTCCAAACTTTCGTTTTTTAAACATTTTATTGTTAAACTAAAGCATGTTAAAAAATGTTTTGATAGAAACAATGTTTCCAATAGCAGAAATTCGTAAAATATTTGAAGAGGTAAAAAACAACACGCGAGTTTCCAGAAAGTAAACAAACAGCTACAATTATTCACTTCACTTCTTTCCTGAACAAGTTACGGATCAAAATAAATCCTTTTAATCAATTTAAAATATTTGATGAGGCTGAAAAGTAGCAAGTATCTTTTGTTTTGAAATGAAAGGGGCGTGGCAATCAGATGTTTTTGGGTTTGACGGATGTAAACACATTTTTTTAAAAATATTAAAAATACTTCTAATTCAACTAGAACAAAAATTTAAATTGCATTAGAAAGAGAAAGAGTGGTATTTTATTGTTCAATCAAAATTGAAAAATCGATTTTTGGATCGACTTTTGTGAGGTGACCCCCTTAACCAGTTCTCATCAATAGCACTTTTGTAACACTAGCAAATAAACTAATACTAAAATAGAGACATGTATAAGTAAATGATGTATATATTTTTAGTACTTTATTAAATTCCATTTACGTACATACTACATTTAATGCAGTTTATACAAAAAAATTGACAATTTTTACTACCCCACAGAAATTATATTGTTACAGCAGAAGCAATTTATATCAAGAATTCTATGTCAGCAAAACACAATGGGTGTCCAATATATTTATTCAAATATTAATTACAAATAAATAAATATATTTTTTTTAGAATTTTTTATATTCCGTTAAGAAATTACCAAAGATTTTTTTTTTACAATGCTTTAATGTACGATTTCAATGTACACATCATTAAGCAGAAACTTTTCTATTCTTTATGAAACAAGTAAAAAACATAAGTGAAAATCATTATTTTAATAGAAAGTGTAGCCATACTTTTTGGACACCCTATATTTTATGTTTATATTGATTTATACTTATATTTTAATGCTTACATTTGAAAAAGAAAATTACCTATACTACAGCATGTCATTAAGTTTTTTTTTCCTTTAAATCAATTTTTTTATAAATACGTTAGCTAATATATCATACCTAAAGACATACCTAGTGTTTAGCTAGTTAACACATTTTATTTAAGACAATTATTCAAATACTATTTTTAACAAAATCTAATTTCATCTTTAAATTTTATAAAATCATTACTCTAATAACAAAAATATAGGAAATTTTCACTCAAGTCTTAAAATCATAATTAACATTATGAAGGAAATAATTACACCATCTTCTGCAATCTATTTAAATCTGCAAAATGTCACACAGACATGAATCAACAGTGTATCAATGTTTGAATAAATGAGAAAAATAAACTTATGAAGAAGCGAGTGAGAAAAAATAAACTGACTGAGATAAAGTGAGACAAGTAAAATTACTTTGTTCTATTTGGAAAAATATATGGAAAGTTATTTCATGGTCCAATCATGGATCAAATGGTACAGAAGAATGAAAAGTTTTAAAGGAAACTGATTTTTTTTCTTCAAAAGGCTGTATTTTTACTACTCCCATTCCTAAAAATTAACACCGTTTTAGAAGACAATCAAAAACTTGCAATAAACTGAATGTGCATTTTGTTTTAATTTTAAATTGGCACTATTTTGGATTTTAAAAAACAAAAAATTACTTGAATAACTTTAAATACAATTTAAATATTCAAATAAGGGTAAAAACTTATTTCAATAAAATTATCAATCAATTTAATCAATTTAAATCAATTTAACATTTTTTTTTAAAAAAAAATCTAAATTAAAAGGAAATTTTATTTAAAACCGAAACAGATTTTTAGGTTACTATTAGCCTTCTTATAAAAAAAATTCAAATATTTTAATAAAACTGCAATTACTATTCAATGAATTAAAATTGCAGACATTTGAATAATTAAGAACATACATTATGGTATAAATTTACTTTTACTACTGTCATACAGATTCAAAATAGTATATAACTGGATTGAAGCCTTCGTTTAAAATTCATTTGAATTTTTATTACTATTTCAGTCTATTATGTAACAGATTTTCTAAATTAAATCAAACTTTACTCTACAAAATCAGTGTTGCAATATTTTTCATATATAATGGAAACATGAGAAATAATTTGGTAGGATTTATAACTCACCAACATATGCTCAGCTAACCATCCTTCCCTCTTTGCAAGAATGGATCCAATCCTAAGAGCAAAACATTTCTTGCCTAACAAAGAATTTCCACCGTAACCACTACCAAAAGAACATATTTCATTGTTATCAGGAATGTGACCAATGATGGTTTTCTGTGGATTACAAGGCCAATTATTTATGGGTGGAGCTGGAAATAGACAAAAATAAATTTTAATATGCAGGATGGAGATTGATAAAATAAAAAAATTAGACCAATTTCATCCAAAATATTGCATTGAATTGGACAGCATATAAATTATGCATTCCAAACTGATACAACTAAATGATTCCTTATTAAATAAAAATATTTATAAAATCAACTGTATCATAAAAAAAACTGAAAAATTGCAAAGATTAAATTTTATACAAGCAGCATTCCATAAAAAGTCAAAGATTCAGAAAATAAATCACATTTATTTATTAAAATCTAACCTTATACTTATATATAATGAAATGTTTTAATACAATAGTCATTTAATTAACCAAAAAGGAGGAGAAAAAATTATAATACAACATTTAATATTTTGAAATCTAAGAGAAGTTTTTTAAAAATTAAGAGAAAAAATACCTAGCTGAAAATGTTAAATTGCATGATTGAGGAGGGATGATGAACAGTGTTCAGCATAATCAATGTTTAAAAAGAACATCAAAAAATTCTTGCATGTTTTTAAGAAATTAAATTTTCTTGCAGAATAAGAAATGTATAACTCAATAAAATAGCTTCAACTCAAAAAATTACAAGATAAAATAAAGAGTATATTCAATAAAAATAATTTAACTATTCAATGTTAATATATTACATTTTTATGAAGACATCAATAAGGATTTTTGGTACTTACATATTATCGCAACCAGGTTGGCGCGATTTGTAAGTTTGAGTAAGAAAGTAAAATAGAAAGAAAATGTACATTTATTAATTACAGATAATTTTTAATACAGTTTTTTATATTATTTTGTTTTAAAATATAAAATAGCAATTAAACCCTTCAGGTTTCAAATTTGAATAAGTTGCAGAATTATTTTTTCGGCGGAAATCTTTTGGCTATTGCTTTTAGCACTGATTGAAAACCGTCTTCGCCATTAACAGCTTGAGCTTGGCACCATATAAATTCGATAAGGTATGAGTCAAGATGATGATGGGCTGTTCCTCTGTTTTTTGTTGCGCCATTTGGCTGAGTCCCACATGCGCTCTACATGTTGTGTGTGAACGCCCGTGTCGGGATCCCCAAAGTTATATTTGTGATTAACAGTTCCATGCAGAAATCCAGCATTTTCCAACTCACTTGTCTTGTATCCTTTCCAGCAATCCGAATAAATAATGCTTCCTTCCTTGATATTTTCGAAAAAATTTTCCATGAGGGTAACAGCGCCTTCTGTTAGGTACAGTAACCAAAAAAGTCTCTTTCGTTTCTCGGCAAATTCCACTGAAAACCCATTGCTGTGGTAGTACACGCCCAGTGTTATTTTTTCTTTTTACAAATAAACTTTCGTCCATTTCCACAATAAGTCCTTCGTCGCCTATTTGCTTTCTTTTTCATCCATTTCAAGGGCACATATCTCTCGCATGTAATTGTTCCAATCTATAACAGTTTTGTCAGCAATTCCCAGCTCTTCTGCACAAAATTTAACTGAGGTTAACTCTTTACACCAACAATAAATGAAGTGCACCGCTGTCACAAATAAAATTCGGCTACCTTCAAACCAATTTCTGGTTCTCACACCCAAGTGTTGATTGCACTCTTCGACATTACATTTCCAGAAGATTTGCTTTACAAAATACAGTTTCATTTTGAGAATTTTTACAAGTACGTTCGTTCGGTATAATTCCATATCCCTGTAACAATTCAACAGCATCGTTTTCACTCACAGGCAGATCCCAAATACCCATAGTTAAAGTATTTCACAGCATTCACTCTAACCAGTAAGCAAAATAATTTCTTTACGAAAAACCACGGAAAACCACGTATAACACGTAGGGTTGCCGTAAGTAGGGTCGCCAAATTTGGTGGTTTATGCGAATTTTGGCCTGGTTGCTTTAATACGCAAGTACCGGATTGGGTATATGGAAGATTTAATAGTTTTTCATAAAAATAAAGTATATTCCCAGAATATCTTAATGTAGCCAATATCAAGGAGCACATGTAGACAAATAATTCTATCTAAAAATTAAAAACTCAAAATAAGACAATTGTGAATTGCAATAAAATAATAACATTTTCTTGAAATAGTAAAAAGCCCTCATTTTTGCGTGCAATATTTTATAAATTACAGGTAATGATGAAAAAAATTTTTTCCTCATACTTAACAAGAAAACCTTTGCCAGTCTTTTTCAAAGGTATCAAATAAGAATTTCAATTCTTAAAGTTCTAGCACCATATGAACTTACTTTTGGTTGGTAAAGGTTGTCCAACAGAATGCAGACATTTTACAAATTCATCTTTGCCCAGAACTTTTAGAACAGTAGAACCCATTCTAGTCATGATTCGCATACAGGCAACAACATAAGGGGAATCTGTCAGTTGAATACCAATTTTGGACAAGGGAGATCCAATTGGTCCCATGCTGAATGGAATGACATACATTGTACGACCTATCAAATGAAACATATATTGTTCAGGAAAAAACTTTTATACAGTTTTTAATTTTAATCTCATAATTAGATTATTTGAATGTAAAAATTTGTAAAATGGCATCAAAATAAAGAGTATTGAAACTTTCCAGTCATAAAATACACTGTAAAATTTTAATATGTAAAATAAATTAAAAACTAAATGATAATTTGATATATTCAAAAATCAGAAAAATTGCCTTCACAAATTACTTATTGAATTAAAACACTGATTCATAAATTAACTAAATTACAAATGTGACTTATAAAAAATATAAATTGATATCTGAAAAATTTAAATGCAATCCTACTTATTTCTCAGGAGGGTTTATCACTTTTTTATCTACAGGAATGGCCCCAGAAGGGAATCTACAGGAATCCCCCAAAAAAAATTGGGGAAAAAATGCATTTATTTTTCAACATAATCTCCTTTCAGCTCTATACACTTTCCCCAGTAATGTTTAATAAGTTTGATACCCTTTTTATAATAAGAACTGTCTTGCTCCTCAGAATAGTCATTAACTGCTGAAATCACTTCATCATTGGAAAATCTTTGACCACTGAGCCATTTTTTCAAGTTTGGGAATAGAGGGGACTAAATCTGGTGCATAGAATGCATAAAGTAGCAATTCAAACTTTAATTCATTAATTTTAGCTATTGCTATAATGGATTTGTGAGCCGGCGCATTGTCTGGATGAAACAACCCTTTCTTAACAGAATGGGAGCGTTTTTGCTTGATTTCTTCGCTCAAATGTTGCAATAAGTTTGCACAATATTTGCCGTTGATATTTTTCCCATTTCAAGATAGTCAATGAAAATTATCCCCCCTGAAATTATAACCAATGCCATGACCTTACCTCCAGATGGACTGGTCTTCACCTTCTTTGGAGCCGATTCTCCCTTCTCAGTCCATTGTTTTGATTGTTCTTTTGTCTCAGTGTGAAGTGATGGGCCCATGTTTCATCCATGATTATGAAGCGGCACAAAAATTCTGCTCTGTTGCTGTGAAACTTTGCTAAACATTCAATTGAAACATCTTCACGATACTGTTTTTGCTCAATTGTGAGCAAAAGCAGCACCCATTTTGAACACAGCTTTCTCATGTTTAAAATTTCAGATAATATGCAATGTACCACACTTTTTGAAATGCCTACTAGTCATCCAGTACCTCTTTGTGGATTTTCTTCATCATTTCTGGAGTTATCACCTCATGTGGCAGACCACTGTGAAGCTCGTCTTGGCAGCTTGTACAGTCTCATTTCAACTCTGCTATCCTATATTTTACTGTTGTAAACGAAGAAGCAGACTCACCCAGAGAAAATCTAGTTCAGCTTTTATAGTGGTTGGGCTGAGACCTTTCAAATAAAAGTATTGTATCACATAATGATGCGACCAATTTTCTCCATTTTCACACATTTACTGAAAATGTTCACTATTGATGGCTGCCAAGCAAATGCTAAACAACGAGGGACCACCCTAGTAAACTGTGTTTCTACTATATTATAACAAACTGGACTAAAGATTTTTAGAAGTTTTCATGTTTTGTTTTTTAAAATATCTATATAATTAGTATGTTAGCAAATTATTTTTGAAATTTGTTCATTTATAACAGATGAATTAGTTTAATATATTGAGAATGAGTACTTTAAACAAAGTTTTTGAATAACATATGTCAAAGTTTTTAAAAAGCTTGCAAACAAACTGGTATAGTCTGAAATAGTTAGACTGGTATAGACTCAGAAAAATCTGTCAAAGAATTGCCTGCTCATCCATTTAAAATCATTTATAGATGTGGTCTAGAAAATGTCTACATGGCATTTAATATATAATAAAATTGATTGATGAACTTTAAAATAATACAGCTTGTATTCACTCTCCAAATATGTCTTTTGGGAATAAAAACATATCTATCTAGCACTGCCACCTTTTTTCTCTTCACTTTTCTCATAATAAATTTCTGAAGGAGCATAATATGTATTCAACCAGAAAATTTTACAAAAATGAGTGCTTAAAGTTTACCCTGAGAGATATTCTAGCTAGCTCACTATATCAAAATTAGCATGGTGAGTGATACTTGAGGAGGAAGTATTAAAATATATGCTCAGAAAAATATTAAAAAATGAATTAGTATTGTCATAAACCAACCAAATCACTACTAAATAATTCAAACATTATATTAACTGTGTTAACCTTTCATGCAACCAGGAAATCTTTCATCTAATGCTGCCTTCATATCTTGTGGTGAAAGCCAGTTACCAAGGGTACCTTTCACACCTTCTCGAGGGGTAGGAACTGTGTCAGTCTTATTGGGGGTAGACATAAAAGTCAAGCTCTCTACTCTGGCCACATCAGCAGGATCTGTGCGAGCAAGCCAACTGTTGGAATAAAATGGGAATTTTATTAATTTTTAACACAGACACATTAATATAGTTACTTTTATTCCCTTCATATAACTGAATTTGTAAAAATTGAAATTTATATTGATCTTTGCTTCCCGTAAAAATATAGAATTTAAACACCCTTTAATTTTACCATCTAACAAAATAACTTTATAAAAGCTTATATAATATGATACATAAAAATAAATTTTTAAGCTTAATTTTTTTCAGACATCTTCAAATTCATGTAAATATCCCCCCCCCCTTTATGCTCCATTTCCCCCTTTAAAAAATTGTTCCTTTTGCTATTTCAAATTCCAGACACTTATCTATGTTTGTAATAATTTAAATATTTAAAGAAGTCTTCAATGAATTGAAGAATTAATAATCATTGCTATTACATTTATTATAAATTAATCATGCATCAGTTGAACTACTGAACTGAACTATCATACACTAAGTTGCTCTCATATGATTAAAATCTTGATATAAAATATTTAATGATAGAATTGATGAAAAAGTAATTGCATACATCTAATGATAAAAGATGTAATCACTGCATTCAATACATGACCAACTTACCAATTTTCATATTTTGTTAGTGGTGTCACCATCCCCTGTTTCAACATGAGATTGAAAAGATAATCATTTTCTGATTCACTCCCATCACAGATGTGAAGATTGTCTGGCTGGCAAATTCTTGCTTTTTCTTCCACGTAAGACCTGACACGCTCATTCAGTCTACTCAGATCTCCATGGACAACACTCAGGTGCCTGCTAGCACCATTGCAAAGAGCCTGTGCAGGGCACTGATTTAAGTACTGATTTTTCTTTACTAAAAAAGAACCATACCTAAAAAAAGTTCAGATAAATTTAATAAAAGTTTCAAATAAGAATTTAATAATTTCAGATAAATTTTTGAAAATAGATCTTTTAGAGATTCAAAGTTAATAAATTTCTATAAATGCAATAAAAAATTTACATCATAAAATTATCCAAGTGCATTAAGAAATCCAATGGTATAAATTACTTGCAAAACATTAGTACATTGCATAACAGTGTATGCTTTAATTATACTCTTTATTAAATTTTAAAATAAGACATTGTTATTAATTAAATATACATAAGACAAATGGGACAAAATACAAAAAAGTATCAGTTAGCGTGCATGCAAAATGCAAGAAAAAGTATATACATTATTAAAATACAATTTTTATTAGATTATTCAAGAGATGTTTAACTATGATTCTTTCTCCTTTTCTCCACATTATTTCATTTTTTCTAAATCATAGTTCACTTTGTCCTTTGAATGTAAAAGTAATGTACTGAATGTTTAAGAAAACATTAGAAAATTTACAAGAAAATGAATTCTTCTCAAACGAATCACCTTCGAGTTCATGCAAAGAAAGATCCCAACATGTTTAAATTTTTTTTAAATTTTACAGTGAAAATGGGCCCAGAGTGCTTCAGTGAGAATGATTTAGAAAGGTCATTCAAAATGCAAATGATAACTTTAAAACACAGATTATCATAAAGAAATAATTTAAAAGAGTACTTTACATTAGATTAAAAAAGCTAAACATTAAATCATTTCAAGTACAGTGAAATATATAAAAGCACTAGACTACTTTTTTGAATGAAAAGCACTGCAGTAGCACAACAAAGCAATGCCCAAAGATATAATGAAAACTCTTACTCGTGACAAGGCGGAGAGGTCGAAGGAGTGGATTCATTCAAACCCCCAAGCATAGCTATCATTCAACTTCGACACTCCCACTGTACATGGAAAGTATTAAGAGGAAAAGGAGAAAGAGCACATATACACAATAAAACAAACATTAGAGGACAACACATTGAAACAGAAAGCAGTTAACAGTAACAAAGAGATTTGAGCAGTTGAACCTCATTGACACAAAAATATTACACTGAATGATTGCATAGATTCATGTTCAATGAAAAAGCACCTAAAACAAATATTTAATCTTACATTTGTATGCATCTGAATACTCAAAAATATATATTGAGTAGTCAATAAATCTATACATGTCAAAGTAATTTTTTTTCCTGAAGTTTCTCTTTACAGTGTTCTTTATATAATTCTTCAGAATAACAATCGATGAACGTATTAAATTTTTTGTCTGGGTTGCATTGGAATTTTTCACAGCTGTTATAAATTTGAAAAAAATTCTAAGAATTTCTCCTTTTCTTCTGGTGATTTAACATGCCTTTTTTAAAAAAGGATATTCCTTCTGAAACTTTTAAAAACTTGGATTTTTGAAAGTCTTAGTTTAATGAAGATGCATAAAAATTAACAAAATAAGAAATTTGTATGAATGAGGTTTGACTGAGAAGGAAATTAAGAATATAAGGAATGTTCCATGCACATGCAGAATGATTATACATTCAATGAAGAGATATACTAATACTATAAATTTCAAAAATTAATATAACATTTTTCTTCCCTTGTATACAAAAAGCAACTTTAAAAAAAAATTAAAATTTTTCACACAAAAAAAATACTTTCATATTAAAAAAACTCTTCTTCTGTGATGATCTAAAATACAAATATATATATATTTATATTTCAGTCTTTCAAAAGAGCATTATTGTCTCTTATTAAAAGAAATATTTATTAAAGTACAATATATCTGAATTTCTTAAGATACTTTTAGCCTTCTTAAAAATATTTATTCTATATTTCTATTTTTTTTAAATCTAAAATTTTATCTTTCTCTAAAATATGTATTTCTCTTACTTTAAAAAAAAAAAATCAAAAATACCTTCATGGGCAGTTTTGTATCTTTATAAAAAAAACCCAGCTCTCTACTAACTCTAAGGAATCAGTTTCTTCAATTACAGTTTGGTGACTGCTCTCATTGTAAAGTTATCACTAAATATAATCTAGTTATATGGAACATGCATTAGAATTTTTGAATATTTATATATATATTAAATATCTTAAACTATACATTTATGTTTTAAGTTTGTTTGAGTTATAATTGACATTTTAACATCTATTTATTTTACTTAATCATAGATATCATTACTATGAGCAACTTTTGTTAAATTATCCAAATTTTGTTAAAAAATTATAATTTTGATCTTTACACTTTTTTTTTCAATTATATATTGTTTTCCCCTTTTGTACATATTAATTTATTACATTAAAGAATATACTAATGATCAATTACTTTCAAGTATGCAGTACTAACTGTAATTTCTTTTGTGTGCCGATTCTATTCAGTGAAGTAAATTTTTTGATACCCTAGGATTATGGAAACTTAAATTTATTAAACTAATTTTATTAATTTCTTTAAAAGTCTTATATTATTTCTGACAGTATTTTCTCTTCTAACTCATGTCCAAACTATCAATTAAGGCAAATAAATGGGAAGGTGGTACCTTAACACTTTGTTTAATCCTGCAATCTTAGACCTAAACCTGACTTTGTTAAGATGCTGATGGGTTGTTGGGGCACATGATCTCATGTTGAGTTTGTAAATGTACTACTGTAGCTATTCTACACTTTAATACTTTCTTGCTTGGTATTCTAGTTTGTCAGATTAAATAGTGATTTAATATAATGTTATAAATTTTATAAGCATTAATGTGTTAAAATAAAGCATGTTATAACATAAGCTTCAGTTAATCTGTTGCGCATGAAACATTGACTTTCATGATTTGTAATAGGCCTAAGAACAATTAGCAATGATTTTATGATTAGGAACAAATCTGTAGGTAGACATGAGAAAAATACTTACCAGGATCTTTGGTGAAAAACTATATCATATACAGTGACAGAAAAATTTACACATTTCCAATAGGCACATAATGTCTCTTTAATTTTGGAGTCTGTCATCCTTTATGTACAAGGTTTGCCTCCAGGGGAGTTTTGGCAGGACAATATGGGCCAATCAAAATGCATACAACTGTCAACCACAAGTGGCACATAGCATTCAACAAATATTCATTGCTTATTAAGTTCTTGGACAGCAAGATCTCGATAGATTGCCAATGGAATACAGGATTGGCACATAAGTGACCCATATCACCCACTGTTGGTAATGTGCAAAAGCAACATAAACTGACTTAAATCATAAGCACATCCAAATTCTGTCATAATAACAGCCAGCTATGATGCCTGCACAACATACTAATTTCTTCAGATTCCACAAATCGAACAGGGCTTTTACTTCTATTATACTTTACCCTCATTCTTGATATGCCATTTGTCTAATAAAAGTTTGGCTTTCATCTTTTGTTCTTTCTTGGTATTACATTTTGGAAAGCCAACAATGTATTTCAAGCAACCGAATGATTATTTTCTTAAAAAATGCAGAGAAATTCTTTCACGTCTTTTGTTCATACAATGAACACTGCTTTTCTTATGAATTAACTTAATGTCAAAGTGAGTCAATATAAATTTTAAAGTTCATGCAAAGTCTAAATAGAGTTAAGCTTATGTGATACTTTGGATTAAGGCAAGTGAGGAAGTATTACAACAGTATTCCTATTTGTCCAAAAACTATACATATCAAAAACGATTACTCTTAGTTTGGGTGAGTGTTAATTAATGCACTATAGTGAAAAATGAGTGCCGAGGAACTCATAATTTTGAACTGTGATGAAGTGACGAGGACGACAACAGAGCTGGCACAACCTAAATTACCACATCACACCAACAGGAGGATGCTTGAGTCTCGACAAATTTAGCGTGAATCAGTCCCTCTGATGGCGATATAAATTAATGGACTGTAAATTTAACAACAAAATTTTAATGAGCGAAACGGATCCCAACCATATGGGATCACTATAATTTTCGAACTGAATACAAGGTTTACTACAGTTGACTCGGAGCGAAATCTACACAAGGAATTCTCGCCAACTGGCGCCAACACCCTCTATATGGCGGGTCTTTAGTAGCACTAGAGTTCGAACTCATGACAGGCTGGCCACGAGTTAGTGACCAAATCCAATAGGCTTCCATGACTACCCTTGGTTAATGTTGTTGCTGTTGTCGTGTCCTTCTTGAAGGGAAGGAATGAAAATTGCCAGAGCCTGTGAGACACAGGTTGGACTTCTTAACGATAGATGGCGACACCACCCACCTCCACAATTTAGGCATGGAACTGGAGGGGAGGGAAATATTCTCCAGCACCCTGCACTCGTGGCTTCTACTACGACTGCCCACAAGACTTGCGTCTCTTCGTTAATAACTCTTACAAGTGATTATTTAGACTGCCAGTTATTACGAGCAACAATAAAAGGATGAGAATGCTATCTGAACTTAACTCTATTACATGTAATCTCCATTTACGTTGCAATCTCCATTTACGTCCTTCTGCAAGTCACAACAGGAAAAAAGCATCACTCAATAAGTCCGGGGCCTAACATTTAAATAGCGCTAACTTCTAACTTTCCTAAGTCTAACCTAGTAATACAAACTTTCAAACGGCCCGTGTCAAAAATTCGTGATGATATATCTTTAGTTGAAAGTTACAGTGGTTTTAATGAAACAGCTTTTGTTTGTTTAGAAACCACATGGATGAGAAAGAATTTCGATTGACAATTAAACATTGCTTTTTGATGTAGAATAACACTGTTCAAGCAATTCGTTCAATTTGACCATCGCTTTCGTGGACTTGTGGCACAGAGCATTGTCTTGGTGAAACAGCACTTTTTTTTCTTTTGCATTTGAAGACGTTTTCTTCTTTATTTTTACATTCAATTAATCCAATAACGCCATGTAATATTCACTATTAATTGTTTGTTTTTCTCAAGGTAGTCAATAAACAAAATTTTATGTGCATCCCAAAATAAGGACTTCATAACCTTACCAGCTCACGTTTGAGTTTTTGGTCGCTTTGAATGGCTTTCGCAGGCTGCTGTCCACTCCGATGACGATCTTTTTGATTCAGGCGTGTAGTATTGGATCTATGTTTCATCCATTGTCATATCTACGTAAAAAATCCTGTTTATTTCGCTTAAACAGGTCCAAACAACGCTCTGAATCGTCGACAGTAAGGAAACGCGGCACCCATTTTGAACACGGCTTTCTCATTGAACAAATGAACATGCAAAATAGTAAATACACTGCCTTCTGATACCTTTAAATCCTCTGCTATTTCACGCAACTTCAAGTTAAGATCGGCTAAAACGATTTTATGGACTTTTTTGATGTTTTTAGAACTGCAAAATTTGGGTGACCAGAAGTTCAGCGTCATTTGTGTCTGTGCGACCACGTTTTAAGTCTGCATACTACCTCTTAACCATTGTTGGCGATGGAACAGAGTCCGAATAACACTTATCAAACCATTGTTTTGATGCTTCGAATGACTTGTCCACCCACCGTACAGTCAAGATCTGGCCCCCAATGACTACTGGCTGTTTTCAGGCCTTTAAAGAATGCGACCACGGAGGAGGTTTGGCTCAAATGAAGAAGTGATTAACGAAGTTGAAGCCTATTTTGAGAGCTGGCTGAATATATCACTCTTGAAGGGGAGTATTTTGATAAATGAAGTTCAATTTTGCCTAAAAATTGTTGTTTTATAAGTTAGGCCCGGGACTTATTGAGTGATGTGTTAAAAGCCCTTAACGACAAGCTCGAATAGAGATTCCTTTCGTCTCAGGAATGCACGGCGCAGCTGCGGACTGGTAGGTCGATGGTTCAAATAAACACCCCTGCCAAGGTCAACAGCTTGTCACTAAAACGTCATTTCAATACTTCGAGGTTCATTTGAATTTAAAAAATGCTGAAATTTCGAATAATCTAAATGACTGTTTGCCGGCTCGAAGCCTCGAATTTGTAATTCACCAATCGTCAAATCAATGACTCTTCCCCAAAGGCAATGTGGGAGCTTGTCGGTGATTGACTTTAATTTTAAATCTGATGACAACATCTTAACCGGCATCTCAAACTTTCTGTACTTTCCGTGCCAACGTGAGCATCTTGAGTCCTAACCTATCGTTTATCACATTGGTTTTCAACAGGGGCGGTACTTCCCCCTCCCTACCGGGGGGTGACGGAAAGATGCTGAAGGGCAGTGAACGTGTTTCGGGTGATAGGGACCAGTAGGGGCGATGAACATAAATTGACATTCGAAGTTAATTGTTCCAAAAGTTTATTAATTTAATTATCCGGTTAACACCATTTGTAACGGCAATAACACGAACTTAGTAACGACTCCATTCACGTAATTCTAAGAATAGCGAGAGGAATTTGTATTCTAGGTAGGATGACCTTGAGTGGGTGAATATTATCTTCACACTAATCAACTACTTGACGACTTTCGGCGACAGTCCTTGTAATTTTGAACCACGGTCAAGTGACGAGGACGACACCTGAGCTGGCACCCTCTCCTAAATCACACAACACCCCCAAAGGAAGGATATTTGAGCTCTGTACAGATTTAACGTGCATTGCTCCCCTACACGGCGGTCTCCAGCGGTACTAGGCTCGAGCTCATTGGCACGCTGGCCATGAGTCCGTTACCTTGACCACCAGGCTACCGTGACCAGCCTGACCTTGAAGAATTAGACACTGATTTTTCTGATATCAACCAGCCCAGGACATGAGTTGGCAAATCGCAAATTTGGTACACAAGTTTTTGAAAAAAAAATACTTAAATTTTTTGCGTTCTATTAATCCAGTAATCCTCCATACTCTAAATTACAGGATTTCTGCAGGGGGGTATGCGTGAAATTCAATCGCGGATATTAGGAATTGCACGAGTGATTGATTTCTATTCAAATGAAAAGACCGCTATTTATCTTGGTGCGATACGCCGTTATCAAGAGATGTCTGTGAAACAGAAGCACCCAAAGTCGGGCCTCCCCAAATCTAGAGTTCACAAGCCAGCTGCCGCAGCGGCACGGAATTCAATTTGTTTACGTTTGCTGTTGCGGAGTGACGCAGGTGCGGCGTTTACGACTGTTTGATTTCGTCAGATAAAGCGCGACAAGTTGGAGTTTGCACAGAGTTAAAACAAGAGAAAGTTTTCCAATTTCACTCCAGCTGGCCATTGCATCACACGCGAAGAAATTTACGAATTGTGTGACGTCGGAATGCTGCGCAAAGAGCATGCTAATTGTTCGTGAATATAAATGGCTCCTGCGTAAAATTAATGATTTAGTACAATTCCCTAACGAACGAAATTGTAAGATAGATCCTCAGAATGAATACGAGCTGGAGGGGGCGGGGGGGTCCTGCATTGCCAAAGGTACGAATTATTGTACTTATGTTCATAGTTTCAGCAAGCAATTCAGAAACAATTTTAATTAAATTGTGCACTACGATGCAAAAATTTCAAATAGTTATTATGGAATTAAAATCTAGCGATATTTAGCTATTCTGCGCAAATATACAATATAAAATACACTTTGTACTCCTAAAGCGAAACAATTATTAAAAATTTCATTCGACAATAAATAAAAGTTTAAATAATTTCAATTCGCGAAGAATGCAATCTAAATGTACAAGATTTCTCATCCAAGAATCATCTTCAGATTGCCTATTTATTAAGGTAACTGGGATGTCTGCGACAAGGAAAAATGAACTCTTTTTTTTTTACACCACATTTAAAAAGTTCTCACACTTAAATTAAAAGCAACAAAAATAAAACTTTTACGTTGATTTATCAGTACATTTATGTACCTGTTAATGTAAAAAAAAAATTCCATTTTTCATTACAAATAAATCTGTATCAGCAATAAACAATTAATAACTATTTTATTTTCGGGGCATGTTCTTATCTTTAAAAACACTTTGCATAAAATTCACTGCATATATAGCTATAAAATTTTACAGAGTTTTTGCAAACATAACAATCCATAAAATGAAATGAAATTTAAAAAAAAATAAATTTATAAAAACTTTAAAAAATTTTTAATTTAGTGATTTAAAAATTCCCTTTAAATTTTATACAGAGATTGTGCAATATGCGAAATTTGTTAATGTTTATTTGTAAACAAATTCATTCACTTTATTAAAAATTTGTGAATCTTGTATTATGTCAAACATCGGCACTATAGTTAAAATAGATTGAGAAAAGTACACCGAAATCACCAAAAAATGCATTTGGAGAAAATTGCAAATAAAGATATTTTCATGATTTGTAAAATAATATTTTTAATACAACGTCATACCATAATTAGGTGGATTATTTTGCATCATTTTTCAGTTTCTAAATTGTAAGTTTAAAATTTTAGATTTAGAAGTCTTTAATAACTCTTTCCCTACTTCATCAACACGTGTTATCAACCGAATCACGCCTTTTTCCATTTAAAATGCCAAAATTATATACATATACATGTTTAAGTATTTTTATCTCACTTTGAAAATCATCATATTACAGAATTTACACAGGATATTACAAAATTCCTCACACGGATTTTTATTGTTATAAAAATACACAAAGAAAATATCTTTGATGACTTTAAAAGTTAATTTGGTGTCTAATTTAAATGTAACTGTTTGTAAAAATTATAACAAAAAATTTGTTTAATATTTTTATTTTATATATATATTTTATAACCAACAGTAAAGCATATAGAGTTATTCATGAGCATTCAAATGTTAACAAGCAGTAGTTTGGAAAAATTAAATGCCTATTTTACAAGCTGTGTATTTAAAATTTAGAATAATCTTCAAGATCCATTTTGCACTATATCCACTTGATTCATAACTTAAAGCTACACTGAGAATTTATAAATGCAAAAATAGAGAATATGTATTTATGTATGCATTATAAATGCAAAAAAAATGAGAAAAATGTATTTACAAATGCAATTTTGTAACTAATTTAAATTTTTCGTAATTTTTGCACAAAAAAAAAATGTAGAATTTCCAATAAATTTGAACATATAATACAGAAAAATTACATTCTTTGTATACAAAAAATAGTTTTTACAATAATATTATATACAAAACTGATATTGAAGAAAGTACCTGAATATAATAACATCACATTAGTTTACAATTTTATAATTCAATTTTCTAGCGTTCTATTCCCCTCAAAAAAGCCCTCCATTTTTTAAAAGTAAAATAAAAAGTGAAGCATTTCACGTCCCGGTTACCTTAACGTCAGATTCTAAAGCAATACGAGGACAACGGACCCCGAAATTTTGAGCCATGGTCAAATGACGACACTTGAGCAAGTACACACAATCCAAACTTCCGCAGTACTCCAACGCGAAGACATAACTGGGACAGATTTAAAGTGAACCAGTCTTTTCCATGCAGCGGGTCTTCAGTGGAACCAGGATTCTAGCCCACGATACGACAACGCCGGCCAAGAGTTCGCGACCATCACCTCTCATCTGCCGTAGCCCTCCATCTCAAAGCAAAATATACTCGAGTGAGTGAATATTAACGTCACACTGTTCTGCTACACGAGGGCTTTTGGCGACGGACCTCGTCACTTGACCGTGGTTCAAAATGACGAGGACGACACCTGATCTCCCCCCTCCTAACTACCACACCACACCAACGGGAGGACGTTTAAGCTCTCGAGAGATTTAACGAGCATCGCTCTCCTACACGGCGGGTCTTCAGTGGTACTGGCCTCGAACTCATGACACACCACCCATGATCCGATACCTGACCACTTGGCTACCACGGCCACAGAATATACTAGAAGTATACACAGTTTTACTAGAAGTAAAGCTGATTAAAAAAGTGTTAAAGGGCCAGTAAAACGAATATAAGAAAAAAAAAAAAAAAAAAAAATATACAATTAAAAAAAAAAATTAAAAAAATTAAAGCCAGTAAAATAACGAAAAATAGAATATTTTAAAATATTAAAGCTACTAAATATCCACAATGATAAATTTTTTTTAAGAAATTTATTAATGTAGTTTTTTTAAAGCAACACGGTTGCAAAAGGCGATGAACCTCTGTCTAGAGGGCAACGCCTAAACTAGCAACCCCACCCCCTTTCCAAACTTCCACATCATGCCCACGTAGACTTTGAGCCACGGAAGATTTAATCTGCATCAGCTCTTCTACACTAAAGTCTTCAGTGGCACCAGGACACGAACCCTCGAATCGACCACGCTGACCAAGAGTTCGTGACAATGACCACTCGGCACTATAGCATTTGGTTTTTTAAAGAAAAAAAACAAAATAGAAATCCCTTTTCATTATAAAATACATCAATACCTGTTCCGTGTCGTCTTGACCAAACTTTTTCAACTAACGGAACCCCTAGAGTTAGAGAGTATTTTCGTAGAAACCCCAGAGTTAGAGAGTATTTTCGTAGAAACCCCAGAGTTAGAGAGTATTTTCGTAGAAACCCCAGAGAGTATTTTCGTAGAAACCCCAGAGTTAGAGAGTATTTTCGTAGAAACCCCAGAGTTAAGTATTTTCGTAGAAACCCCAGAGTTACAGTATTTTCGTAGAAACCCAGAGTTACAGTATTTTCGTAGAAACCCCAGAGTTACAGTATTTTCGTAGAAACCCCAGAGTTACAGTATTTTCGTAGAAACCCCAGAGTTACAGTATTTTCGTAGAAACCCAGAGTTACAGTATTTTCGTAGAAACCCAGAGTTACAGTATTTTCGTAGAAACCCAGAGTTACAGTATTTTCGTAGAAACCCCAGAGTTACAGTATTTTCGTAGAAACCCCAGAGTTAGACAGTATTTTCGTAGAAACCCAGAGTTAGCAGTATTTCGTAGAAACCCCAGAGTTAGAGTATTTTCGTAGAAACCCCAGAGTTAGACAGTATTTTCGTAGAAACCCCAGAGTTAGAGAGTATTTTCGTAGAAACCCCAGAGTGTTAGAGAGTATTTTCGTGGAACCCTATTCCACACACACACTAAAAAGAATAGTCTTAAAATAATTTTTAAAACAGATCAACAATAGATTAATATAAAGACAATTAAAAAGTATTGCATTTATTATTAAAAATTTGTAATCTACTTTAAATATAATTTGCTCATCAATAATGTTAATCTGTGATTCTAGAGTGTCACCTACCCAAGCTTTATGTTTAGTAACTAGGATATGTGGGATGCACCTACTGAGAATTAACTGCTCTATAACATTACACATTCCGAGTTTCAATTGGAACTAAGGATTGTACACAAAAAAATATTCATAATCAATTAAGTAACATAAAAGATAAAAAAAAAACGTTTTAATATTCTTTTATTATAATATAATAAAAGTTTAAAAAGTATTGCAAAATAAAGTTATTATGTACGCGTAAAATTTCAGTTTCTAAATGACATGGGGGAATTTTAAATTCGTGTGAATATACAAACATTTTACAGAACGTGAATCCATTTTGCATACACATTTATAAGACTATTTTCAATTTTTTATTGCGACTCGTGGAGTGAATGAATATTAACGTCGCACTATTCAGCTACACGAGGGCTTTTGCCAACGGGCCGCGTCATTTTGAACCATGGTCAAGTCACGCGCACGACACCTGAGCTGGCACCCCCTTTTCTAACTAACACACCACACCAACGGGAGGACGTTTGAGCTCACGACAGATGTACCGTGCATCGCTCCCATACACGACGGGTCTTCAGTGGTACTGGGCTCGAACTCATGACACGCCACCCATGATGCGATGCCTTGACCACCAGGGTTCCATGGAACACAGTTTGAAGACCACTGGTCTAGAACAGTACTTCCTAACCTTTTTATCGCCGCAGACCGGTCAACATTCGAATTTTACCACGACCTGCCGACAATATTTTAGATTGTTTTGATTCAACAATTTTTAGTTAATTATAATTAAACATGCCATCAAAATAAAATAAAGTTACACTAAAAATGAATATGAATTGAAAGTAGCATAAACTCGAGAGATACACCGCAGTAAACAAAAAGGAAACAATTTAATGTTCCTTGGGCGGCCTGATGCCATTTTGATCCACTGGCCGGGGATTGGGGACCACTGGTCTCTTCATTCGGTTTACACGTTATTTAGATCCCTGTTGGATTTCTATTGAAATTGGAAAGTAAACAATATCCAAGTTACTTTCATAAAACGCAAATTTGATGAAAAGAATCTGCATTTATATGTTTAGGTGTCTACACCAATTAGTTGGGTTGTACTTTAGAATTCAGTACTTTATGTATGTACTTTAGAATTCACACAGTTACATAAAACTTATTTTTGCAATTCGATTCTTTCACGAGATTATAAAACAACCACAGATGTGGGCAAACAGAATTTTTGTGCACTTTTCCTCCCCATAATTTTACAATTAAATATACTAAAAAAATTAACAAAATATACTTAAGAAAAGAAAAAGGTTTTTTCAGTACATTCAAGTTAGTAAATTCTAGAGGGTTCTATTTGCTACGAAAATTTCTAAAATAAAATGGCAACATTTTAAAAAATATTATAAGAAATTCGTCCCAGCAGAACGGAACAGAGAACTAAAAACTAAATGTTTAACTAACAAAATTAAGAGAAATTAATAACAGAAAATTGCAGTTTTTGCTTTCAAGGCGCAATAAATGGCTCCATTTTCAACCGATAAACAAATGAAATTATGAAAATCTTTTTTCGTTATTTTTAGTTCTATGATATAGATCATGCGCAACGATATTCATTATTTTCTAGAACAATAAAATGGTAGTCGCCCCAGACAGGCTCGTGAAAAATCAATGCACTCGATTCGCTTTTCAATCACTTCAAATAAAATATAATGGAGCATTTTTTTTTTCAATTTCATTGGCAAACAAATTACAGAACTTTTTGCGCTTTTAATGCAATTTTAGTTTTTGTTTTAGATATAATTTAGAAGAATTTTAGCAATCCAAGCTATCCTGCTGATATATTTCAGTTAATGATTTTTCTTTTAAATCACTATTTCTCTCTCTCTCTCTGTAGTATAAAATTTGAACACACGAAACAATTGAGGAAAACTTTGGAACTTTGCATACATAATATTGTAAAAACAAATATTTTAACGAGAGATTTTGTGTTTCAAAAATGTTCAACTTAATAAGAACATTGTTAAATTTTTTGTTTATTTTTTATAAAAAAAATTCCTTTGTGTTAATCTTTATACGAATCTTTTTTTAAAAATAAACACAATTTTAAAAACTCCTCATTGAAATAATGCGATAAATATGCATTAAAAATACTGTAATTAAAGGAACTTTTAAAAAACATTAACGATACAATGAAAATGTTGCGTGAATCAAGTTATTCCGAAAACGAGAGATCAAATACGATATTAAACTTGAAACTCAAGCAGGAAACGAAAATTTCTTATGCAAAAATTTTAAAATTCGCTTCGAGGTCAGATTTTAAAAACGATAAACGTCCAAGAAAGTTATAGAATCACAACTCTTGACCTGATCTTGAATAAAACAGAACGAGAAAAGAAGCAGGTTTTCTTTCACTTCGGCTGAAGGGATTTTACTAGCAGAGAAAATAGTTTTGAATACTAGGTCAGAGATTTGACGATTCAGAGAAAAACAGATGTCCGATTAACCGCACGAGCACTATGAGGATCAAGTCACGTAGGCTCATTGGAGGGAACCAGTATCAATTTCATAGTTTCTATTAAACTTTAAAGTTTTTTTTTTTGCCAAGTATTTCCCTTTTTCAAAAAAAAAGTTTGTCAAATTCGTGTCTCAACTTCACCGAAGTACAAAAAAGTGATGACGTTCAAGAACTGCTGGAATCCCACAATCAGGAGCTGACAATCAACGAGCTCATAGAAATGCATGAGCAAAGCATTGAAGAACTCGAGTCTTTATAACCAGTTCAATCAGAAAATCGAATGACGGCTGGTGATGCGACAGAAAGCCTCAATTTAATTGCAAAAAGGGTTACAAATTTTAGGAAACACACACTCTAATGAACAGAGAGCATTTTTTCAATAAAACAAGGAATTAAAAAATTTATTAGCATGCTTCGAGGACATTTTGGGGGTCGAAAAAAAATCCTCGAATCGGTAGACTACTCGTTAGATTTTATGAAACCTTCAAAACAGCTTTGGTTTAAGATTTCGTATGCGTTATCCAAGATTTTATTGAGCGATTTTTTTCTTCTAAATTATTATTTTCTTTCGTCTCAGGTCCCTACTAAAAACAATTTATATGTATTTATATGTATATTATTACGTATATCGGGTAAAATTATACACCGACTCACGCGCTTATCACTCAGTCCCACCTACAACTTACGTTCACAGGTATTACTGTATGTTAAATAAAATACGACTGCAGGTCGCAATATAATTACGGTCCAAGTTGAATAATATCGCATTTCGAGGACTATTGGAGATGGGCTTTGCAATTTTGAACCATAATCAAGAGACGAGGTCGAACACTCGTGTTGGCACACCAATTTGAAATCGCGTGGGTCCCCCTATAAGACGAGTCTCGAGGGAAGTTAGAACTGAATATTGATTAAGGTACCGAATGGTTGCGGAAATTTTTTTTTTTTTTTAAATGGAGATATGGGGGTTTTTTTTGTTGTTGTTTTTAGATTTGTTAAGTACATTTTAAGAAAAACGTGCTAAAATTAAGAAGAGAAAAAGAAATTATTACTAAAATGGGGAAAAAATAGGTAAAAATTGACAAAAAATAGCATAAACACGGCCCATTTTGTACCAAAGGTTTATGAATAAATTTTCAATTTTTTTATTCTAATATGTTGCTATGTTATTCGTTTTTGAAATGACCTTCAGGATAAGAGAATTTTTTTTTTTTTTTTTAACAAAAACTAGAGCTCTTTATCTTATGATATGAAATTGCTTTAAAAAAAACAGTGATTATATTCACATAAGGGACTAAATTTTGTAATAAAACAGTGATTGATAAATCTGAAGGTTAAGACACCTCTACTATTATACAGAACTTACACTTAAAATTTAATTGAGTTTTGAAAATAATTATTTTCAAAATTTTAGCAATCGCTGTGGTTTGATTATTTTCAAAAAATCACATTCCGAGTAAAACGCGTTTTAAAGTACGACACCTTGCTTAAAATAATGGCATCTGCTTTTACTAAAGCACTTGTAGTTTTGTTCTAGTGAACGGAAAATGATACACTTGGTATTTTTATAAAGCTAACAAAATGGCCCATAAAATAAAATCAAAAAAAGTTGTCAGTTTTAGACAAAATTCACAATTTTAGGAGAGTCCGATACCTTACAGCTAGCCAAATTACTCGGCCACTACGGTCTTAAGCATGCAGCAGCTTTTGCGATTTCATAAAAAGGTCTCTGGTGAAATCAAGACTCAAAAACGCGAGATAAACGAAACAATCGACTGTCATCATCTTATTGTGGTCACACATTAAAAAGAAACGCCTTATAATTTATACAGAAAAAAATATTCAGCATGATTAAAAAATGACGTACGCCGATTGCGGGAAGTTTGAGGTTGTGACGTCAACATGTCCACGCTAAGACTGTGAGTGAATATTAACGTCGCACTGTTCAGCTATACGAGGGCTTTTGGCGACGGACCTCGTCATTTTGAACCATGGTCAAGTGACGAGGACAACACCTGAACTGGCATTCCCCCTCCTAACTACCACACCAACGGGAGGACGTTTGAGCTCTTTACAGATTTAACGTGCATCGCTCCCCTATACGGCGGGTCTTTAGTGGAACTGGGCTCGAACTCATGACATGCCAGCCACGATCCGATACCTTGACCACTGGGCTACCGCGGCCCTACGCTTATACTGTAGAGCAGACCAGACGTACAAAGAAGGAAGGCAAAATGCAAATACGCTCAACTATTGATAAGTCCAAAATGGAGTAAACCAGATCAAGGTCAAGTCCAATCAGTTGAAAAGATTAGAGGTTATTTCACGTTACTCGAAACCCTAAAGGCTATCACTAGTTTTGATAAGATTTCTTCAAAACAGACAAAAAAAAACAGTGAAAGGTAGTCCAGATTGTGAGATTTTCTTCAGCCAAAAAGATTTCGGATGCTATTTGGAAAATGATCTTAAGTTATTAAATATACAGTGAAACTTCCTTAATCCGGACATATTGAGACTAAAGCTGGTTCGGTTTAATAAAACCTATTAAATCAGCCAAAATACAAAGTTGGAAACTCAATACAGTAAAAAAAAAAAGGCATGTAATTTGAAATAAGACGAGCGAGTTAAAAAATGCTGCAATAAAAAGGAACACGAGGTGTATTGGCGACGGATCTTGTAACTTTGAACCTCGGTCAAGAGACGAGGCATCCTCTCCTAACTACCACACCAAAGGGAGGAGATTGAGCCTCAACAGAATTAATGTGCATCGGCCCCTTTACACAATGGGTCTTCAGTATTGTTGGATTAAACGACATGGAGGCAGGCCCATAGGCATTCAAATTTTCGGGTCCTGGAGGCTGTTTTTGGAGCACTAACACAAAACAGAACACGTTTTTGTGGTCACCTAAAAAGTGCGGGGCCCATAGGCTATTGCCTACTCCGCCCAATGAGTAATCCGGTACTGGTCTTCAGTAGCACCAAGACTCGAACCCGTGACACTCCGACTACTTCATAACCACTTGGCTACCGCGGCCACTTGAGTGAGTGAATGAAAAAAACGTGGGTCTATTCAGCTACAAGAGGGCTTTTGGCGACGGAACTCTTAATTTTGAACCATGGCCAAGTGACGCGGACGACACCTGTGAGCTGATATATCCTTCTCCTAACTTCCCCACCACACCAATGAGAGGACGTATAAGCTCTTTTACACGGTGGGTCTTCAGTGGCACTAGGCTCGAACTCCTGACAAGCCGGTCATGTGTTCGTGACCTAAACAACTATACTACCGCGGCCACTTGAAATACAGACAATGGTAATTGCACAAGAAATAAACAAACATTACTAGCAAAATATATATTAGATAAGGGAAAACTATTTAGAACAGAATGGTTTTTGCACTTATTTTTATAAATAGCTTTCCAGATTAAGAGAAAGTTTAATGGAGTTGAATTTACGGTATGTTCTGCAAAAATATATATCAAAATTTTCAAACTTTCGAATTATACATTTCCTCGTCCATGTATAGTTAAGTGAATGCATTATGCAAAACAGGATAAAATCTGTGTTTTAATGCACAAATTTTCTAATACTAAAACAATGTTAATTGGAAAAAAATCGTTACTACTGCTGCTGCTGCTATCGTTCTTTCTGAACCACAACCAGACACGAGATAATTAACCTACATTTTTTTGAGTCCCGATTGTTGTATCAAAATCACTCCAGGGAAACAGACACTCGGAAAATTATACAGGGATTAGCTATTTACTGCTTACAATTAACCTGATTGATTCGATAAAAACATGTAATCTTATATAAATAAATGAATATAGATAAGAATATACATTTTTCATAGGAATTAAGAATATCAAAATTCTTAAAATTGACATAAAATTTTTACAAAAATTTAAACACAAAATTTTAAATGTAGAATAGGTTTGAGTCTTGCTCTTACAAAAAGAACGAAACCTTATTGCTTAGCGTTCTCTGTTCGATACTTTCAGATCTTTTTTACGTTTACATAGGAATAGATTCTCATTTCACTGACGCTGTTCGCTCAAGAAGCATTCTCCTTCACTCTGAAATCATCATTGATACTGTATCACGTAGTATAAAGCGAAATGAGAGACTGACCTCGTCATTTTGAACCACCCTCAAGTGACGAGAACAAAACCTGAGCTGGCACCTCCCTGTCCTAACTTTCCCACCACACCAACAGGACATTGAGCCTCAACAAGATTTAACGTGCATCAGCCCCTCTACACAGCGAGTCTTCAGGGATCGAACTCATGACACGCAAGCCACGTGTTAGTTACCTAAACCACTAAGCTTCCCGGGCCTATTTTATACTGCGGAATGATAAAATTTTCGAGTCGCACTATTTAGCTAATCGAGGGCTTTTGACAACGGACCTCGTTATTTTGAACCATGGTCAAGTGACGAGGACGACACCTGAGCTGGTACCCTCCTCTCCTAACTTCCCCACCACACCAAGGGAGGACGTTTGAGCTTCGACAGACTTAATGTGCATCGCCCCCACCCCATCACGGCGGGTCTTCCGAGGTACTAGGCGCAAACTCATGACACGCCACGAGTTTGTTACCTTGACCACTAGGCTACCGCGACACATTCATGTACTGCCCTATTTGAACTATTGGTATTCAAATAATTTTTGTTTCTCGAGAAGAGTTTACGTAATGGGGGGGGTGATCTTATAATTATTTTTAATTTAGAGGCACGCGATCAAATAAGTTGGAAACCACTGGCCTAAGACTTTAAGCTGTGCCTCTCCAACAAGTATTGTGCAGTGAAGAAAGGGGCTATGGAGGTCTCATTGATTCTTTTGCTGAAGCGTAGCCAAGGTACAAAGCGCGCTTTAAGTCACGGCACTAGTTGGCATGGGATTCCTTTCCAATAATTCTGGACAGAGGCCAAAATACCTAAAAAGGGAAAAATCATTTTTCCCCATTACACCGATCGTTAATGCGTATTTAAAATGTCATCTCTGAGAATGACGAAACAGTAGACCGTAAAGCGTCAAAGATTTATTTCATCCATAGACAAACACTTGTTTTGTTTGTGTTTTTTTACTTGAATGAGTATGCGCACCCGAGTCAGTAAGGATTGTTATTGAAACATTCAGATTGAGGAAACTCGTTATCAGAATAAAACAGTAGGATAACTCTGAAAAACTCTTAAGCAATTTCGCAATGCAATTTTCAGTAATGGAACTTTTTTTTTTCTTTTTAAAAAAAAAGATAAGTGATGTTTTGTAAGAATGGTGTTTGTTCTAAAGGCCAACGATAGATAATTTTTCCCCAGACAATATCGTAAAATTTAGATGTAATTTTACGCGAAGTATGTCATACTTTCACATTTGACCCCTTACTCAAAAAAAAAAAGTCGAGAGCTTTCACTAATAAGAATCTAAATGAACGTTAGCTCGTCGAACAGTCGTCCAAACGGAATTAATTACAACTTCATTTTTTATATACAAATTAGTTTGATTAGAAATTCAACAGATTGAAAACGAAACTGGATATAAAAGTTCTCCAAGTTTTGAATACTAAAGGAGCCGTCGGACAAGTTTACGATCGGAAGCCCAAAACAATTTTGTTTTCAATAACACATACGAAACCTTGAAATGTTTACGCTCGATTTCCGGTGTTGCGATTAATATTCTGTAACGTCAATCGATTTAATTAATTTTATGCTCGATTTAGAGCCATTTATGAACGCCCCAAAAGAATTGGACTTTCCTATTTCGATCGATAGCGCATCCCGAAACAACTCGAAGGCTATTTTCCGTTTGAAAACCACAATCAAATGACGATGTAAGCACCTAACATTCTAAATCAACTTCCTAACACCAATCAAGAGTTTCGACGCAGGAAAATATATGAAAACAAAAAAAAGTAAACCCGCATTTGTCCGCAATAATGTTAGAAATTTAAATTGATTCTTTTTTTCCCACACTTAAATTTAACTATCATTACTTCTGAAAATAGGGATTTAGGAAACATTTCGTCGATTATGTTCTTAAATAAAAATATTTTGTGTACAAATCTTTTTCTTTCTGTTTTCCCTTCTCTCTTCTAAAATAATTTTCTAATCTTTCAGCCAACTTGTAGCTAAGGGAAATTATAAGTTTTACCACTCATAAGTTAACGTGTTAACTGATTTTTGATTATGGGAATTCAAGACACATTTATGTCAAATTCCTAATAAAAGTTTTCTCGTTTTTCGTCAGTCAATTATCGCAATTTTTCTTATCTTTATTGCGGTTTATAAAGTTAACTTATTCCACTAACATTAAAAAATATTGGATTCCAATAAAGAAATAAAATATTAAACATGTAATATACCAATTTCAAAAATGCTAATAATTATTAAAACTCAGTTTACCAAGGGAGTTAAATTCCTTTAGGTTTTTCTAAAACGTTTCACTAGGATGAAGAAACTCGTAAAATATTTATCATCGAATGCAGGAGATTTATGATGCTAAGCACACAACTTTTCCTTTCAGTTCAACCGAGCAAAGAGACAAGCACACACACAAAAAACTGTCATAAAGTACATATGAATGAATCTTCATGGCCGAAGTCAAAACATGGAACTGTTCTGGAAAGAGTTGTTTGAAAGGATTCCAGAGGACGAAGCATCACTCAGATCGACAGATGCAGTGTAAGGATTATTCCGAAACGTCTTATGGTACAGGAAGAGCCGAATGGAAACACACAAGACTTTTAATCAAAAAATGGCAGCTCTCCCCCCCCCCCTTCAATGACGTCACCACTCAACAGAAGTCATTTGACTCTGATAAAAACAGAGCTTCACATTGTAGACGAGAGAATGGATATTTTTAAATACATGTGAAGGAAAACTAACAGATAATTAATCCGCTATATTTTAAGAAAATTCCGAGTCAATTACTCGTAAATTTATTAATTCTCTTGTGTTTAAGAAACAAGGATTCCACCAACATAAAAACGAATCGGCATTTTACAGAGTATTTTATATAAACTAATCTTATTTCCATACGTAAATTATTAATCCTATTTCTAAGTAAATTCAAGCTTCCTTTTTTCATAGAAAATCGGGAAAAACAAAACTTGGTTATAAAAATATACCTTATTTTAATGATGATTAATTTTTTTAATGAGTATGGCATGAAATACACGTTTTTGCATAAACAATATTTAATCTAAGAAATGAAAATAACTGATTAATTCTAGCTCTGTTAAGTAACCTTGAGCATTTTATTCACAAACCAACTTACTAATTTTCATCGATGTATCAACGTGCTTTTTCTATTTTCCACAAGCATCAGTCTTCGGACACAGTGGAGAGCGAGTTATATTAACGTCGCAATATAAAGAAACACGAGGGCTAATGGCGACGTAATTTTAAACCTCGTTTAAGTGGCGAAGACCAGAGACGTCTTAAGATTTGTTGAGGCCCTAACGTAAAAGTAGGTCCCAGGCCCCCTACACAAATGAAGCCCCCCCATGACCCTTAAAAGTAGATAGTACATGGCATACACGTTGTCTAACACTCATACAAACATTCACTCGAAGCAAACAAATGTGCATGACTTACAATCGCAGAAATCCACCGACTGCCGCTCTTTGACTTGACGAGCAATGATGTATGGTGAGAGACCTAAGCCTACACATGGACGACGGTCTTCACAAAATACAGTCTTGCCACTGATGCCAGTTGATAAATAGTACGAAATTTCCAGTTTTTTCGGAGAAAACGACCGAAAATAACATTTGACCGTTAATAATATTCGAATATTGATATTACTAAGGCTAGGTCGAGAACGAGACGAGGCCGAAGCCCTGGGCCAAGTTGGCCCATGCCTTAAGACGACACTAGAGCTGGCACCACCCTTTTCGAACTACCTCACGACGCCAAAATGGAAGGACTGAGTTCGACAGATTTAACGTGCATCACATCGTCTCCATACGGCACGTCTTCAGTGGCAAAAGGACTCGAACCTGCGACTTGCCGGTCACAATTCATGACTATAGTGAATTGTGAAGAAATAGCCACTTATTGTGGCAAATCCTAATAATCCTGTTGCTACATGAGCGGCATCCGAAATTTGGTATCTATAGTTAAAAAACTACACAATTTTTCTTGTAAAGGCTTTATATAGAAATAAGAATCCACAACTTGACATGAAATTGATTTTTTGACAGATTAGTATAATTAATTTATATATATAGCAAAAGACATAACAAGTTAATTATAACATGAAAGTAATGTCCTTATTGCTGACGAGATGCACTCGCCACTTAAGAAATGACAAAGTCAAAAGAGTCGCTCGCCAATCAAATTCCACAGCAGCCTTTGAAAGAGATAAGCATTCAGTTGCTTTCCCCGTTTTTTCTAAATGAAATCTGCAAGAGTTTCTTTCACAATGTACCTTATAACTCGCGTTCATTTCTTACAATAGTAAAATTTTAAATTTAAGAAAAGATAGAAGCCAAATTTCATTGTCAACAACTCCTTCCCATAAAACCTTCACAAAAATACTTTTTCCCATAAGAGCATGGGAATTTTACCAAGTATAAATTAATCACAGACATTGAACTGAATAATTACACAAAGGTAGAAAAACAAGAGACAGGAAGGGATTTAAGCTTAAAAGCGATCTTGACTGGTCAGATTTAAATATATATATATTACAAGAACATTTTTTTAAAATTTCTAAATTGGATATAATAAATAAATGGACGATATACAAATCTAAGCGTTGAAGGATAAATACAGTAAATGTTTAGCTAAATGATGTAAAAAAATTATAATAGAACGAATTAGACACATTACACAAAAAGGGAGAAATATAGTTCGAAATGCCCCTCAGATTACAATTGTACGGCTATAAAAAAAAAGAATTCAATTATCTTTGCATTCTCACACAATCTTTTAGTGAAATTCTAAATTCTATCTTATTTTTTAAAGTAATAACATTTAAAATCTAATACATACTCAAAGTTTAGAGTTCCAGATATATTTTATTCCAATATTGATCAGATAATCTAACTTATAATCAGCAAAAATTTTAGCTTGCATACAGATTTGATTTTTTAATGCCCCCCTTTGAAGCTGCACGAGGTTTATTGGCAACAAATTTGGCTATCTCTTTTCAAGCGACAAGAATGGCACCCAATCTGGCACTCCACTTGAACTTGAAGACTAAGATCCACAGATTTAACGAGCATCAGCTCCTCAACGAAGTCTTCAGTGGCATCAGGACTCGAACCAAAGATCCGACAATGCAGGCAACGATTTCCTGACCTGACTATGGCACAAACATTTCACTAGTTTCCGCTTCCATTTTTTTCCAGAACTAACATTGGTCCATATGAGTAAACGTTTACTATCACTTTTGCATAAACAATTTAATTTAGTAATTCAGTAAGATTCTAACACGCACACTTCAACTATTTTTGCATCTTCACAGTCTACAAGATACAATTCTTTTTATACTTAACATATATGAAATGAACACAAGTTCTAAATTCGAATTCGTGTCTTAAACTCCAAATTTCATTCGGAGCGATTGCAAAATTGGATTCTCAGTTTACTTGAACTAATATTTGTTTCATCTATTCTTCAAAAAATATTAATTACTTACTGTTTAAAAGCAGCAGAGATTTAATTTATAAAAATAAGGATGTCGGCATATTAACATTAATACTATCATTAAAAGTTTAAAAAGAAATTTATATAAACTTTTCATTTAATTTTATTAAATTCCAGATGCCAGATTCCATAACTGCATTTCTCCTGAAATCAAGTGCAATATGAAATAGATATTTTCAACTATTTAAAAAACTGCAAGACAAGAAAAAAGAATCGTTTAAAAAGTTTTTGAATTGTTTTTCTAGAATCCACCATCTGGCAAATCTAGCGTGTGACCTACATTTTATCAATGTCGCGTGACGAAATAAAAAAATATCGAACGCAAATTGACACCATTCTATTAATTTTTTTTAATGTTTAACTGTTCTGAGAAAAGAAAATTGTGACATACTTACAATGTCTACTATTCATAAGACTTTATAAAAAGAATTACGGCTCACGAAACAAAAATTCAAAAAATGTGGAATATACTGAACAAATTTAAATATACGAGATATATCGTGAGATAATTCAACGTTTGCTTTTGGAAATACTTTTTTACAAAAAATACTTAAAATAATTTGAACGCATACTGTCGAATCTTAATCTTTTTTCCAATGCCTCAATATTTTTCCTGCATGTTTTACTGTTTAACATTCGAATAAACAACGAGCTCTCATTAGCATACATTTTAATATGGCTTCATTTTTATCTTAAAATAGCAGAAGGTTGTTCAAATATTGAATACTGAGAGAGAGAGATAAAACTATTCAATGAGATCCAAAACTCTGAAGAAAATATCCTTTTTTTAATTGAAGACAAAATTTGTATTATGTGTGTTTGGTGAAGGTTACTATTCCCTTTTTCACAATTCCTACTATTACCTCACTCTATATATATACATTTATCAAGTTCAAAAAAAAAATTTTAAACTTGTACTGGATGACACTTGATGTTAATAGTTTTTTCAAATATTAATTCATTAATTAAATTAATTACCTGTTTTCGACGCAAACTTAGATTAGTCTCCATTGTTTAACAATGTAACTTAAAACAATGACAAAAGTTGGCGTCGAAAACCGGTTTTTCAGCCAAATTAGCCAAACCGGGGTGCATTGTTACAACAATGCAGACAAATCGTGCTCTTTTCTCAATTCCTACTATGAGTTCACTCTCCCCAAAACATATATATATACATAAATATATATATCTTGTTCAAATTTTCAATCATCAATAAAATACTTTCTATTCATCCATTCAAAGTAGAAATTGACTTTAAAAAAAAATTTTTTTTTTTTACTTGTAATCGATTTACTTACAGAATCGCCATATCTTACATTAATAATACTATCACTGCAATAACTTATGCATACATGTATTAATTAAAAAAAGTTATGTAAACCCATTAAAATTTCAAAATATCGATCAGCTACACATTTCAGCAAATAGCATAATGCAGGCGTGTCAAACTCGCGGCCTGGTCAATATATCGGCACACAATATATAATAAACTAACGCAGAATAAAAATAAGATAGGTAAACTTCGCTAAACGCTTTTTTTTTAAAAAAATTATACTCGTTTTTTAAACCTATTATTAAACGAAATCCGTACACCTTTATTTCGAATGCAATTATTTTTTAACATGAAAAAAATGCGACCCTCAATACCCAATAGAACCTGCGGCGCGTAACATCATAGGAGTTTGACATGCTTGGCATAATATAGAATGTAATGGAACATTTCACTTCTATTCATTTCAATCGTATTAGAAAATACCAAACAATCAAGACTTAAGTGAAAAATCAATTTCTTTAAAGAATGTCTTGGCAAAATTAATGGCAAAGATCCTCATTCAAATTCCATACACATTTCGCGACGGACAAATATTTCACTTTTAAAACAAATTCGAAACGTTGCAACAAAAAAATATACTCCATCTTTAAAAAAAAAAAGGTTTAGGAATATTCCAAACATAAGCTATTTCTCACTTATAGAAAAAATGCGTCATAGGACGAACATTTACTCAGAAAAATATAGATTGACTCGAAATATAAGTGTTGTGCAAAATATGCCCTCCATACATTGGCGAAGTCGGATTACGATGTAAATTCTGGAGCAATTTCCTATCCGAAAACTTTTTCCGATCATAACATACCAAACATGAATGGTTTGTATCCCATTCATAACATACCTAAAAAAAGATGTCCTCAAATATATATATTCATTAAATCAGAACGAGCTAAATTATAGTTTTTTAAAGAAAATTAAGAGCAAAATAAAATGCAAAATGTATATAAGCAGATCTGTAACAGTTAATACATTTTAAAATACATTTATAACCAAAATTTTGAAATTATTCAAATTCCAAGTAGTTTATTTAATTCATCCAGTTCCCTTGAATCTCCAAATATGTCAAAGGATAAGATTGAATGAAATTTTTTCTCAAGAACCCAAAATCACGTGTGTAATTTAATGGGATGTGACTAGTACCATTTTTTAGAATTTTATGTAAAAAAATTTCACTTAAATTTAAATGTTATTCACATTATTTAAAAGCACAAAGGAAGCCAAAAAATACTAAAAATTATTCATTTCTTACAAATGAGTAAAGTAAAAAGATTAATATTTCTCAGCTGAAAAACTTCTCCGTAAAAACATTTTTATTAAGTTAATAGTTCCTACAATAAGCACTGAAATATGGAAGCTAGGATATTTCAATAACGACATTAAACTTTTTTTAATTAAAGCATTGCAGTGAAATTAATATACAAAGTATTTGAAGATTCATTTCAAGCTCTATTTTTAAATTGTTATATAATTAATAAAAACAGTTTTCACCACTTCTATTCAACTTAATCTGAACTTCAATGTTCTGGAATTAATAAAATTTTTCAATCTAAAACTTTAAATACAGAAACTATTTTAATATGGACATATTTTATATGAATATCTGAAACATTTTAAAAGGAAAATCAATAAGCAGTTGAATTTAAATGGTAATTGTAAAGAATAGTTATGAATATATTATACAACCAAGTCTCATTTTTCACTTTTCTCAATATAAAATATTCTTTTATCATAAAACTAGTAATAGTATCCAAATACTATTATATCCCATCTTTAGATCACAATTTAATTCATTTTTTAAATAATCATTCAATTAAAAATTCCGTTTGTGTAATGCTAACAAAGCTTTATAATTTCTTTGATGCATAAATGATCTTAGTGATTTTTAGAATGTTAAATAGTTTTTCAATCCTTATCTAATTTTTTTTCTCCCCCTCCCCAATAAAATTTATAATGAACCAGCATTAAAAATCTTTTTGCACATTTCTTGCACTATATAATTTAACAAAAAAAATCTAGTTAAAAAAATTTGAAAACTTTTTTTTCTTCCATATTCTACTATGTACTTCTAGGATATTTGCACATTTAATATTAACTAAGGAGTATTCTTTAATTTTAAAAATTTCATTTTCTTTTATTCCAATATGAATTTATTAAATGAGTAAGCATTAGATACACTTGAGTTCCAACATTAGAAAATACAAACATAAAAAAAATTTCGCTTTAAATTTTTGTACATATTTTAAAATTAATCTATAAGTTTTGCTTTAAAAATTTCAGGATTTTATATATACATTTTAAAATAAGATCAGATAAAAGTTCAAAATTAAATTTCAACATTCTATAAAATTGATAATTACAATAAAGAATCATTTTCAACATATGTATACGAAATTAATAGTATAAGTTCATAAAATATCAAATTCCAGTTAACTTTAATAACTTCAGAAACCAATGCTTCAATAGCAGTTTTTCAATTTCAATTAATTTTACTTACAAAAATAGTAAACAAAAATACATTATAAAAAAAATTCACAAAATGTTTGAAAAATATAAACTTGTATGCCTTGCATATCACATGTAAATAATTTATTTCGTATTAATACATTTAATATGAAATAATCCTAAGAAATGCTTTCAATTTAGGAAAGACTATCTTGCTGTATAAACTATTTTAAGTCATGTCCTATTTAAATATTATGAAAAAATCATAGTGAAACCTTGTTTAAAGGTTTTTGTAACTTTCGTTGCATCATTATTTTGTGATCTTATCTTTTTAAGAACTTAATATCTCTTTTTACAAAATTTTATTTATTTTATATAACTTTTAATCCACTGTCTTTTCATCCCATGTTGTTCCTTAATAAACAATTACATCATATGGGAAAACAAATTTATTCATTTCAGTCATTTCAAACAGTTGATTCGGCAAAGTTCACATTGACAAATCAACTATTTGAAATGACTGTGCATAAAATTCAGAAAAAACTACAGGAGTATCATACTTATTAAAAGGTTTGCAATGCAATTTATTCTGGACACAAAAAATAATGGGAAACATTCATCAAATGATAACTGTAATATATACAATATTGAATAATTTTAAAAATTTTTAGCACTATTGATTGCAGATAAAAAGGGTGCATAATATGGACAGTTAGTTATTTCAAAAAAAGCTCATTATTCACATCACAGTAATTTTCTCTTATAACTACAGTACTTTGTACATGTTACAGAAAATAATTATAAGCTTTGGAGTATTTTACTCATTATACTTTCGAAAAAGAAAAGAAAATGCCAAACATTATTATGCTTTTTTTCTACCAGAACTTCATAAAAGCTTTTTTAAGAAAGAATTTTATGAAAACTTTTTGAAAATTTTGCTAAAATTCGAATGCATTGTAAGATAATATGCATATGTCTTTTCACAATTCAGATTGCAATAAAATTTTATTGATTCGTTTTAAAAGACATTTAAAAAAATTTCTAAATAAAAACTCATTAGTTTATATTCGTTTCATTAATTTTACATTCATATCACAGATAAGAAAATTTAAAATACCGGTTCCATTAAAATAACGGTTTTTATGGAGACCATTATTTTAAAATACTGAAATAGTCACATTAACAACAAAAAAAAAGAGAGCTTTAAAAAAAGGCAATGAAAAGACTAAATGCAATCAATATAAATTAAAAACAAACGAACATAACATAAAACAAATAATTATATAAATTTTATTAGGACGACGCTACATTTTTCCAACACCATTACTTACCGGCTTATACTTAGCAATAATTTTGGCATTTTTTAAAACAAATAAAATATTTCTAGAGTGTCACTATAAAATTGAAGCTGCAGCGAAGGTTTGTTTCAATCACTCTCGGGTTAGCAGCCTGACGTAAATTGAAGTCTGCTCAAACGCACAAATCCGAAAACCTACAAGCAAGTTGGATGGAGAGTTGAGCAAAAAATTAGCTGTATATCAAAAAAAAATACCTTCTTCTTTAATTAAGCATCATCATAAGCTATCAAAAAACATTAAATTCGATTTCTTGAGTATAAATTTTCAGCAGGAGAAAAATCAATCCATCGAACACGTTTTGTATTGCAAATAATTATTTTCTTTTGCTGGAAAGATATTGTATGGGTGTGAGGTTAAAGCAACCAATCATAATTTTCAAGAAAAACTTTTTAACATCAAAATTATACGTCATCCGTAGATAACATCTGATAAAGATAATGTCTGCATTTCAAAATCCAATAATTTCTACATTCTTCGATAAAGAGAAAAATAAGAAGGTGGAAGATCAGTTCCATTACGTCAAGTTTTATCTCTAACACACGAGAAGACCGATAAACAGAAGTATAGCAACTGGGGTGAAGGTTTTCTGTTTCTATGGTGAAAATAGACGAAACTTGCTGGTTAAATTCTTCTTGAATTTCATATCAGCTATAAAAATGAGTTTGTGCTATATTTTAGTCTTCAGAAGAGAGGAAGAATTCCTTATAATCTATAAGTCCATTTGAGAAAAAAAAATGATTATAATATATATATATATATATATAGCATAATAAAATAAAATAATAAGAGACAATATATGTATATTAGCTTAGCTCGAGGGTTTTTTTTAAGTAAAAACGTATTGAGAGTTACATGTTTGCATAATTTCCAGAAAAGAACCCAGGACAAAAGAATTGATTCACTAACGAAAATTTATTCCTTAAATACTATAAAAAGATTTTCACGCAATAACCCCATTCATTTATATTTTTATTACGTTGATAATTTGTCATACGCTAACATTTTTACATACTTGTATCACAAAACACTTATCAAAATTGAATGACATTTATTTTGTAAGTGAACTGTATCAATATAAATAAGATTAAGTTTTCAAATCTATATAATAATTATAATAATAATAACATAAATCAAAAATCAGTATTTTATGCCCATAACATGCTACAATAAGTACTCCTATAGCACGTAAAATAGAACGAAATAAATTTAAAATCTGTTCTTGAGAAATAGCCAGAGGCGGATTAAGGAGGTTCACCCATGTAATGGGTTCAAAAAATTCAAAAAAAAACCAAAATTTTTTTTTATAAATTGTATTTTTAGCATAAGTAGAATACGATGGTAAAGAGATTTTTTTTAATTTGAAGTCGTTATAAAGAAGCAAGTGTTAAAAGAGCAGCTGTTCGGGGCGTTGAGTAGGAGCACCTATTGTGTACAGTCGGCTTGATACCATTGACCCTTCTATGCAAATATAGACAAGTTTGTAGAGGTTTAAAAGGAAATATATATATAGTTATTAAATATTTCGTCGAACGTGTTTTAGTCTTCACCCCCAGGCATCGCCGATTGAGGGTAAATTAAGATTTTCGTTGTTTAATAGGACTTGAAACTTTGAACGCGTTTTCCTCAAAACTGTAAAGCCCTCGTGTATATAGCTGAACAGTGCGACGTTAATATTCACTCACTCCTCAAAACTGTGTTTTTCAAACTTTCCTCCATCATACCTCAAGAACGGTTTAGCCGAATGGACTTCAAATTTATAGGGTAGACTCAGCCCATACATACACACCAAATGGACTATGATCATTCCAAATCTCAAAATATTTCTATTTTTTATAACAAAAACATAATAAAAAATCCCATGAAATTCGAAACTTTTTCTTCAGAGGTCTACACCAAAAATCCAATTTTTGATACTTTCAAATGAGTATAGTTCATTCTGTGCATTTAAGCTTATACATTAAAACGCTGTTAGTTTTTTAAATTTCAGATAAGCTAATCAGCCAAAATTGTGAAAAAAGTAAGCGTCCATTTTTTCAAGGCGAGTGTGTTCAGAGTGCTATAACTTACTTTCTGCTGTATATTTTTGGCTAAACATTTATATCATACTCTTAAAATACATATAAATAAATGATGAAAAAAACTTAAAATTCTATCTTCTTACTGATCGTCAAAAAAAATCTCTAAAAATGCTTAAAAAACAGACCTTTACATGGGGGTGGTTGGACACCAGGGGCCCCGAGCTGATGGACTTCAGTTATAAGTTCAATGTACAACAAAAAAATCTTGCATCTATATTGCAACCCCGATGATTACCTACGATTTGAATCATATAGCAATTAGTGTTGCCCTCATTTATTATATGTAATTGCAGTTAAATTCCAGGGAAATTTTAACTGCAGTTTTTTTTTTTTTTTTTTTTTTTGAAAAATAGTTTTTAGAACTTTGGCCTTTAATATATGTTTTCGGTTCCAAGTTTTTAAAAAAATTTATCCAAGATATTTTAATGACATTAAACAACTGCCAGTGCTTAGTTCTTTCGAAAGAATTTGGCATTTGAAGGTTCGTGATTTATTATTATTTGGGTTTTTGTGTATATGTTACCGGCAAAGTATGAAATCCGGCATTCTATACAATGCCTAAATCTAGCCGGTAATGTATGAAATGATTCCTATTTCACACATTGCCTAGGCATTCTATAGAATGCCTAATGAGAAACCAGCAAAGTATGAAATTATGAAATACATCTCAGTTTGCATTGCGAATGTTGTCAATTGGCAAAAAATAAAATTTTTAAAGTGTGCCTCAGGCTCAGAATATGTTAGTTGTACATATTGCTGTTTTTTCGGAAATGTCAAAATACTCAATTTTACTTAAACTTGTTCAACAAAAAAATGTTTTTTCCTGTGCTACCTGAAAATGGAGGAGCAAGCTATAGTGTTGGAGAAGGAGCCATGGTCTATAGTAGGGGTAGGCAACCTATGCCACACGTGCCACATGTGGCATGCGGTACAATTCTCAATGACGCTTTGCACTACTTAACAAATTTTTGAATTGTTTCAAAAATGCTCTACTGCGTGGTTCGCTGAATCATATCGGTAGATTGGCTTGACACGCTACAGCAAAAAGGTTGCCGATTCATGGTCCATAGACATGAAACAACTATTCAACGCCTAGTTGCCCAAAATTCGAGTTGATGCTTAAAAAAAAGTTTTTCCTTAACTGAAATTACTTACTAGAAGTTAATAACTGATATAAAAAATGCAAAAATGACTACTAAGAAGGAACCCAGGGACAATTGGTTGCTGAATAGCTAAGATGTGATGTTTGAGGAAAATAAAAGTAAACTTATTTTGACTGTTAAAAAAGCCGTCAGTACCATAAAACAGTGGTCTCCAACCCTTAGTCCATGGATCAAAGAGTATCAGGCCACTCAAGGAGCAGTAAATTATTTCCATTATATTTACTGGGGTGTATATTTCTCGTGTTTGTGCGACTTTCCATGGAAATTACTTTATATTTTATGTAAAATCATTTTATAATTATTTTTGGTGCAACTGAATTTTACTCTGAAGGCATGTTCAAATACAATTAAATAATACAATCAAAACAATTTAAAATATAAATAATCAACGTCGAACCCTCAGCGGGCTGCCGTAAAATTATGAAACGTTGACTGGTCCGAAAGAGAAAACTGTTATACAGTATTACGTCACGGATTCTTTTTTCCCCCAATGGGGCTGCAGATTGGTATTTTTACCATTTTCAGACCTAGTACATTCCCTAGAGGCTGGTATCCCTTTTTAGTGCGGCACCATGTAGGCGATACCAATTGCCGCCGGTAATTTTAACATCCAGTTTGATGATGTGAACCTTTTCTAGGAATTTAATTTGCCAAGAATAAAATCAAATTCCGGATTCTGGGATGTGATAGAATTCTGAAAGAACTTTCAACCAAACACAAATTTGTTACAAGTTATGATATTGAACTGTACATCCACGTACTTGATACTTGCCAAAAAAAAACAGAAAATTATTTAAAAAAAGGTATTGTAGTACAAAACTTTGATTTTTTCCCCGCATGCCAATATATTGGCCCTTGTAATGAGTGAGTAATAGGATGGTTTCTATCAACTTGGAACTTCTGAAGGAATTTTAATATAAGTATATGCGGAATCACAATTTAACAATTTTTTTAATGGCAGTCTCATTATTTTGTCAGAATAACATTTGTACTTATAGGAATGTAAGTCATTGATATAATATCCTTTTCATGGCCATTTTTCATACTTTGCCTAAATAGTTTTAGGCATTCTATACAATGCCTAGGCAAAGTATGTAATAAATCTCATATTTCATACTTTGCCTAAAAACGTCCGGCATTGTATAGAATGCCTAGGCATTCTATAGAATGCAGGCATTTCATACTTTGCCGGTGACATATATATTTTTAGAATGTGCGGGGAAAGAGATCACAGTATTTTGTACGCTTAGGATCAGTTTTATTTCTGGCAGCATGACAGAAATAGCGAAATATTTAAGTGAGATTGAGATTTCTCTAAATTGATGAAAGAATCAAATAGTAAAATAGAGGGGAAAAATTCTTTGAAAAAAACTAAAGGTTCTTTGGCTATTGAAGTAATTGATTAAGTTGATAATTCTATACTTTCACAAGGTCTTAATTTTACTGGCATTTTTTACTATTGGTCAACTTAAATTTAATTAACTGGCAAAGTTAAAAATTCAGGTAATGTGCATCTTGTTCTTTAATTTTTTTATTGTTTTGGCTTCATAGTTTCATTTTTACACTATTTGCTTTCAAATGTTTGATTTTTGAGAAAAACACGTGTGTTTCTAGTTTGATAATGTGTTTTTCTTTTAGTATTTCTACATTTTAAGTTTTTCTAACTATGGGGGGAACTATGGACAGGGCCGTCCATGTGGAACAAAATGTGCATTTTGTCGTAAACATTATTATTGTAGATCTCTGAAGCTCAACAATCTGCAAACTAATTCTTGAATTCATGCGGTCTTTAACTGTTCGCACTACCTCAGATAGAGCATATAATAAGAATGAGTTTCAAATTCTGATGAACATTCCTACTTATCAGGGGCGTAGGGTACCACCCGTATCAATGATACCGGCCTCTCTAGCTATAGAGGCTCCATACGTGTATAAACAAAAAGTCGTAAAATGTTATTAATAGTCACAAAGTTAACTTCAAAAATTGAACATGGAGAAATATGAGTTTGAAGTTTTCATTCCATGAATAGCATGATATAATATTCATCGAATAGTCTGAAACTTTTATGAAACGTTAATTAGCTTATTTAAAACTGCTTACCATAAAAAAATTGCAAAAATGTAGAATAATTAAACAGTATACTGGCATAATGAAAATAAAGAAGAAAACGAATGAAAGATCAATATTTCATAAAACTTTACCTTAATAATTATTTTAAAAAAATAAATACACACACTTCAGAGCTAATTTCAATGCTCAATTTGACAACTTAAATAATGCACATATACAAAAGATGTTTACGCCTTCATTTTTATTTCCATTATTTTAAAAGCCTTCGCTCGTAAGATATATTGTACGCGAATGAAAGCAAAATCAAATAACAATTTATAAGTAAAATATATCAAAATCGAAGAACTGCATCTGTGCATTTATTTAAATAGATATCTTAAAATATATTAATAATAATTGTGTTGAATTTCACACACATGGGATATTATATATATCACGGAAAACAAATATATAAAAATGGGAGAGTTTTGTTATTCTTGCGAATTAGATTTATAATTAGATGAGATAATACAAAACAAGACAAATCCAAAATGAGATTAAGTATTTGTGCTTTGGAAGAATCCGTTTTGAAGTTTTAATTTCATTCATAATAATATCATAAAAAGCACGCACAATTTTTAAATCTTGGCCAAATCCATTTACTCTTTCATAAAAAATAGAATACATTCATACAAACTAGAATTTTTGCATTAACTGCACGATTCTTTCTTGAAATGATTTGTTACTGCATATATAATGTCAGTCTCATTTACGCGAGGTAGAAAAATAATTAATTCCTTTTTTATCAGGCTCTTTTCTAGCAGATAATATGAAATGTGGGCGTGGCAGTTGCTGTCCAGCATCAAATATTGCTCCATAACTTGATGAAAAATGCAGGTAAAGCTTTGAAATTTTGCAGGCATATTTATAAAGATTCGAGGTATCAAATAAGCCAATAAAAAATTTCAACAGTTAGATGATTTTTAGAGTACCATATCACCTTAAAAAGATAAAGATTCGAATAATTTCAACGGCCAAATGTTTTTTCCAGTTATATTCTCCGAAAAACTGGGAATTTCGGACGATATATCAACTGGCTATATGTGATGACCGTCGTCCATGTAAATGCCTAGGCCTACCACCACGCATCATCATTACCCCTTCAGTCAAAAGACGGCAATCGGTGAATCGGTTTGTGCGTTTGCAAGTCATGAACAGTTATTTGTTTCGGGTTATTGTTTGTACGAGTGTTTGGCAACGTATGCTATGTACTGTCTAATTTAAGGGTCATAAGTGGGATCTACATTTGTGTAGGGCCAAAGGGCCTCAAGAAGTCTTCAGACGTCTTTGGCTCATACAAATCTTTGTCTGCTGAAAACTTTCCATGTGTTAAAAATTTTTGGGGGAAAATGTTCTCTATATTTGGTCTACATATATATGTGAGCAAAGTTTTCTTCAATGAAGATCATCAAAAGTAACTATAGAAGCAAGCTGGCTGACATTAACTTGCAGGCAGGGCCGATCCTAGCAGGTGTGCAGCGCACAAGGGGTTGGGGCTTAACGAAGGTTTCTTAAAGCCGATTTTTGTGAAAGTTGATTTACGAAAATATCTAACATAGTTAATATTATCTAAGATATAGGAGTGTTTAAATTCAATATGCATTTGAGGAAAAATTAAAGTTTTCAATTAAAATTTTTCAATTCTACCCTAAAATTGTGAATTTTGCCAAAAATTAACAAATTTTTTTATGATTTTATTTTATAGGCTATCTTATTAACTTTATAAAAATACCAAGTTTATTATTTTCCGTTCACTAGAACAAAAACTGCAAGTGTTTTAGCACAAGTAGATGCTGTTACTTTAAGCAAGATGTCATACTATAAAACGCGTTTTACTCGGAATGTGTTTTTTTAAATGCTCAAATGGGGCCAGCGATTGCTAAAAAAGTTTTGAAAATAATTAACTGAAATTTTTTTGTGTATGTTCTGTATACTAGAAGTGTTTGAACCTTCAGATTTATCAATCAATGTTTTATTACAAAATTTACAGTCCCTTGTGTTAATATAATCAGTTTTTTTTAAAACCAGTTTCATGTAATAACTTCGATAAAGTGCTCTAGCTTTTGTAAAAATTAAAATATCTCTTATCCTGAACGTCATTTCAAAAATGAATAACATAGCAATACATCAGAACTGAAAAATTGGAAATTTGTTCATGAACTTTTGGTACAGAAGGGGCAGCTTTTAGGTTGTTTTTTGTAAGTTTTTACCAGTTTTTTCCCCCTTTCAGTAGTAATAATTTATTTTTCTTTTCTTAGTTTTTGTGTATTTTTCTTAAAATGTGCTGAAATCTAAAAACAACAACAACAGCAAAAAAATCCCTATATTTCCATTTTTTCAAAGAAAAGTTGTCGCAAGTAGTGGGATACCTTAATAATAAACTTACAATTGAGCAAAAAAAAAAAATGGAAAAGAGTGAGAGATTTTTTGTCTATTTGCATTTTTATTAATGTTTTATACTGGTAGATGAGTTTATAACATCAACGTTAAGTATTAGTCGAAATATGAAATTTTCTGGGGGGGGGGGCACGCGCGGTCGACCCCTGCTTGCAAGCCTTGAGCAGAACTTCAACACAATGAAATGTGCTTGCAGCTACAACACAATAAATGAATTAACTTGTTGATTTTTACGGTACAATTTATATCTTTTCGGCGGTTTAAAGTTGACTATTGAATGCAATCATTTTAAAAAGGTCAGGTCCTCCTCTTCCACAATGTAGCCCTATAACCGAATCTTCCCACCACTATATTAAAGGAATTTGACTATCAATTGAAATCATGCATTCACATAAATTTGTTTTAGTATAAGACGACAATAGGCTACAATGTTAGGTTTACATGATATTACATCAAAAAGTAAACCAGACTCCCATTCGAAGGCGATGATAGAATCCTTTAAATTTGTAATTATTAATTAGCTGTACTATCATGTACTTGAAATCCACAGGAATAGAAGATTTTTCACACCAATAGTTAAATTTTTTAGCCACCTATCAACTGCTTTACAAAAATTCACAGATGTGTCGTCCTCAGTTTCAAAATTAAGAGGTTCATCGCCAATAGACCTCGCGTTGCCTTAGCACGCGCGACATTAATAAAAAATCAAATTAAATAAATATTAAGTTCAAATCTGATTAAAACAATTATTAAATAAAATTCTTGAAAATTACTATTTCTATTTCTCTCAGCTTATCAAATTTTTAGGAATTAAGGTGCAGTATTAAATAAAGAAAATATTTTAGTCTTTTAAAACAATTTTTCCAAGGAAATTTAAGCACAAATGCTAAAATCCTTTTTTGGCTTATAACTTGGCAACGAATTTTTGAAAAGGCGTCGAAATGGCGCCAAGGCGCGTTTTTCGGAGTCGAAATCGGGGAACCAGGGACAAAATATAACATTTTATGACTTCAGTACAAAATCATGTAAGACATAGATTTTCAAAAAATATGCTAAAAACATTTTAAAGGGGGTGGGGGGAGTGAATTTTAATGACGAAGGGATGCATATCTCCATCGGAGGGTACACAATATGACGATCACGCGTATGTAGCTCTTAAAGGTGTGATCAATTATGGAATGATTCTTCCGGCGTAGCCACAAATTTCTATAAATTAATGGTTGAAAATCGTCCTATGTTTTGCTTTATTTCTTTAAAAACATTTTAGTGGTACTTCAAAGCAGCCATCAGAGTGCTTTCTCACTTACTTTTCGCAACCAATAGCCATGTTCCTTCTCCAGCCAGCAGTTCCATGGCAAACTTTTCTCCTGTACAGCAGTTTCCTGCCAAAACATCAAGCGTACTTCTCTCCCAGACTCTGACGTCATCCCTCTGCCTAGTCCTTCCAACCAATCAAATAGCACCCTTTCATCAGACCTCAGGAACGTACTCTTTCTCATTCAGGAACTTCCTCAGTGAAGGGAACTAAAACATCAAATAGAGGATCTTTTTAGATCCATATCCCTGTGACGTTATTGAACTACGATCTTTCGATGCTGTGGGTGGGAGCAGGGACGTCTTAAGACATGGGCAAACTGGGCCCAGGTCTCGTTTCGTTCTCGACGCTGTCTTAGTATGATCATGATCTAGATAATTTTAATGTGATTAAATATTAATCCCGTACATATTCTCTGAAAAACAGGGAATTTCAAATTGCATGTCAACTGGCAAAAGGGGCAAGACCGTATTATTATGTGATGGCCATTGTCCATGTCTAAGCCTAACCATAAACAATCATCCAACTCATTTAGTCGGCCACCGAAAACATTGCCCAAAATGCGGCCATTGGTCGAGTCTGTTTGTGCTTAGGTTTTTGAAATTGTGTGTCGTGCACATTTATTTGTTTCAAATTACCGTCTGAATGATTATTTGACAATGCATGCAGTACCGGATTACTCATTAGGCGGAGTAGGCGATTGCCTAGGGGCCCCACACTTTTTAGGGCCCCCCAAAATTGAGAAAATCAAATATTTAGCTATTTTTTAAAGCAAGGTTAGTTTTTTTATTATTACAGATTCTAATAAATAATTAATGTGCAGTTATATATATTTTTTATTTGCTGATAATTAATTTTATTTGTGTAGTGAAATATATTCCTAAAATGTTGTGTAATAAATTATTAGGTTACAGGGCCCCGAGAATTCGACTGCCTAGGGGTCTCCATGTCGTTTAATCTAACACTGAATTAATGCTATATTACTTTTAAAGATCTCGGGTAGGGCCTACTCTTGCATACGAGCCCAGGCCTCAAAAAAAATCTTAAGATTTCTCTGGGCCTCAAAGAGTCCCTGGGTGTGAGCAACGGCTTTAGGGTCCTTAGAGTTTGACTTTTCAACGATCATATTTTTCAACAGAGAGAAGCAGTTATAGGCTTTCCAAAAGTTCAAAATTTTAATGGATTCGGCAACACCCCCTTTTTGGTTACATTCATAAGCTCTTCTTTCGTCCGTCCTTTCAGCCACTCCTAAAAGGACATTTATTCTATCCCTCCAAACACCTAATTGCCTTTAACCCTCTTGCTGCGCATTCAGCAATTTCCACGGGCAACGTAGATGTAGCAAAATTTACACAACCCGCTGTTTCCGCGGGAATGCATTTCCCCCCAACTATTTAGCTTTGCAACTCGTGCTGTTCCTGTTCATACTTAAAAGATCTCTCTATATATATTCTACATTTTAAAATAAAAGCTCTTCTAAAAAAATTCTGTGTAATTTTTTACTTTAAAATGTAGATTTGAAATGCGCAATTTTTGAATCCACCTTGATAAAATAACTACGCAGCGAGAGGGTTAACTAGTTTTCCACTTTCTTATGTAATTTTCCCAAACTTCCTCCACCCCATCCCACTAATTGCCTCACCACAGCCATCATACAAGCCTTGCAACAAAACATGAATCAATCAATCGCGAGTGAGTGAATATTAACGTCCCACTGTTCAGCTACACGAGGGCTTTTGGGGACGGTCCGCATAATTTTGAACTATGGTCAAGTGACGCGGACGACACCTGAGCTGGCACCCCCTCTCCTAACTACCACACCACACCAAAGGGAGGACGTTCCACGAATTCGAGACCAAAACCACTAGGCCACCTCCACCATTCAAACGGCAAATCCAATCAAAACCTTTATGCTTCGGATTATTTCATTCTTAAGTAGATGTTTGAATCGCTACTGACCTTAAGAATATCGATCTGTTATATAATATGATGCATCAGTCGATGGATGTATCTTTTAATCTAGTGAGAACCACTTTTGGGGTGTGATTCTGGTAACAGTGTGATTGAGACTAATTCCTACCACCTCATATGCATTTTCAGAGAAGTTTCGCTATAATTAAAAAAAATTTTCCTGGTAAGGGCTGTAATGAAAATATATTTACTAACAAAGGGAGGGCACAACTAAGGAAATTCATTTTGGGAGAGCCTTGGTACATTAGTAGTACTCCATTAGGGTGTTCAACCCTTAAAGTATTAGCGCCGAATGGCCAGTCAATTCGAAGAAAACAGCCTTCGAAATTCATGTTTAGCTTTTATATAATTAAGTTTTAATATCTCCAGCGATGCAGTGGCACAATTGGTAGAGCAATTGCTTTCTATGCGGACGGATAGGATTCGAATGATGTAAGGAACTCCCCCCCCCCAAATCATTTAATTATTCTTTTAAATTAAATAAATTTATTAAATGAGATATTTTATGTAATTATATAAATATTTATATGTAATTAATATCACACACAAATAGCATTTTACATAAAAATAAGTTGCATAATTTTATGTGAAATACAATACATTATAAATAAAATATAAAATATTTAATAAGTCCTTTTTAAATAAATTTATGTAATTTAAAAAATAATTAAATGAATTGAAAAAAATGGATTGTGTGCAACTCGAACTCTATCCGCAAATTAAATAAATTTATTTAAAAAGGACTTATTAAAAGTATTTTACACAATTATAAAATAATTAACTTAATAATTATATATTTTATAGATTATGTTATATTACATATATATTTTATTTATAATACATTGTATTTCACATTATAAAACTATTTGTAACTAATTTTTATATAAAATATCATTTGATAATCATATTTTATTATAAATATTATTTATTAATATAAAAATGTTCATAAATATTTATAAAATTACAGTAATTATTTTTCTTTATAAGATACAAAATAATTACATAAAATATCATTTAATAAATAAATTTATTTAATTTAAAAAATAATTAAATGAATTGGGAAAAGTTCCTTACACGATTCAAACCCTATTCATCCGTGTAGGATGGATAGGGTTCACAGTGGCACAATTTCTCTACCAATTGTGCCACTGCGTCGCTGGAGATATTTAAAACTTAATTGTATAAAAGCTAAGCATGAATTTTGAAAGCTGTTTCTCCAAATTGACTGGCCATTCGGCGCTAATACTTTGAGGGTTGAACACCCTAATGGAGTACTACTAATGTACCAAGTCTCATCCCAAAATGAATTTCCTTAGTCGTGCCCTCCCCTTGTAAGTTCAAGATCATTTCGAAATTAAATATAATCCACGTTATCTTCTGCATGATATTAATAACAAATTCTGGTTAGTTTTCAGAAACTTTCTAGATGTATAATATCAGTTTCATAAATTTTGTTAAATATACTTAAAGATCAGTATTCATGGAATTTTATTTTTCTTGCACAGAAAATTATAAATCTTGCTTCGGATTGTGCCTAATCCCTCTATTTGCATATGTCTCCCTTTTTCTACTGAGTCTGCTTTTCACTACACTGATTGAAAAGCCCTTTTCTATTAAATTTCATGCCTTTTGTATGCAGAAAAATGATTTTGTTCCCTTAGTTTTGCCTATTTGATACACAGCAGATGTATTTCATGTTATAAACAGACTAAAACATTAAGAATGCATCACTCAGCTTTATTTCAGTTTAAAAAATACATCTATATTTGTAGGAGGCAGGGAATACTGTGGGGAATTATGTTAAACTAACAGTTAAAGGGGAAGAGGGGGCTCAATGAAAAATCAAATGTATAAAATGTTCCCAAAAATTCAAAAGAAAAAATCTATTCACACCATTAAATAAGCAAAATGAAGTTCCCCCTTACGAGAGACATTTTTAACTTAGTTTTTAATCACAGTTGAAGTAAAATGCATTTTTGTGCAGTTAAATCATAATTTAGTCCAAACCTCTGGCAACGGAGAAAAAAAATGGCATCCCAACAGCTAGTTTTTCAGATGGATTTCAATTCAATATCGCAGTAATTCTTTGAGGTGATAGCATCGGACACCAGACTGGAAGGCCTGGGTTCGATGCCCGATGCCACCAAATGCTCACCGAGTACAAACGGAGAACGTGCTCATTAAATCTGTGGATCCGAATGGTGTCGCCATCTATCGTGAGCAAAATCGTGCTGTCACCTTCATTGGCTCAAAGCTTAGGCTAATGATGAATTTCATGGGCTTTGATCTGACTACGTCAGACAGGTGGCATAAGCAACAACAGAAGAAAAGAAACGAACTAAAAATAGTGTACAAACAAGCATTCTAATCAAATCATCAAAAATTTTTTCCAGTATTACAAATGTTTTCTCTGCTTCCAGTTATTCATAACTATTCAGCATGCATTTTCTAAACACTTTAGATTTAAATCTTATTGCCCAAATTTATTTTATAGTAACTTTATTATATAAAGAGTGCCAGAACAATCAGGTAAGGTACCAATTTGAGTTAATAAAGCCTACTGCATCTAAGATTCTCTATCATTTGAAAACTTAAACAACTATTTTCTTAAGAGAAAATATTAATTTCTTATAAAAAAATTAACAAAATTTTATTACTCTACTCTTGTCATAATATGTTTAAAAACTCATGTAAAAGGATTGTAAAGTTACACAATCATCAATTTATTACATCAGCACATTTCTATTAATATTGTATTCAACCATTCCTTGACTGCAAAAGTACTTCCCAAGTTACAAGTATGTTTCATGTATTAATGACTAAGAAATGAATAAACCAGTGAGGGAGAACAATCATAAAAATCTTTCAAAGTAAAAAAAAATACCTGGGTTCAACAAATGTTCCAGGTATGTAAAAAGGAAAAAGATCAGAATCGACATTTTCTAGAGAAATGACAGACTTATGTTTGTTAATCACACATGCCATCTTGCACAACAAATGATCAACTGATATTACTGTAGAGTAGATGTACCTAATAGAGACTACATGACATTAGGGAAGATATTATTTTGCCCGATATAACACAAAAATCCTTTTGGTTTAAAAAATTTCTCAATTATGTTGGACAAAACATAGCTATTGTGCTCCTAACAGTGTTTAACCCAGTTACAGATTTTAAGGCATAAATAATTTCTAATGATTGCATTATGCTCACATTTGTTGAGTAGCTAACAGATGACACAAATCCGTTTATTTTTAAAAACCACACACACACATTTTTGTTAATATTCTATTGGGTGAACCTCCCAGTTTTAAATCAGAAACTGGGTATTATAGGCTAATACCTACCTTACCTATTTTCCACTCTACAAGATGACATTGGAATTCAACTTTAGTCATGGCTTCAAATGAACTGGTATTCATAAACTTGAAAATCTGTGGTCATGTAAATCACCATTTCAGATTTAATGAGCAATTATTCATTTTCCCAGTCTTTAGTGGAATTGAAATTAAGGCACTAAGATGCCAAGATTTGGAGTTCTAAAATATATTTTCTCAAAGAACTTTCCTGAAACTCTAGGGGCATGAACACAATTTATATTTAGTGAAAATGCTATTCTCTAAAATACCATAATAAATATTTATGAAACAGACAACTTTAGATACCAGTTAAACAATCAAAATGTTTATGAATGTCATCCAGAAGGAATTGTAGCAGATGGTTTGACTAAGAATCATGAAATGAGAAAGGTATAAATTAAATTGTTTAAAATGTAAAAAAATATGCAATAAATGAAAAAAAAAATGCATTTTCTACATGATTTAGCTGTAAATTAATGGTATTCATGTTTAATGAGAAAATTATAGTCTATATATCAGCAAACTAAAACATCTACAGTTTTTAGTTTATCAGTGAAACTAATACAAAAAAACTGATTTAAATATTTTTAATTAAACTCATTTTATAGCTTGAAATGTGATATACAATATGAAACGAGACTTTTTCAAGCATAGTTTAATGGTTAAAAAATATCTTTATGAAAAATGTACAATGATGTTCTTATGAACACATGAATTGTGAATAATAAAAATCACAGCCTGAAAGCTCTTACGATTAATTTTTCTAAGCATAACTGTCCTTATGGCACATTCTCCATATCCCATCGTGTAGAAGTTTGTTCCATTAACGAATTTCTGAACTCAACAAATCTAGCTGCACAACATAAAATTTCAAGATTCATATTTGACAATCCTAAGGGATTCCTTGAAGTGCTATCCACACTTTGAGTGAAATCCTGAGATGCACCATCAACAGGGAGAAAAGAACAAGTTTCTAGTTGTTGATTTTCAGGTTTTGTGACTGTCCATGTCTTCAGCGCACGTCTCCTGCTATTGATAAACCAATTATTGACTTGTATCAAGGTTAAACCTGTTAATGCCACCAGATTTGCTTTTACTTCTTCACTAGGATATGGATTATTGACATTTTTTCGCAGCCAATCAAATAGAATCGCTTTAGCTGATTTTGGCAAACTTTTCCGTTTCTTTCCTTCTTCTCTTCGGTAACTAGACATGCTATAAAAATGGATAAAAATAATGAACAACATTTATATTAACAAATAAAGATAATATTCTCTCATAATTTTTTAACAATTTTTAAATCATATTCAAAATTTACACAATTAAGTTTAAAAATAGAATTCTAAATTACATGATAATTTTTTTTAATCATTTCACTTCATAATTAACAAACAATACATATTGCAACAATATAAATCTAGTGAAAAATCAAATACAGTATCTGAAAGTTTATAGAAGGCTGTTTAATGAAAATGATCAAAATTATTCTGGAAGTCTAAAAATACTTTTGGTTTAAAATTTAATACAATTTAGTCTCCTAAGAAGTATAAATAGCTCTTTTTGACATGTACACAGTTATGATATCAAAAAGAGTTATTTAATTTAAATACACACAGTTGGACAGTTTATTTTCTCTTTAAATTAACATTTTATTCAACTCAAATTTTGCTCAATAAATTTACAAAATGTTTTATAGGTTTCAAATTAACAAATTCTATTTATACACTCTACTTTGTTTACAAAATTAAATATATATACATTATTTTCTTCCCCCTCCCATTCAACCGTTTGAAGATTTAACATGCAACTGAACACACACCAATGAACAAGATTTTTCCAAAATTCAAAATATATAATGTTTTTGAACTTTCTTGAAAACTTTATAAACATCAAGATGATATCAACAAATGCTTCAGATTTTATTTATACTAAATGAGAAATGCACACAATCTCATATTGATTTTGCATATATTTCTATAAAATATATTTTACTAAGTAAGTTGCTTAGAAAGAAAAACCCCTATGTTAATGAAAATTATAAGGAATCAGATCGTTCTGTTATATAAAAAGATTCCATAGGTTTTTCACTATCAAGATTTATACATATCAACTTATCAGATACTTAAAACCAATTTCTCGAAATTATACACCAATATCTCAAAATTATATTATACTTATTATTAAAAATACATCCCCTTTTAGAAAATTAGCATGGCAAAAAATGTTTCTCTTTAAGAATCAATGAAAACATGTTAAAATGATTTATATTATACATATGTTAATTCCATTTTACACGTAAAGCCTCACTTAAAAAAAATGCAGTTTTATACAACAGGACATTCTAAATATATCAAATGGATGAGTGATTGAAAATTTATAATTTAAAGTGATGATCATTATCTTCACCATCTAAATGTTTAAACAAAATGATCCTTTAAATTAAGCAGTTTCTTTCCTCCAAATTATTTAATATAAATGAAATCAAAGGTTGTAAGAGATTTGTGTAATATTTCATAATTTATATCAAAGTATTCTGAAATTATGTGTTTTAAATTTAACTAAAACAATTACATTCACAAATTTAATCCAAAATTATAAAAGTAAAATTTACCCAACTTTTAATCAAAAGCATGTGTTCTACAAATAAGTTGATAAGATCTTAGTCTATCTTTGTACAAATGCTAAAACCCACAATACTTATACATTTATGTATTAATAAGTGAATACAAAAGAACTTGTATAAGCACAGGCAAACTTTTGCATACTTCATTAAAAACTTTTTTTCAACCAGGTGAAATCATTTTGAAAGATAATCTATTATTTTTACTCCTTTTCAGACTAACGGTAAATCTTGTAAAAATTCTCAATGTAAATCACTCAAGTAAAATATTAAAATGACAAAAAAATTATTCTCACATTTTGTATGAAATAGATTTATATGTTCTCAGCTACAAAGAATATGCAAGGCAAATATACCATAACATGTAAATCACCTAAAAACACCTTGAGAAAAGGAAATCGGGAGCATTGTCTGTTATGTACTCCTGAAAGGGATAAAGAAAATATAATGAGCCATGCTATTTTGAGCATGTCTCTAAATGTAATTCTATAATTCAAGCATTTCCTTGATTCTTTCAGTAAAAACATCAAAAGCTTACAGACTTTTGTTAACCATTATTAAGATATTGATCTCAGAAATGTATATATATATAAATCAGATGAGGATTAAAATTTTATATAAACAAAAATACTGAACACTGATTAAAATAGGAAAATATTGGTTTCTAAGATATTTTCACTATTACAAAAATATTAAATTTCAATTTGCTTTTTTGATAAAATAAATAAATTGATACACAAGAATACATTCCAATAAGCATTCAAATCAAAGTTAAATGACCAAAAAGTGAAGATTTTACACTACATTGTCAAAAGAGACAATGTAATAAACTCTACACAGCAGGCTAAATTTTCATATAAAAGGAAATACAGAGAGAAAAACAGCTTACGTTTAAATTTACTTTAAAGCTAACATTCACTTAAATTCTGAAAGCAAAGACAAAAAAAAAAAAAAAAAAAAATCTTAAGGCAATATAAAATTTTTTGATTAGGGAATTACAAATACAAATTTATGAATCAGGTTTAATCAGTTTATCCTTTTCAGGTTATATTTGGTCATGACTATACAGGTTTTTCTTTCCTAAAAACAAATTCCTTTTACAATTAAAACTAATCACATCATAAAAATTTTTGTTTTTAAATTAGCAATTAAACTTGTTTAGGATTTTGAAGTTTTTACCAACGCTATTTAAATTTTTTCACATGAAATATTTTTATTCTTTCTGTGTTTAATTTTTTTCTTTTCAGAATTAATTTTAAAGAGGTAATTTAAGATGAATTAGCTAAAAGATAAATTTAGGACTCAAGAGATTCTTATTTTTTCAATATTTCAGATTCAATATTTCTGACTACCTTTGTTTTAGATCACAAAAAATAAATCAGAATTGCAGTTCATTATCATATTCTATAAAAATAAGATAAAATAACAAGTTGATCCCTCCCAAGAAAAACTATTTTACTTCTAAATTGTTTTAAGGAAAAACTGAAAGAAAAAAATAATTTTCAGATTACGTTTGAAAGATCCCTACAGTATCATTTCTTCTATCATTTACCATTTGCAAATTAGAAGCATTAGAAAGAAGAAAAAAAAAAAAGAGTACTTTATTTGCATTTTTTAATTATTTGTTTTAAATTTTTAGGTAGGCAATACCCAAAAAATTTTAAAGAATTTCTAGTACTAATGTCACTACAGCAAAATTTGCACCAGGCAAATTGCACCATATCAAAACAACAAAGATTCTCATGCATTTTATTTGAAGAAAAACATTTTTAGGGCACAATATTGGCTATGGTGATGCTAAAACGTGGGTACTGAAATTCTTTTCTAACATTTTAGTATTAATACGTAATAATTTTCCAGCATTCAATCACATAAAATTATGAAAAGTACCTAAAACTATACCTGAAAGATACAGCATTATGTGGCCAATTTTTTCTGTTTTTCATGTTCATCACCTTTAATCAATTCTCGCAGAAAACTATGTCGTGAGAGACTAAAATGCCAGATTATGCACCAACCTATAAATGAATTTCAATATTTCTAAATATAATTCATACTTCCAATATAAAATTTCACAAATAATTGAAATTAGATTTGAAACTGATTTGTCATAGCTAGCTATTTGAATAAAATCCAGCGATGGAGAAGATACACAATTTTAATTACAAAAAGATTAAAAAGCTAATTTAAACTTTATATAGAATAAAATGTAAAATGAGAAACAAATCTTGCCTTTGAATATATTGCAAATATTAAAAGCTTAAAACTACAATTACCTTTTGATGAATGCCTATACAAAGACATTGAGTCTGTTGCATTTTCTATTTACAGTAATTATATCCTAATCTCAAGAGCTATGAAGTTGTAGTTGGGGTAAGAAGCATGGGAAAGCTTGGCATAATCAGTTACAGTTAAGGTTGTTGCTAATCCTTCCAAGACTCATGAAATCAGACAAGATTCATTCAACCATTGACTTTAGAAAGTTGAGAACAAGAAGGAATCTGTGCAGATACCTTTTCCAGAGAGGTATACAACCATACAACTCAAGATATGCTCCAGAGAGCCTGACATTTAGCCCAGAAGGAAAGTCTTTTGTTTTCCAAGAATGAGAAACGCTTGATGTGACCACTGGCAAGACACGAGAGCAATATGGAAGCCTCTGTGATACTAGACTAAAAAAAACAGGCTGGGTCTATTATCTACATTTTAATGAAGGGGCACTTTAATAAATTTTGGAATTTTTTTCAGCAAGTATGATTACAGAAAGAAAACGGCAGAAGAGGTGGGAATTGGTAGATTACAGCCTTCCTTTGTTACTTTGTCTACCATTTCATTGCCATAAAGGTCAACAGGAGGCAAGATTTACTGAAAATAGATATGATAAATTAGCATTATACTTTTCAGCTTGTGTATGATGAAAAAAATAGTTTCCCCATTAACAAGAAACTAATTGTCAAGGTGTTGGAGTGAGCTACAGCAATTGGAAAGAATCCAAAAATCACCAAAACATAGTTAAATTAAGCTGAAGTCCCACATCAATGCCTATTAATTCCCTCTGAAAACCAAGCAGAAGTGTATAACGTTTTTTTTCAGCTGATTTTTTTTAAAGAGTATAAAGATGCCATGTTACTAGCTTGGTCAGATATTTTACTGTTATCAGTATAAATCTTGGTACTTATGCATTATCACAACCATGGTGGTGACATTATGGGAAATGAAGTACAAGGTTGTTAATTCAGTGTGTACCACACATGCAAAATTGGGGTTGCCAACTTGTCTTGAAAGTTGGTATTGTTGTAATAGTATGCAAGTACCTAAATCTTAACAGCATTATTACAGATGTTGATGACCTCCAGTGCTAATTGTCTAAGATGGATCAGGACAAAAAATCTTTCTTAATCAAGAGAGAATTTAGATTGTAGAGGTGGACCCTGGAGAGTCGAATCTGAAGGATTCAAGTTGCATTATAATGAGTAGAACTCTACATCACCTCTTAGAAAGTTCTGGTACTCTACTAAAAGGGCTGTTTTTCTTTAGTCTTTGTCTATGATGCACATATGTTTTGTTTTACTGACCAGTTAGAGGTTTTATTAATCTTCTCGCTGCGCATCCCACGGGCATTGTAGATGCAGCAAATGGTTGAGTACTATTATAGCCCACCTCTGGATTTTGTACTTTTTTTGTCGCCAATTTGAGCGATAAATTCGCCAAGCTAGCAATCCTTTTTTAATGCTTTAAAATAAAAGATCGTTATTAGTGACCTTTAGGTATCTGCAATTAGTAATTTCTGTTAATTAGGTTTGCTTCAGCAACCCAACTATGCACGAGTAGTAAGGACTGTTACTATTAATTTGATGCTTTACTGTTTTTCGGATAGAATGTGCGATTACTGGTTATTGTTTTCGAGACAAAAGCAAGGATTATTTTTTTTTCTCAATTTTTTGTAAAAAAGGTGGTAATTATTCGATGGGGCTTACGGGAAAAAAAAAGTTAAAATGATGAAGATGCTGTTCGAAAGGAGGAAAGAATCCGCAAGATGTAAGGAAAGGTAAGCCATTTCAGAAATTTTAGAATGTGTTTAATGTCTTTTTAAGAAGCTAAATCATTCAGGAATTTGTTCATAAAGTTTTAAATTTTTCTCCTTCGAACATCGATTTACTCTTTAGAATGTTCTTAATTTTTCTTTTTCAACAGTTAAAACGAAATTTCCATTTTTGTCGTTCGGATATCTGTCTTGCTTTTTAGGATGTCCTTAATTTTCTATTTTTAGAAGCTGAATCTTTCATTAATTTGTTCTTAACATCGGTTAATTTTTTTTAGAATGTTCTTAATTTTCTACTTTTCAACAGTTAAAAAGAAATTTCCATTTTTGTCGTCTTTTTCTTTTTAGGATGCCCTTAATTTTTTCTGCTTTTAGAAGCTGAATCTTTCATTAATTTGTTCTGAATGTCTAATCAAATTTTTTCTTCAGTCGAACTTAGATTCCCTTTTTTCTGAATGTTCTTAAATCTCTACTTTTCAAAAGTTAAAAAAAAGAATTTTTCATTTTTCTCTTTCAGTTCCTTTTTTTTCGGAATGTTTTCCATTTCCTATTTTTGAAAAGTTAAATTTTTCATGGAATTGTCCAGTAAGTTTTAAAAAGTACCTATTATTTTCAGAAGCTAAATTTTACTCGAATTATTTCTTAAAGCTCTAATGTTTTCCATTTTTGCTCCTTCGGACAAAACGCCATGTTTTTCCCAGTTTGCCTGAACTTGACTTTGAAAAACGTGCTTGGCGCCATTTTGGCACGACCTTGAAAAAAATCCTTCGCCAAGGGGTAATAGAAACTTACCCCTGTTTTCATTTGTATTTTTATGTTCATATTTTTATGATCCAAGTATATATTTCAAAATAACTGACTCTCTAAAACTCTTTTCTGTATATTTTAACTCTAAAATGTAGATTTGAAATACACAGTAAAAAATGTACAATTTTTGAACCCACTTTGATTAAATAAACAATTAAAGTGTAGTGGGGGGGGGGGATATGGCGATGTCAATTTCTTTTGGCGACCGAAATCAATCGCCAAGCTACTTCACTTAGTGATAGGTGTTCAGAAGCCAGAATGAATTCGTTATCTCACCATAATATCTATATAAAAATCACAAAATCCAAAGGCCCTTTACCCTATATTTATCACTCGAGTCAAACATGCAGCAAGAGGGTTAAAGTATTTGAACTGTCAGGCCTTTCTACAACATTAAAAAGGAAAAAAAGTGTAGGAAATAGAAAAAAAAAATCATTTATTTTTTCATATTCACACAGAGGAAGAAATATGCAACTTTTATTGATTCAAGGATCAGAGCACCAAGTTGTTGAAGACTGTTTTGGCTTCAATGCCTACTGATTTTGGCTGAGCAAAATGGAATGATCTTAATGTCTAGGATGACTCTACAAAGAGGGAACTTCTAACATACTTTGTCCATTACTAAAACTTTTTCTTTGGATACATTAACTTTTCTTTCAAAAAATATCAAACACATCAATTACAGTAGAAAATAAAGATCAAAGAACAGACAAATTTTATTTTTAATTGACTTCAGACGATTAAAAAAACATTTATCAATAATCAGAACAAACATAGGATGCTGAACATATTTTTTAAATACAGAATAAAGGGAAAATTTTAAATTTTATCTTACAACAGAAAAGATCTACATCAAAATCAAATACTTGGAGCTTTCTAATCCCATACTATTACCTGAAGAAATATTAAAAAGAACATTGCGAAGAATTTATGACACAGCATTAGAAGTAATTAACCAAGATGAAAATACAAATTTATATTCATATAGAAAGTTTTCATATTAAAATTTCCATTATTACTAAGCTTCTTAAACTGACAATAAATCGAGATTCCCATAGTCAAACTACGAAATCATAGAATCAGAATAATTTTGTCACAATTCTTCTCAAACGCAGTACAAACGTTCAGAGAATGATTGCACAAATTATTGTTTTACGACTTCCGACTTCATTGCACAATAACCGATTAGACACACAAGTAACATACTTCTTATGAATGAAACTTTAAGAATTAATTAATGAACACAATTCTGCAGTAAAAATACATTTTTTCATTCTATTTTACACCCAATTAGGATATATATATAAAGTCAGAAGAAAACTAAAAGAGCACATTTCTTCAAAAAGATGACAATGCGGATAACCATAATTAAGAAATAAATCTAAAAATTGTTAAAGATTTTAAAATTGAATCAATATACAATATCTGAGCCTGCAAATTAATATATCAGTGAAAGTTCCTTAGAAATATACAAATTATAACTGTCTAAATAAAATCGCAGGGTAGAGTTCAATATTTGCAATTATAATAAAATTATTTCAAAAGCTTAATAAAAATTGACTCGCACGATATCAAGGACTTCATACTTACAAGAAGCTAAATACACAAGAAATAATATAAAAGCTACACAGCAGATCACTACAACAGTAACAACTGACATGACGAACAATCACACAACGCAACTGGAACACAAAGTACAAAATTGACAGTTAGAATTACAGTAAGGTCCGTAGTCTATGAGAGCGCCCTCTAGAGACGCTGACGGAAAATCTTTAGATTGAAAATCAGAAAGTTGAAGTCCGATGCGGTATTACGTGATTCTTAACCACCGTGCTATTTTGGTCGCCTAATTGGTGTGATTTCATTTCAAGCACACCCTTCCTCGTTCAATTTGGCAGCATATTTTACTTCCGTTTTTTGTCTGTGTAGGGTTTCGCCGGAAATGAAACTAGTTCGTAACTGGCATGTAATTTTGGAATTTAAAATAAACAATTAAAAACTAAAAGATGAATTTTATCAGGAGGATATAGCTATGTATTCTTATTGAAATTGATTCGCACATATCAACTGAATTATCTTTGATCAAGAAAAGTTAAACATTTTGGTAAGTAAAAATATAAATATAAACTTGGATATTTAATGAAATACTTGATATCCAATTTCAGATTATTTTCCTTACAATACTTGATTTGGGGTATCAAAGAATAATAATTAATAAATTTTCAAATTTTTAAGATTTACATAATGATTTCTATCAGAGAATGTTCCCCCTTGGAAGTTTTTAAAAAGATCAATTCTTCTAATTCATTGTTAATACTTTTCGTTGATTAATAAATTTTTGCTTGCAAGAAACGAGAGATTTTCTTGAATCGATTTATTTTGAAGTGGGATAGATGCTTTGATAAAGGAGTGGTGTTCCAAATTGATCATGCTAGAAAACGCGATTTTTATTATTACAGAAATGTGGGCATTGTAGGAATTCTCTGAAAACCACCCATAGTTTTCTGTCATCTTACTGAATTTCAAGGTAAATAACGTATATATATAGAGAGAGAGAGAGAAGGAGCTAGGGCCTCTTTATCTTATTAATTTCCAGGGTACCTAAAAATTTCTTTGTACTTTCTTTTTAAAGAAAAACAACTTTTTAAACTATGTAGCTTTTAGATGAAAGATCTAATGATTGTCAACCTTTTTAACAAGACTAACTTGGTTAAAATTTCAAGATCCTGTAGAGATTAAATCCCCATTAGTACTTTTGGGTGGACATTTTTGGCATAAATTGTTAACAGAGTAATAAAATAGAATGAGTATATAGTTGAAAGTCATGGATTGGCAAAGCTCTGCTCCTTCTAAATTATAAAGTTTGCTTATGAAATTCACAATGCTGAAAAAAAGTATAATTTTGTAATGGGCACACACTGAAAAGAAATATAATTTTGTGTCAGATACTTCAATTTCTTTTCCTGTAAAATTTATATTGATTATATGCTTCTAATGGGTTTCACCTCTTAAAATTCTAGACAGGATGCATTTTGAATATAATTTATATTTTTTATTTTTATCTTTTTTAAAAATAGTTTTGAACTATTTGCTGCCATGTCATCAATGAGTAGTTTGTTTACCAAACTTCGATCCTCCAAGAAATCATCTAAAAAGGAGCAGGCTCCTTCTGAAATTGGAATACCATTTTCTGTGAAACATAACATTCATGTTGGCTTTAATCAAGACACGGGTGAGATTGAAGGTCTACCAGAACCATGGCTTAGATTACTTCAGCAAGCTAACATAAGGTACAGAGATCATTTCTCTCTCTTATTAACCTGTTCATTTCTGTTTGTAACTTAATTTAATGTAAATCCCTCTCTCAAATGTGTATATGTGCAGTTAAAAAATTGCAGCTGTTCAATTTTTCTTATTTTAAAAACCGATGTATATTTTCAAATAATTCCTATTTTAAAATTTAGTTGTCCTGCAAGATCAAATTATTCTGACCTATATTTCGTCAATATTAAGAAAGTTTCCATACATATTGTGTGATCTGCATATAACGTTTTCTTAAACACATAAATTTAAAAATATCTTTGATAATTTTTGAATATTTATATAATGGTCTCTTCTTTCAGTAAAACAGAACAAAGCCAAAATCCAACTGCAGTACTGCAAGCTTTAAAGTATTATGTACATTCTATTAAAAAAAAACCATGTGAAGTAAAATTCATTACTACTGCTACTACTGTAGATCAGGAGTCACAAGAAATTGAAGATTCCATTGCAGGTAAAGTTTCTTTTTTTATTTCTTATTTGTGCATTGGTCCATAATCAAAATTTAAATGTTTTTCAAAAATACTTAAAGTGAAATATAAGGTGCTACTTGAGATGGGCAATGAGCGGTTTTGTGAGACATTAACATTAAAATCTCCAACTATCATAATTGGTGTGATAAGATCAGGATTTTATGTATATTGTTTATTAAAAGCTCATCTTTGATTATAATTTTAAACTTTTAATAAAAAATTTTGTAACAATTTCTAACATATGTAGTTGATGCTTATACCTTTAATTAGAAGCTTGGTGTCAGTATCTATAATAAAAGAAAGTAAAGGAAATTGTGCTTTTATTTTATGGAGTTTTTTCTCTTTATTATCAAATAAGAAAACTGATTATTGATCACAATTTTTTTAATAGTTAAAATAGAAGTACATGACACATTGAAGCAATCCCTCATTTGCTTCTCATCATAAATATTACTGTTAAATTGTAAATTTTCTTAAATGAAATTTATTTGATTTGTCTTATAAATTTTATCTTAAGATCTTATTTTTATATTTTGCTATTAATTAACTTTATTTTTTAATTTGATAATTACAATATCTTTCAACTCTTTATTTTATAGTTTTTTGAAATTGATAATTAAAAATAAAAATAATAAAATTTAAAATTCAGCTTATTTATATATTTTAACTTCTCTTTCTTTTACAGAATCTGATGACAATATTGAAAATAATGCTATTTCTGAAAAAGATTTCACTTCAGAACTTGAGAGAGATGTTAATGAAAATAAAGAGGTAATTTTTTTTAAATACTAAAAAACTTGATTTTTTTAAAAGAGGACAACTATTTTATTTTAAGAAGACTGAATGTATATATGTCAAAATTCAAATATGCAATAATAATTTATGCATGCTGATTGCTTACAGCCCTTAACTTTGCTCATTCATGTAAACTAAACTTGTTAAAAATTAAATTTGTATTCCAATATTTTTCTGTTGAAATTAAACAACCACAGCAAAGTTTTAACTTATTCATTGTGTAGTTCGAATCTTCACTCACAAGAAGGCACGACCAAGGAAATTCATTTGGGAACAAGACTTTGTGTAATAGTAGTGCTTCTTTAGGGTCTTCAAACCTTAATGTAATAGCTCCAAATGGGCAGTCAATTAAGAGAAAATAGCCTTCAAAATTGATGCATAGCTTTTATACAATTAAGTGTTTATAACATCCAGTGATGCAGTGACATAGGTGTAATGCAGACAGATAGAGTTGGAGTCGCATGATTGAGTTGATATTTCTTGTTCTTTTCCATTCATTTAATTATTTTTACAATTAAATGAATTTACATAAAAAAGAGGATTATTAAATATTAAATGATATTTTATATAATCATTTTGTATTTTAAAAAGTGAAATAATTACTGTAATTATATAAATATTTATATTATTTCATAAATATTAAATGATATTGTATATAAAAATAAATGACAAATATTTTTATAATTTGAAATATAATACATTATAAATAAAATATTATGATAGTATATAAAATATTTAAATAAATTTATTTAATTGTAAAAATAATTAAATGAATTGAAAAAATAAAATAAAGGAACTGATTGTGTGACTCGAACCTTGACTGACCACGTGGAATACATATATAGGGGCATAGCTACTGCTGTATCAGCCTTATCAATGATAAGAGGCTCACACTTCAGGGGCCCCAAGATGTGTTAGCAAAAATCATGAAATGTTGAGGAACCCTAGAATAGGGTCCCTGAGAAATTTTGATATAGGGCCCACTCATGGCTAGCTATGCCAGTGCACATATATAAAAAAGTTACTGTTTGCATTTTTTTAAAATCAAAAGCTTGATGCTATATTTGTAAATGTTAGTTCTAAAATATCATCCCCTCCTTTTTTTTCTTGTACTTAACGTTATAGCTTATGTTTTGAAGTAAAATTTAATTAACTGATCAAAAAGGAATTTTATTTGTTTCATATTTCTTTACAGTCTGAAGATGAACTTGATCAAGTTGTTTCAGAATTGGAGAAAATTAATACTCTAGCTGATGCCGAACATCCTGCTCCTATATTAAGGAGGAAACAACTCTCTGATACAGAAGTGATGTCGAAGTTAAGTATGTATGCTTATATTCTTCCCCTCTTTTTCTTTTTGCCTATCTTGAATTTTTTTGAAATATATTGCTTGTATTTTTTAAAATATTTTAATTTACATAAAGTATTAAATTATATGTAGATCATGCTGAATTTTGTCTTAAAAAATCCTTTTAGTAAATTGTTCTTAATTATTTTATCCATTAATTTATAACCACCAGAATGTAATTCAATTCCTACTATTAGTTCACTCTCTCCCTATATTTATTTATGTATCTTGTTCAAATTTTCAATCATTAATAAAATACTTTCTATTCATCCATTTAAGATTAAATCCATTTTTTAAAATCTGTACTGGATGACCCTTGATGTTTATACAGTTTTTTCAAATATTATTTCATTAATTAAATTAAAAAATGAATAAATAGTAACAAACACAAAAATAATAGTCCAACAGCAGATATAGAAATGAAATTCGTTGTGTCCCTGTAGCACAATGGATAGCGCGTTGGACTTCTAATTCAAAGGTTGTGGGTTCGAATCCCACCTGGGATAGCCTAATTTCTGAGAATGTGATTTATTTTTTACTGTACTGTTTTGTTACAATAATTAAATTTAATTAATGAATAAAAAGGAATAAACAAACAAAAAAATAGTCCAACACCATATGTAAAATGGAAAATTGCTTTCGATTTTGTCACTTAATGTTTTGATTCTGTCATATGTATATACATATTTATATTAATTATAACTTTTTAATAAAACCTACTGCATACATATGTACATTTAAGTATATAAATTGATACAACTTCCTATGATACGCATTTTACTAAGTCAGTGTATGAAAAGAAGACAACAAGTATAATATCTTTCTCATACTACTTTAAGCTCTTCACCATCTCCTACTCTTATCTTTTCTTGTTCTTACTTGGTCATTAATCACAAGAGTTTCTTTTGTCAGTAATTCTGTAGTCTAGTTTTGCCATCTACAGAGTTTCAGTCAATTATTATTCCTATTATGTGTTATTTAAATATATTTTCATGAACTCATACACACTTCAAGGGTGTACTAAGATGATGATCCAAATTAAAATTGGAAAAAATTGCCAAAATAAAATTTTTAAAAAATCATACTGTTATGTGAGACTGGAAGGCAATCCATGAGTCACCAGAGTTTCCTAGATGCCTAAGAATCTGCTCAAATTCTAACCCTTTAAGAAATTCGTGTAAACCTTGATCAAAATGAAAATTCAACCCCAAACCACTTGGGAGATGGAAATCAACAGAAACTTTTCTATCAATCAAGTCTCAACAGAGCGAAGAATTCCTATAGAAGTTATACCAACTTCAAGTTTAACTAAATTTCTCTATTTTGTAAAAGCATGATTACTAATATAATTTTTATTCCAAAAAATTGTCTTGAAATGTTTAATTTGTACTTATCTAAAATTACATTGTATTTCCATTATAATTTTTAACAGAAACTAATTCTTTATCCAGACTACTCTGATTCCAACAAATTTAAATAAATAAATTTTCTATGTATTAAACTACAATTAAAAAATATGTTTTTAAATTTGTCAAGAGAGATGATTTTAACTGAAATATTATTGTAATACTATATTGAAATGCATATATCTATTATTTTTTTTTACAGAAATATAATCATAAATTATATTCAATGCAATCAGTATTTAGTGACTTAAAAATCAGATTAAGTAAAACATTATAATAATTTACTAAAGTAATGTTTTACTCAAAAATACCCCAAAAGTTTAAAAAAAAAAAACTCACAAATTAATTTATTTCCTTACATTTAAGGTGCTACTTTACCTAGTATTAATTTGCTTTTGTAGCATTTTTTTCTGAAAAATTTCTATACTTTTACAAATAACTTTTTTTTAAAGTGAATTTTTAGTATTTCTCTATTCTTAAGTGCATATGTTTACAGTAATTTTTGTCTTTAAAAACCCTTTTAGAACTATCATTATTAAGTTTTTGAGTTTGCTCACAAAAGAATTCAAAAGAACTTTCATTGGGTATTTTTCAATTGCAGAAGAAATAGTTTCACCTGGTGATCCTCAAGAAAAATACACTCTTTTGAAAAAGATAGGATTTGGGTATGTATGCATCATATATAAATATAATGATACATTATTTCTATTCTTTTGAGAGATTTTCATTTATTCATTTTAAACCTGAACCCTCCTGGACATTATGTGATATTTAATTATTTTACTTATCTGCTTAAATGGGAAATACAATTCTAACAGCAACTTTTTAAAAAAGTGTATAATGAAGTTTTTGTTACAAATTGATGCTGTATTGCATCACATACTGGAGCCAGTTAACATGCTAGATTAAAAGAAATCATGTGATTAAAGAATATTCTTGAAATTTCTTTGGTAGAAAATAGAAGACCCTTAATAAAGAAAGTAATCCTTTTGTCTATCATAAACTTAGCTCATGAATTTTTGTGTGAAAGAGGATGCTTTTGTTGCATTTTCATGTTGTCATTGCAACCTTTGTGTTTTGTGTGATTGCTATCTTGTATAATGGGCCAATTCTAAAGCACGATCATAAATTTTAAAATAATTGATATAATCATCATATCTTTCTGAATACTTTCGGTCACAGTTCATAAAAAATTATATGGAAAAATACGTAATCTTCACCTCCTTTTAGAATTTTGAGATTTAAAAAATTCTAAATGGTATACTGTAACAAAATGTTATGGCATTTACATTTTTTTTGCATATATATTTGTTTCTTTAAAATTGTTGCTAATGTTAAAATGAAATTTAAAAATTTTCTTTTGTTAGTTTGTAAAAAGAGACAAAATTATCTGATGACAAATATAATATTAAATATATTTATTTTTGTTTATGTAAAAATGATGGTTATGTGTATTAACTTACTTTTTTTTTTGTTTACCATATTTTCTTGTATATAATCCACAGCAGCATATTATCCGCAAATCCGTTTTTTTTTTCGAGCTCTAAAACAAATAACGTCGCATAATCCACAGTGGCGTATAATCCGCGTTAATTTTTACGGCGAATAATTAAAAATATATATTACCGATAATGTAGTGTCAGATTAAAAAATACACAATATGATTAAATTAATAAGTAATAAATTGTACAGAAAAAAAAATTTGTAAAATTCTTTTCTCCATCGGACATTCATTGTTACCATAATTTCTAAACTTTCGATTTTAATATGTGTTAATTTCGACGTCTAAATGCTGTAATATCTTTGTCAGTCCTGCAGGTATTAGTTGCAGATGCGGACTTAGGGTATTTTTACCATTCTCACTGGGATGTGCTTCATCGAGTTCACAGTTAAAAAGCTTTGGTTCACATTTTTCAAAATTAGCCTTGTTTCCCTCCCCCCCCCCTCCACAATTGAATATTTGATTCGCTAACGTTAAACAATCTTGCAGTTTCCTGATTTCCTTCTTTGGTATCAAATTGTTATCGACTCCCCTCGGGAAACCCGGTACTCTTTGCGACTGGATCTATCTTTATTTAGCTCTCTTTTTTGTAAATGACTTCATTCCCTTTCTCATTTTTCCTTACTGCGAGCTGACCCATTGCCCGTTCGCATTTCATTCAACTTGATGTTGTTTTTGGCATTTGTGCAAGTAGGTACCATAGTAAAGTTTTAAAAATAAATTAAATTTTAAAATTTTAAATCCTTTAACTCTTTCCTTAATAGCTTTCATTCTCAGGAATTCTCACAGCGACAGCTGTCTGAATCTCCCCTTGTACCGGCCGCTCGACCAATCGCAGAGCGTGCCTTGCTATCACGCCCACCAGCGGACTCCGCTGATTGGGTACCTTATACCATGGTGGGCGGACTTCATCCGTCCGCTGTTTTTCTTAGCAGGCTTTATGCCATTGCCCATTTAATTATTTCCTTTATTTTCAGTTCATATCTCTCTATTTAAATTTTATGTAAATCCACTTTAAGTTATTAATTTTTAAAAATTCTGATGAGGAGGTGCATTTCCTACGGGGATAGGAACTCCGTAATTTACACGCCACTTGCCTTCTTTGGTATCCTTTTCTATAACGTTTAGTTCAAAATCAGCAGTGTAATTTACACGCTTCCACTTCAACATGACGATATATGAACTTGAATATTTTCAGGACAAAACAGCTCACACAGATCAAGACAGAATATGAAATGATGCCAGCAATTAGCAACTGCAATATCTTACCAAGGAACCAAATTCGTTCTTCAACGTAATTGGACAAAATTTACTGTAGCAGAAATACGTCGGCCGAGTCAAAAATCTTTCTCAGCGCCATCTGTTATTTATTTTATAAAACATATGTAGTATTTCTTTCAAAACTTGATTGTATGTGTTTCTAATGAAGAATGTTTTCTATCATATTATCCGCGGTGGCATATAATACGCACAAGGAAATTTGAAACTTTTTTAACACATAATCTGCGCATTATATACAGGAAAATACGGTACTCTAAATTATTTTACTAATGCCATTGCATTTATACATATTTTGAGAATTGTAATTGAAATGTATTGTGATTCTATATGGATCCTTACCTAGATATCTGAAATTCTTTGGTAAAAAATTTCAACTTTTATTGTTGGTTTGTTCTCAAAAGTTATTCTAAGAGAACAGCTTAGCTTGCATTTTGAAAATCTGATTTTTGTGTATGGAGACAAAGATATTAATGATGGTGTTGTGTTACAGAGCATCTGGAATGGTATATACTGCTATAGATAAAGAAAGTGGAGAAAAAGTTGCAATAAAAACTATGGACATTAATCAACAACCACAGAAAGAATTAATCATTACAGAAATTAAAGTTATGCAACAGAATAGGTGAATTTATTTTCTTTACTCTATTTGTAAATAGTTTAGAAATCTTAATTTATTCAGTAAAATAGAGTTTATGTATTTGCAGTGTATTATATTTTTATCTTGTGCGTATATAAAATTGAGAAATGAATATGAAAATAATAGCTGGCGGGATGGTGTAGTTGGTTTGTCTCTGACCTTGTGCACTTAAGATTGCGAGTTCGATCCCAGCTATAGTTGGTGGATTTTCATAATGGAGAAAATCAATAGCATCCATGTCACATGGTTGTGGGGCATGTTAAAGATTCCTAGAGTGCCTGTTTGGTTTGGGTGCTTTCGAAAAAATTAAATCCCTAGTATCGTTTTACATCGTCAGAGCTGAGGTGCTTTCCTTTGGGGAGGAAACTGGGCATTAAAATTTATTGCCGTGATTGGTATTCTACTTTTCTGGTGCTGCACTAAAAAGTGATACCAACTCCCTGCGAATGTACTAGGTCTGCAATGGCATCCACAGCACCATTGGAAAAAAAAATTAGAACAATTTGATATGAACAGCTGTGAATGAATCATAAAAATATCCATGTAATTCATAAAACTAATTATCATTTAAAGTAGAATCTGTAACTTTAAAATATGCAATTTTTTAGAGATAACGTACTTGATACCCAATAATTTAACAGCAAAATTAGACAGATTTGAAACATTGTGAATCATAAACAATTTTTTGTTGATCCAACATTTTTGAAAATCTTTTCAAGAGATTGAATATTGCTAGACTTATTCAATCTAATGTATTGAAAAAAATATGGATGCTGTTTATGCCAGAAACCAGATGTACTTTTTTATACTTTCAAAATGAGTAAATGTTGGAGTCAGTATTCAAAGGAAGCTAATTTTTTTTTTGTTTTTTTTTTGCCATTTTTTTAAAACTAGTAATGTGTAATTTTAATTAAGATGACTTATTTTTTCAAATTTTTTGTGAAGGAATTTAAAATAGTTTATTTGATGAACAGGTATGATATTTAATGGAAAACAAAAATTTTTTGCTTAATTTTTATTATTGAAAGTTAAATTTTTATATCTAAATTTAACTTTTATTATTGAAAGTTAAATTTTTATATCTAATCAATTATTTGCTGATATTTTTTAGGTTTATAGAATTAACAAAAAATTGCCTAGAAATTATAAAAAGAAAATTTTCATTAATTTGTCCTAGACTACTAATCCCCCCCCCCTTCTGTATAGTTCTCTAATTTTTTAATCAATTATCATCTATTTATTTTAGTATTAAAATAAAGAAATCATTATATAAATTTTTCAATATTCAAATTCAGTTGTTTGTTTCCACAAATGTTACTTAGTTTTCAAAATAATTAATACATTTTTTATTGTATGTGATCTGTTGATGATGACTTAACTTCATAAATTGATCAAATGAGACTTTAAAAAAAATTATTGTATTACATAAAAAGAAAAAAAGTTCTTAAATATTTAAAATTATCTTTTCAAAAATTTCTTCATTTTTTTTATTCGTATGGATCTTTATTTGGATTTTCTTATTGATGCAATAAGAAAATTACAATAAAATACTTGGTTATGCCCAATGAATATTTTCATGAAATGAGCAATTTTATACAGTTATTAAACATGCATGCACTTATGTGTTTTTAGAGTAATAAATATTGTATGTTTCACTTTTTAAGAGAAGGGAAAGATTTTGAAATGAAATAATGTGCAATATTGTTGTGAAACCTGTAGCTTTTATTTATCTTCTAGGCACCCAAATTTGGTTAACTTTGTGGAAAGTTACTTAGTGGACAACTCATTGTGGGTGGTAATGGAGTTTTTAGAAGGTGGGCCTCTGACGGATGTTGTGATGGAGATATTCTTGAAAGAGAGCCAGATAGCAGCTGTTTGCCGCGAAACCCTCAAAGCCATTGCCTTTCTTCACTCAAGAGGAATCATTCATCGAGACATTAAGAGTGACAATGTCTTGCTAGGTATGGATGGCACCGTTAAAGTGACTGATTTTGGGTTTTGTGCCCAGATCTCTCCTGAAGAAAAAAGGCAAACTGTTGTTGGTACACCTTATTGGATGGCTCCTGAGGTAGTTACCCGCAAACAGTACGGTAACAAAATTGATATTTGGAGTCTTGGCATCATGGTGATTGAGATGATTGAAGGTCAGCCACCTTATATGAATGAAACACCTTTGAAGGCATTGTATCTCATTGCCACAACAGGAAAACCTAAAATACGAGATAGGGCCAAACTTTCTGCAGAGCTGTGTGATTTTCTTGACAAGTGCCTTGAAGTTGATGTAGATAAACGATCTTCAGCTGAGAAATTACTGGAACATCCCTTTTTATTGAAATCTGACAGTCTTTCAACAATGGTACCACTCATTCGATTGGCGAGGAGTATAGTGAAAAAACAATGAATTGTGATATGGATCAGAGTATTCAGATGTGTATATATTTTTTTGCATTTTTTGTATGTTTGTGTCCGTTTCAAGTGGACTAGTCAGATTGCTTTTTGTTTTCATTCACTCTTTGTACTTAAAAGGAACATAAGTGTTTTTATCTTGTACTGCAGAAATCAACTCTTGGGACAATCTTCTATTGAACACATATATTTTCATAGTAACTATTTTTCTTATATCTTTTTGAAGTAACTATTTTGCTATAATTCAGTTTGAACAACTGAAGATGACAATCCTTTGAAGGCTTTTTAAGGGGTAGAAATAATATTTTACCATAAGAAATTCCAGTTCTAGTAACTTTTTTGAATGTTTTACAGTGGTTAAAACTTTTTTAAGAATGTATATTTACCAAAATATATCTATATATTTTTTTATTTAAAAAAATATCTATATTTTAAATATATATGAACTTTCCTTTTATACTATAGAAAAATATAAAGTTTGAATTTTTATTAGAAGTAATCTAAAAGATGAGTTGTTATTGGTTAAATATGCATGAAATGGTACACATTGGTATACATTGTAAAGCTCTGATTACAGTTAAAAAAGTGTTGTGAATTTTAGAGAATTGTCATTGTTGAACTTTTTAAGACCATATTAATTGTTTTTAGTATGATTATATTACATGTTTTTTATGTGATTTTGCAAATTTACTGTAAATTATCTTTCCCCATATTACTGAAAATTTCCCCTTGCTTAATTTATTTGAAATGTTCCTTCAAATACAATAAGAGTCAGAAATTTTAAAAATGAAGGGACCACATATAAATAGACCCCCTGCCAGAGTTTTAGCATGAATTTCATTCTAATATTGTGTCAATTCTGATTTCATTTTAACTGAGATCTTATTTATATCAAAGTATTTTTAAAAAACAATTTTTTATTGTTGAATTTTATTAAATAAAAATAAATTTCTTTCTACAGTTGATCTTTAAGTGAATTATTTTATGAAATATATTTGTATTTTCTGTGGTTTTTTCACCCTGCAGAAGAAGAAAAAAAAATAGAAAGTTATTTTTAGAGTAAAGTGTTAAAAATTCTATTTATGGTTATTGTTGATTTGTCAAATATTTATTTTTCTTTATTAGATTTTCAGAATTTTACTTCTCTTTGACTAGATTTTTAAGGGATATAATATTTGTGTTTGTGTATACATCAATCTTTCTTTTTTAAAGATTATTCCTAAATTATAAAAACCTTATTGTTTAAATTTAGTGTGATAAAAGAATAAAAGTTTGTGTCAAGTTATACAATTATAGCTAAAATAATTTAAAGTAATTTTTAATATGGTTGTCCGTATACTTTTCTTTTATTTTTTTAAATGATTGTCTTGTCTTTTTCTTCCTGTTAATTTAATAGACTTCTGTCATAAAATTTTATAGTTTGCTACTGTAATTGAATAAATTTATTTTTTGAGCATTGATTTTTCCCCTGGAATTCAAAGTTTTGTATGTATTACATTCCATGAATGATAGTCTGAATTATCTTATTTCTATTTTTATATTATATAACTGTTATTAAGATGTATTTATGAACTGAAAGAAAAGGAAATACTTTTTGACAGTATTGACATGTATATTTTGACAGTATTATTTTTCTTTTTAAATAACTAAACAAAAAATAAATAAAACATCAAGTAACTTTTTTCTAATTTATTCCTTTTTTAATCTTGAAAAAAGTAAATATTTTTTTATCAAAAATTATATATCTAGTATTTAATAACATTTCTATTTTTATCAACATACTTTATCACTTTTTTAAATTTAAAGAAATATGATGAATGTGTATAACTGTTTATTAAAGTATAGACTTAAAAGTAATTGGTTAATGTGTTTCATATAACTTATTTTAATTTCTTTGTTGAATCTGTTTTGTTTTTTTTAATTCAGAAAGTATCTCTGTTCCTGAATTCCATAAAAAGTCATTCACAAAATAAGTATTCATTTTGAATGTATTTTGATGAAAGTTCATTTAATATTTATGTAATCATATTTTTAATATATGTATGTAGGATTACATCATATATTTTCAATTATACATTGATATTAATATGTTTGGATAATTGTAATTTATAAAACAAAATATTATTAAATAAACAATGTTATACATAATTCAAATTTTAAAAAAATTGAAAGTTTATTTAAAACTAAACAAGAGATTCTTATTAGAATTAATCATTTTATTTTTATTATATATATTTCATTTATTTAAGGTATATTCTTACATACATAATAAACAAATTCACACTTTTGTTATAATTTTTTAATGCATTTTAATCTTTATTGGTATTAAAGTTACCTTAGAAGATATATTTTATATTGAAAGCATTCTGTTCTTTTTCATGTAGCATAATTTTAAAAAATTGTAAAAAATAATGTCTTTTATATATAATGTAGCTAACAAGATATTTTTTCTTAATTTTTGTTTAAAAAAGAATTATTTTGAAATTTTGTTTGTTGATTTGAGGGCAGTGAAAAATTAAATTGAAGTACATAATATTGATTCTTTTTTAACTATATAATCTTTTTTAAATTCTTTTAAAAGAATTATTATTATAAATAACTGTTATAATTCTTAGAACTAAATATAATATGTAAAAAATAGGGAGAAAGAAAATTTGATATTAACCCTATGCCAACTACTTATCACCAAAGGTTTTATGAGAAATGGTAGCCCCCCTTTTGATAACATTCTGAGGATTTAAACATTTTTATAACAAAAATTTGTTAAATTAATTAAAGGTTTGTTAAAATTTACCATATTTCATCAATGGTATGGAATTAAAATAAAAATACACCAAATTTTTTAAGTGCTTAAATAATTATAAAGTCAACAGAATATTTTAAAATACATTTCTGCATTTAGTTGTTTTACTTCTCTTTGATATAAGTCTTATCAGAAGCTTAAATTCTGGAGCATAACACAGAATTATTTATTTTCGTATAGAATATTGAATGGTACAAAAACTAATATTTTTTTTATACCTCTAAAATTTTGAAGTAAAAGAAAATATAAAAATTTTAATTGTTGTAAATTTAAATAAGAGTAAGGTTATTTTTTTTAAATTTCATTTGAGCATTTAAGATTATAAAGCTTTGTATTTTTGCAATCAAATTTATAGTATTTTTTTTACTTGCATCAATTATTTTATAAATGTTATTGTTTCCTAACATTTTGAAGTATTGTGATTTTATTTAGTTGCTTTATATCTGTGCATGTTCAAGTTGAAGTCTATGCATTTTTATGTTTGTATATTTTATTCAAGTGTTTTCATAATAAAATATAACAGACAATTTGTACGACATCTTTTCCTCTACTTATACTCATAAGAGAACCTCAAGTAATTCTTTAATTAATCTTAAGTTCAGCTGTACACAATCGTAAAGATTTTTCTATCTTATGACTTTTTTAATATCTTCTGTAAAACAAGTATTGCATTCTAAAAAATATATATAATTAAAAAACACGCTTTTATAGTGAATCGAACTAAAAAGTAAAAAAATAATTCATAAAATAAGAATAAAATTATTAACAATAAAATTAATTGGGGTAAAAGCCACGCTTTTACCCCAATGACATTAATTTTTTGTTAGTCATTTTTTTTTTATTCTTATAAGAATTATTTTTTTAGTTCAATTCACTGTAAAAGCATGTTTTTTAATTCTTTTAAACTATAATTTATTTTTCATTTTTTAGTTTGATCTACATTAAAAGCGTGTTTTTTAATTTTTAAACTACCATTTAATCATTGTTGAATTTATCCTTGAGTTTGATATTGGGGTGGGGGAATTACCAAGCTGCTGCGGAGTTAGTCTTGCTCTATAATGGATATTAATGAAGGGTATATATTCTCCTGTTTACAGGGCCTCGGATCAGTCCTGTATCGTTATATTTCAAAGATTCCGTCTCTATAGATGCAGGTCAAACTAATAAAAGTGTTTTAAGAAGAAATGTAAGTTTCAATCGTATTATCACCTTTTAAACATTGCTATAATGTTAATTCGTATCATCACTTCTATACATATTGCTTTATAAAAATAAAAAATATTTAGCAGTTAGAACAAATTTTTTTCCCACATGTACAAACCTTTTTTTTATTTCCATTTTCAGAAAAACTAGACAATTGTTTATATTATGGTAAGAATAGTTGACACACCCAACTTACTTTCTCACATAAAGAAAGTACTTTTTTGTTTGTTTTATTTCTATTAATCACAAGTGTATTCTTTTTATAGGGTTGTACTTCAATCTTTTACTCACTAAATCTGGAATTAATTACCAAATCTGGAAATGGTATACAGAATTAGTCGCCATTTCTGAAAATGGTATGTGCAATAAGTCACCAAATCTGGAAGTGGTGTATGGAATTAGTCAGCAAATCTAAAAATCCTTATTCCTGATCAGGACAATGGAACAAATTTCTGAAATTATTGTATTGTCATCGGTCCTTGACAAGTGTGCAAATTTCGAATTAATCTGACCTTTTAAGTGGGTAAAAATCGAGCTTCCAGATTCTGTTACATACAAGTGAAACTTATAAAAGGCTGTTAAAAAATATTATAAATCCAGCAGTGGCGTAACAGCGGGCATTTGCAGGGGTGGGGCCCCAAAGATTAACTGATGCCAAGTGCGTATTTAGGCCCCAAACCTGACTTTGCACAGGGGCCCTAATATTCTCAGTTATGCAACTGAATTCCAGATATTTTGTTCATAATTCTGAATGATTTAGTTAAAATAAGATTTCTAACTATACAGTTGGGTCTTTTTTTCTCTTATGGGCAATTTTGGATAATGAAAGTAATTACCCATAATACTTTCATCTTTGAATAAAATAAAATGTATTTGAAATTTGTGACGCATCTTAAAAAAATTTTTACTAAAAATATGCTGATAAATTAGTCATATAAAGTAGAAATAGATATTAAATGTGCAAATTACTATTTATATTCATTCTAACTTCACCCACACATTTTTTTAAATATATTTTCTTGTAAATAAGAATTTAAAACAAACTATGTATAAATAACACCTATTTTGAAATTCATTTATATTATGAAGAATGATATATACTTATTTACCCAAATCTAAGCCGCACCATTTTTCCAATGTTAATGCTATTGAAAATCTAATGCAGTTGAGATGCGAAGGTAAAACATTTGTTGGATGGGGGAACTAAGATTTCAACCCCTTTCCAAAAGGAGAAATGCAATGGTCCATTGTGGTCACTTGCACCAATGACTTATGTCATTCCGTAGATTATCTCCAGTAATTAAGTCTATCCTAAACATCATTGTCTGCTTGTATTTAGGAAATTTTTCTGTCCACACTTTCTTTGATCAACTAAACATCAAAGATATAGGTAATAGCATCAAGACGAGTTCATTATGACACAAGTATAAAAAGAGAGAATTTTATATGCAGGGGAAAAAAAGAGTAGCAGCCACTGAAAATTTGACACAGATGAAACAAATATACATTGATGGCATAACCAAAATTATAAAATTTTTGCTTGTAAATGTTCAACAGTCTTTAATAATTCTCTTACATTCTCCTATTATACATTGTTTTTAAAAATGTTGTGTAAAAAATTCATTGGATGGCATGGAAGACGACGCCATGTGGGAAAATGGCACCAATTCCGAACTCAGCTGTGATATTGTGAATGACAAATCATTTTCGAAACATGATACATTTAGAGTAATTATAGGTTCATGAATGTATTTGAAAGTTTTTAATATTGTCAAGTAAATTAATTAACTTCTTATTTCTCATTAAACTTCTTAAAATATTTCTTAAGTACTGGATATTGATGAACATTTTAAGCAATTTTAAATTAAAAACGAGTAGAAATTGTGGCTTAGAATCGATAACAGCATTTTTTCACAAAAATGTTTTGGGAATTCGGGGTGCGGTTTTGATTTGAATAAATACGGTGTTACTTTTAATTAATAACAATGCATTAGAACAATATATGCTTTTTAATGATAAAACTAGAAAATTATTCCAAATGTGCAAATTATTTTGTAGATAGCTACAATCATTGTTAAATTTAATGTGCACAAAGGATTATTGGGAGGACAAAACCTCCATTGCTTTTTAGTTATAAAGTTTACTCAATAACATGTCATACAATACTTCCTTAGTAAAAATCTTTTTTTAAATATTGAAATAAAATAATGTTAATTTTTGAACACAATTTAACATTTAGCATATGCTTGTACTCAAAGTTTTTTTTCAAGTTATATTATCCATGTTGTTTGCTACATTAGAAAAAAATTCAAATTACAAAGAGTTAAATAAGTTGAAACTGATTTCCAAGTTGGCATGTTTAAATGGATACAGAAGAAAAATATTTAATTTTTTGGAAAAATACAAATATACTTATGATGTATGTACACAGTAAATTAATACAATGAAATGCGTTTTTACCAATTGCAGTTTATTTAAAACAATTTTCTTTGTAAAAAGAAAACACATAATTGAATTACAATAAATAAATATAAAATACACTTAAAATATCAGATTGAAAAGTTTTCTTTTTTGCAAAATTTTTCTATACAACTTTATATTCACATGCAATAGCACTGATTTGTCAATCCTCATGTTGAATAACAATTTCATCAAAATAAATTCTTAAAAAGCTACATTTGATGCACAGCTAAAATTCATACTGTCAGGTAAACAAAATCACTGCAAATTTTTTTCAAACACTAAAATGTTTCTATCAATAAATAATATTAATACAAAAAAGGACTGTACCCCTATAAATAAATAACAGTATAATAGCAATTATCTTATTAAAGGCATAGTTTAGAAAATATTAATTGCAACATGCATATACAATATTCTGGCTTGTATTCTGCAGTCTAAAAATGTATATAAAAATTTTATCACATGTATTTGATAATTTCGAGAAGTAATAATTTAGACTGATATTCTCAAAGTAATTATAAAATCAAAACTTTTAGTTCAACTCCTTTTCTTAAATAATTTATTTATTGAGACACAAAAAAAGTACTAAATTTTAAGAGTTATGTTCTTAAAATTCAGTATAACATTTTACTTAAAACATTGATTTTTGATTTAGTTAAAACATGTATCTCTAAGTTTGTTTAGGATAAATTACAAGGGACAAAAACAATCTGATATCTAAGATACCAGTCCTATAAAGTCACATAACTAAAACAAAATCAACTTCTCTCTTAGGTACATAACTAAAACCAGTATTATAGAATCACAGGGAAGCTATTTTGTTCCATTTTAAGACTTCATTATGACATAGAATTTACTATTTTGTGATCTGAACTTAAATTTAAACATGCATCTCAAATTGGACAAACACTTTACATAAATACAAAATTATCCATAAGAGAACTGGAGGAAAGTTTTGACACATCAATTAATGATAAAAAAATTTGTAAAACACAAATCAAACACTTAGGAAATTCTTTAAGTAATTCACATAACAGATAATCATGTTCTCAATTGATATGAATTTGTAAAATTAAAACATTTTAAGAAATTTAAAAATATATTAAAACAATAATACATACAATTACTTCTTGCCAAATGCATGTGCGTCTAATTCTGATTTCAGTAGTTTTTTACAATTTACTTGGGGAAAATATTATCATATTAATTATATATTGTACATATCTGAAGATAAACTTTATTTCTATAAATAAAATAGAGATTAAAGGGATTAGATGTTTTATAACAACCATTTAACAACATACAATCAATATTGTCTAAAAATGACTCAGTTTACAATAGGAAATTCTCTTTCTGTAGTCAAAAACTATATTATGTATACACTATCTCATTATTATGAAAGATTTAACAGTTTTACTAATTATATTCAATCTTTAAGGATTTCAGTATTTTCAATAAATATTTACTAGAAAGGTATCACATATGGGTTAAGGCATTTCTAAAGATTGTATATTTAATTGTATGAATAGTACGAGTAACTTGTGAAATACAGATACTGTGAATGCAAAGCAGGTTCACTTTCATGAAGTCAAAGGAAGAAAATGCAAATGCCGACTGGGTGGCGTAGTTGGTTTGTCGCTGGCCTTCTGCACCCAAGGTTGCGGGTTCGACCCTGACCCAAGTCGGTGGATTTTCATGATGCAGAAAATCGACAGTATCCATTTCATATGATTATGCAGAATGTAAAAAAATTCCTTTAAGTGCTCTTTTGGCTTGGGTGCTCATGGCAAAATTAAATTCCCAAGTTCAATTTTGCATCGTCAGAGCTCAGGTGCCTCCATCTGGGGAGGAAACTGGGCATCAAAATTACTTGTGGCAATTGGTGTTGCCTATACGGTGCCACACTATAAAGTGATACCAGCTCCTGGGGAACGAACTAGGACTGCAAAGGTAAAAAATACCAATACACAGCCGAATTAGACAAAAAAAAAATGCAAATTTTATGTGATATTTAACAACTAAGAAATATAAATTATTAACATTATACGCAAAACACTTGAGTTTGTACCCAATATATTAGTTTGTCATTGCTGTGAATGTGGAAAAAATACACTAATTAATACGTAAAATATCATCAGAAACAATACCTGAATAAAATCATGAAATGAAATTGATCAACTGTCCAAACTGATTGCAATGTATGAGTTCATGAAATGTAAAAGGAAATATGTTCATTATTATTGACTAGAATGAATGAAGTGCAACATTTAGAAGTTGTTATAGATAGCAAATCTCTTTTTTACCTTAGATTGCTCACTACATTGAATCTAATTTAGTAGTGTTTACATTCTAATATGTATAATTTATACTTTACTACAAAAAGATATTTTTATACACACCAAGATAGATCAAGGAACAGAATATATATTTTTTAAATTCTGGAAAGACTTTTTTTAATCTTGAGCTATAACAAATACATTTTTGGAACACATCAATGGATTTGCATACAATGGCACTAAAAGAAATAAATGAAAATTCCATCTATGAGATTCTAAGTAGCGCATCATGCAAGCGCTTTGCTTGAAAACTTAGGTCTTCGTCCTGGTCGTTGATAAGTATTGCCAGATCCGAAAGCTCTGTTGTTTTATTGAAATGATAGAGAACTGATAAAAGAGTAGGTTTTGAGGATCCATCAACAAAGTGTGTAGCAAAGGTTGCTATATTTGCCAGAAAAGTCAGGAGCCTGAGAACCAATTCTCTCTCATGAGGTTTTCTTAGCATGTCCAACATATCAGAAGGAACCTAAATAAAAAAAATGTATTCATGTTAACATAATAAATATCTTCAAATTAATCATGAACTAGAGCAATGTAACAAATTACTTTAAATCTGTAGCCAAAAACATATAAGATAATACATTGAATGTTTCTTACAAACTCAATCAACTTAAATTTAATAAAAACATTAATTTAGAAAATGACTTAAATTTTTTAAAGTATGTATTAAAAAATTCTGTAAGAAAAATAGAGTTAACAGAATTTTTACAATTAAATCAAACCATTTTATCTATTTTTTTCTAGAAATCTAAGCAATGCATACAATCTAATACAAATTATTAATTAATATATATAATAAATTAATTTATAACTTTAATCAAAATCTAAGCCACTTTAAATCAAATTGTAAACAAAACTATATTCAGAATGGGAAGAGAAAAAAAAATTGTTAGAGCATTTTGCTAATTAAAAATGATGTACAAGCCAATATAAAATGATGCACAAATGCAACACATAGTGAACTGTTTGCTTTAAGTACTTATGAAAAATTACTCATTTAAAAATCTTCTTATCTATTACTTTTCAAAGAATTATGTTTAACTTCAATTACTGAAATGCTCATTCTTTGAATGTTTGAAAATTACAGCTGCTATTTCTAAAAATACTCTATAACAAAAACAACAAAAAAAACCCTGACACAACAAGAAGGTGTAGCTCGATTGTAATGAAATTTCATATACAAAGACATTTGTACCAAATATGCAAATGATTAAAATTTGGTGTCCAATGAAAGAATAGTGGGAGCTGCAGCACATCTGAACTATGCACTCAGCAGGTGAAGAAGCGATTCTCAATCTGATTGTCAAAGTTTCTGTTGCATAGTGATTTAGGATATCTTTCCATGACTAAAAAGATGTCTTGCCGCAGGATTCGAGCTATGGTCAGAGTTTGAAAGAGGCAGGTTGAGCAAATCGGAGAATCACTTATCATATGGGTTGAAGTGATGCAGCAATTAGAAGATACTGGCAAGAATGGGTCGACAATGGCAGATTTCAGCATCATAATCGCAGCAATCAACCTAGGGCCACAGTAGATCGGGAGGACAGATTGATTGTCAGATCAGCTGTCACAGCACCTGATTCATCATTATGAACAATCAGATGTGCGACCCACACACGAGTATCCACCAGGACCATTCACAGACAGCTGATAGAACAAAATTTAGACACATACCGACCACTACACCTGCCACACACACCTGCACACTGTCGAGGCAGATTACAGTGGTGCTTGGCTCAATAAGGTTAGAATCTACTGACTGGGGACGTATAGTGTTTAGTGATGAATCTCGCTTCCAACTGTGTCCTGACAATCATTAAAGACGTGTCTGGAGACGCCCAGGGCAGCGTGCCAATCCTGCTTTCACTATTTCATGCCACATAAGCCCTCAACCTGGAATGGCAATTTTTTTGACGTCCAGACCCCTTTGGTCATTGTTAGAGGCACACTTACAGCACAGCGGCACGTTGATGTTACTTTGAGAACTGTATTGCTACCATTATTTCACTCTACCTTATTTTTCAGCAAGCTAATGCCAGACCACATACAACACATGTTGCTATGAACTGTCTTACAGCTTGTCTAACACTTCCTTGGCCAGCCAGATCACCAGATCTCTCTCCAATCAAGCATGTCTGGGATATGATGGGAAGGCGACTGCATTTGCCAGGGAATGCTGACCTCGCCTGACCACTGGAGCAAATTTTGCAAGAAATACTGCAAGAGAACATCAGGGTGCTTTATCACTCTATGCCACCTTCGTGTGTCGCACAAAGCCCTCGTGTAGCTGAACAGTGTGACATTAATATTCACTCACTCCCTCATGCCACTTCGCATGGCAGCTTGCATCCAGGTTAGAGGTGGGTTAACACCTTATTGAGCTCATTACTTTGTAACTATATAACTGAAATAAATCATTCAATTTTTCAAAAATTTTAATCATTTTTCATTCTGTACACAATTTTTCTACCCACCAATTTTTGTCTCTATTGGACAACTCATTCTAGGTGCATTGTTTTTATCGTTATAGAGTGTATAACTATTGTTGATTTTTAGAAATAATTATACTTATTTATAAAAATTAAGACATTCTATAGTATTGTTTCTTTAATGATGAAGTTTTAAAAGTACCAAAAATCCATTATAAAATTATTTCTAAAATTTTATAAATAAAACAAATTAGATATAAAATATATCACAATAAATTTCAGAAACTGTTGGGGAGCATTACATAAGAACTGGGGAAGAGCGAGATTATTTAACTGTTGTAATGTTATATTTCTAAAATATCAAAAATTCATAGAAATAAAAAAGGTAAAACATTTGTAGCTAAAAAGTTATGTTGATTCTTATATCAATATGCATTATCTAGCAAACAAAACCTGCAGTAAAGAATATTTTATTCTATAAATCTAAATATTATTGTGCATACAATAAATGTTGGAGAATGAAATATATATGTTACAGTTAAAGTGTATAATTTAGTTATTTTATAGAATAACTAGATACTTCATGAAGTTACTGTACAAGTCAATTAAAAGTATATAATAGATGAAAGATTTCATACTTTACCTTGTTATTTTACGAAATAACTAATGATAGACTGTTAAAGAGAAAAATAAACAATTTCAAATTTATTTTATAAATTAATTGATCCTAAATAGCTAAAATTGCTCAAAAAAGATATTTTATCCCTATTGTAGATGATTAATTGACAAATAATAAGGAAAAACAGATGATATAATTTATTATTGCCCATATTGCTAACATTAGTTAAACAGAAAGGGTAAAAAAGAATATGTTGCAGAAATAGCTATATTCAAGTATTACCAAAACATACATTCTTGAAGAAAAACTTGCTTCATAAAAACATTGTATAAACCTTTTCATGCAAAAATGTAAGAAAATATTAATTTAAGTTTTACGAGATACCTTTTTATTTTACTTTCCATTATTTATTAGAGCAAAGATTACTTTGAAGACACCTTGAATTGCACTGAATATCATTTTTGAAACAAGTACACTTTTTAGTAATAAATATTTTTTATATGAGCGCTTTTTAAATCCTTGCCCAGTGCCTCAACTTTGAGCTGTGTTACAACAGATAAAAGTGATATATCATTATTCGGAACTTTTCCAATGGAAATTAATTTTCGCTCACAAAAACTGAATTAAAATCCAAGAGTACAATTGTTTAATTCGGCCATCTCTTGTTCCTAATTGGAAAAATCTTTCCCAAAACCTGCAGAAGGCTGTTGAGTTTAAGAAGAAGAAGGCTGCTATAAACTGTTCAGAGCTTTGAGTGCTGTATTTTATACTTTAACAAATCTTTATTCTATAGAATATCTAATTAAATAGTAGAATTGAATAATTTTACATAAACTTTATCTGACTTGTAGAGTTATTTCATGAAATACCTAGTTATTCTATGAAATAACGGTAACACATATATGTCGTAATCCTGGCAGGTTGTGTAAACATGATGGTGAGTGGTATTTTTTATTAAGACATTATTCATGATGGTGATATTGCATTGACCAGGCAGTTCTTTATGGCAAGAAATCTGTTTCATTAAACATGTAGAGATGCACAAACATCTTAAACATAACACGGAAAACATCCAGCACAAAAATACATGCATGATTTACATGTTGACGAAGATTAAGACAAGAGCAAGAGACACAATAGCTACATGGCGAAGACAAAAAGCGAGAGGGAATTTATCAAAAGTCAAGTTTTTATATACAGGGAAAAACACATTATAAAAAATACAGTCAAGTATTTAGATGAAGCAAATAACTAGTTATTTATAGAAATGACATTGTTTAGCAAATATTAAATCCATATTAGTAAGGCCCATGAAAACAATTAATGATCTTATATTCTTGGAAATGCCAATAAATCTATCAAAAATTCAAGGTCTACAGAATCAGTCATAAATATACCAACATAATGTTTTTAATGCTTTCGAAAAAGATAAATTGAGATGCAGTTTGAAATAGGGTATTAGGATAAATGAATTAGATGTTATAAATAAGAGATTAGAAATATATGTACATATCAATTTAAGTTTTTACCCCCACCCCCTATATATATATAGTAGTGGCTAAAATTGTGGACATTTTTTAAAATTGATATGTTTTTTAAGTTTGTATTCTTATAGCAAATTTTATGTTGCACAAAATGCAAAGCATTTTAAATCATTTTAAAGAAATTTAATACTAAATTCAATACAAAAAAACAAAATTTAAATATTTTCAACACAAATAAAGTTATGCTGCAATAACTATCAATATACATTATATACTGATGATAGCAGTGAGTTATCAGTCTTAGTGGGGTAGCCATTATTTTTAATTGCAGCTTCGCATCAATGTTTCATTGCGCTAAAAATAGCTTTAAGATCTTCATTTGTTATTACACAATGCCAGGAAACAATTATATATTCAATTAGTCCCTTTTTATTTCATGCATACCTCATTCAGATAACAGGTTTCAAACGGTGCTACAAGTTTTCAATAGGATTGAGGTCGGAACTGTTTTTTGGCCAGGACAACAACTCAATGATTTTAGAACGATACCAGCCTTTTGATTACTTTACTATGTGGCAAGGAGCAGAATCCTGCTGAAAAATAAATGAAGCATTGTTGGTAAATAGATCTCTGATGGAAGGTAGTAGTTTGGGTTCTAGAATGGTATCAACGTATTTTCTGACAATCAGTGTCCCATTGATGATATGAAGGTGAGCGATACCATCTGCTGATATGCATTACTAAATAATAAAACTATTTGGGTACTTCACAGTTGCCTGAATACAGTCAGAATGTAGCATTTCTGCTATTCTATGTCTTACATATTTTAGGCTATCACTACCGAATAATGATATTTTAGTTTCATCCCTTTATATAACTTTTGACCAATAATCATTTGTCCAATTAATGTGTTCCAACACCCACTGTAACCCCTTTTAGCATTGTTTTAAATTGCTATACAGCTTTTTTTTGTGGAATTCTACATTTTAATCTTACACCTGCTAATCTTCTCCTGATTGCTTTTGACCTGACAGAAAAACCGGCATCATCTGATGGCTGTCTATGATACTCTTTTATCATAGAGACATAGTATTTTTGTCCTTCTGTCATCAACAGATGTGGTGCACCTTTTTCAGCCATATCCTGCTTTGCTTTTATTAAATTTGTCTCCTGACATTTTAAACTAAACTTTTAGTCTCCAGATGTAGTCACTGAACTACCCGACTGTCTTGCAATTTTAACAGAGGAAACATCACTTTCTCATCACACGTATGTCCAATCTACTCTTTTATTTAATGTCAATGCTTTTTGACAAAATATTATTGCTATCCTGTCCAGGAAACAGTCCTGACTTCAACCTTATTGTATACTTGACACTGTTGGAAAATTCCATGAAATAAAAAAGAACTAATTGAGGATATAATTGTTTCCTGACATCATGTAATAACGAAAGAAGAGCTTAAAGCTATTTTTAGTGCAATGAAATATTGATGCGAAGTTGTAATTAAAAATAATGGCTACCCCACTAAGCACTGATAACTCACCACTATCATCAGTATCTAATGCATATCGACAGTTATTGCAGCATAACTTTTTTTGCTTCGCAAATATTTGAATTTTATTTTGTTGTACTGAATTTAATATTAAATCCTCTTTAAAATGATGTATAATACTTTGCATTTTGTACAATGTAAAATTTTCTATAAGCATGCAAACTTAAAAAACATAACAATTTTAAAAAGTGTCCACAATTTTGCAACCACTGTAGATATATACAGTTGACTCTCGATAATTCGAAGTTGGAGGGACCAATGAAAACCTTGAATTATCAAGAGGGTAGGAAAAAACTTCCAAAATACACGAAGAGAGATTTTTTTCTAACACATTTAAATTTGAAACTATGTAATAAAACAAGAACTGTACATATGTATAAAAGCCCTGTATTAAAAGAATACATTCAATACATGCATACACAATCCTACGCATCTCTTCTTCACAATAGCGGACCATCCTTTCTGAACACATGTGTAGCAAGGCCATATGCTAAATCAAAGATATCGATGGCTGACAACAAGTGTGGTTGGTCTATTGTCCACTTGAAGAATGAAAGCAATAAAAGTGTCTTTTTACCTGAGAAACCAGAAAACAACAAAGGGTAGCAGACAGATGATCATCAAACGGCTATGTTACAGGGGAGACATGCAGAAACAATACAACACAAAACTTGGAAGCTTCAGCCTGTTTGCTATAGGACTGTATACGATAGTAAGTATCCGAATTGTTGAGAGTTTTGTAAGATAACTTCAAATTATTGCGTGTTTTAGTCTGGTCAACCACAGATTTTACTTTGAAATATTGAGTATGCCAAACATATTGCTTTAGTTCAAAATATCAAGAGGTTTTCTAGGGACTGAGCATAAATTAAAAATTATTGAGAGGTTCATATTATCGAAAGTTTGAATTATCGAGAGTCGATCGTAAATATAATGCACACACAAGAGTAAAAACTCTACATTTTGATTTGTTCTAAAGACTGGAACAAATGGAAGAGTTCAACATAAGGAACTAAGCCTACTAGAATGATTCACACACATTTCTGTAAATTTTAAAAATAAATATAATCAGACTTGATGGGAAGAAAAGTTATGTGAACAATGCAATACATTTATTACTCTAAGGATTTTTTGAGGGGGGAAAATGGGACAATTCTTTTTGAAAATAACACAAATTCTTATCTGTTTTTTAACTTCAATACATATATACAGCATTCTAATTCTGGCTCTTAACACTCAATACATCAATGAGCAACTTGTACTATAAATTATTTTATACTACTGCATGCATAATTATATCATATTAATTATGTCATGTTTCGATTCAATATAATTTTTCAATGCATGTAATAATTTTAAGCTACAGTTTATAAATATTTCAATTTAAGAATACATCAGTTTGTATCTTTAGCTCAAACACAATTGCAATTTATCAAGCTAATGAACTGGAGGAAGTTCTATAATCAGTGAATCAAAAATAACACTAAATATATCATTTACAAAAGATATTTTTAATTATAGTTATTTTATTTATATGTGTTTTATTCAAGATGTTATATATATATATATAGGAAGCTCAGTGGTAGTGTATTGCGTTTCCCTACCACAGGTCCGAGGTTCAAACCCTGGGCTGGGCAAGGTTGACTCTGCCTTTCATCCCTTCAGTGGGTCCATAAATGAGTACCAAGCTTGCTTGGGAACTTAACATGGGGGGTTTCACAACAGACAAACCACCTGACTGGAACATCTGCTCTTGCACCTCAGGGCCCAAGGTCACGCCTTGGCCCTCATGGGCTGTTGCACCATTGAGTTAAGTTATATCTATCTATCTATAAATAACTAATTGCATAAAATCAGAATATTCTTTAAAGAATGTCAGTGATAAGCAATCAGCACTTGGTTTTGTCAATTTCTTATTAGGTTCAAAAAGAAACATCTTACCTCACTCATGAGCAGCAAAGGAATAATGTCTTTGTTGCATGACAAATTGACTAGCAGCCTAAGAGCCTGCAACTGCACCACCGTCGTGCCATTCCGTGCCATCAAAGAGATGTGATGGACATGCTTCAGAATGTACTTGTGAGAAGCAGAGTCTAGGGCCAAGTTGGACAAAGCAGACAAAGAAAGAGATTTCAACAGTTCCCTTCCATTTATAGCATTGGTAAGAATAATTGGAATGTGAGACTGCAAAATAGAATATTTTTTAAAGGAAAAAAAAAAAAAACAATAATCAAAAGCAAAGTAACCTATCAAGGCTTTTTTTTAAAACTACATACGGTATGAATGAATTACTATTTAAAAAGTGACATGAAAAGACTAAATGCAATTTATTACAAATAATTCAACTGTAGAGGTGAAAAGAATCAATTTTTCAGAAAATAATTTGAAATGTTAGCAAATTTTACTTAAATTTTAACACTTTAAAGCAAATTATATCAAAATCTAACCATAATTATGCTTAAAAAATGCAAATGTCAGCTGTTTTTAAATGCAATGAAACTAAAAGTATTTCTGTTTAAATAAACTAGGTTTCTTTAATCAGAATATATTAAAAACCATACATTTCTCAAATTCCAGTCAAAAAGGAAAATTTAAAGTGCTTTTTTTTCTCCTTTTGAACAATTCAATATCACTTTCTTTTAGTGTCTCATTTGATAATATTTTGAGATATTTCATCTGTAATCCAGCCAATTTAACTTAATCAAGTCATATGGTAGTGGTTGATTTATTTAATGCCCTACATTTTTCTTTTTAAGCTTAATAAACCTTTTTCTTAAATATATATTTTGCAAAAATTACATAAATTTATCCAAAAAAAACTTAAGCTCATTTCACTTTTTCAAGTAGCCATGGTAGCATAGCGATCAGGGTCACAAACTCATGCCCAGCATCGTCAAGATACGAGGTTCAAGTTTTGAGGCTACTCGGTAGAGAACTGCTTGCCACGCTTATAACAACCTAACATATGCATGTTGGGTACCAGCTTAAGTGGTTGTCCTTATGACCTGACAGTGGCTTAAAATTGTCAAGTCTCCCACCAATAACCCAGGCATCGCTTTAGAGTGCAGTGTTAGTAAATACTCACTCACTCAAATTTCTCAATGCAAATGTAACAAAGAAATATGTAGAATTGCTCAATTCTTAACTATTCTCTCCAAACAAAGAATATTTAAATGGAACTAGTTTGTTATCCTGGGTCTACGTGCCAAATGCTGCTTGGGGTGATAAAGAATCACGCCAAGCAGCGCATGTCTTTGGAATGGAATCTTAGATGGTGGCCTATGGGTAAGAGATCATCAGGAAAATAATTTTAAAGAACTTTTGAAATACAGCAAAATCTATTTCGAATGAAGAATTTTGGAAGAGATTGAGAATAACCAAGATTAATAATAAATGAATATGAATATAATCTAAAAAACATTTACTAATAGTAATATCATGCAATATATAATAAATAATCTTATAATATAATTGTATAGTAATTATTATATATAATATTAATGTAATTTTTTGTAGTAATTATTATATATTCAATTAGTGTATGATTCAATAATTAATTTTATATAATACTAATCATGTAATATAATTTAACAGTAATTATAAAAAAGAGTAACCCCATTGTATAGTAATAAGAAGCGAAAATAAGAATACTCATTTAACAAAATAATTATAAATAAATAACCAAAAAATAATTATGAATAAACAACATCATAATAAATAACATAATACTTATAAATAAATAACATAATAATAAATAACTTATTTAATAATTATAAGAGATATAATGAAAAAACAATTATTACAAATAACAAATATTATATGATTATCTATACAGATAAATAAAATTGAAGTGTCTGTTTGTAATTTCAAATTAGCAGCTTTTTACTTAATGCACTAAAAGTACATACGGTACTTATAACAAAAAACCAATTTTTAAAATTTTTGTCTGTCTGTCTGTCTGTCTGTTTGTTCCGGCTAATCTCGGAAACGGCTGGTGCGATTTTAAAAATTCTTTCACTAATGGAAAGCTACATTAACGGGGAGTGACATAGGCTATATTTTATTCCCGTATTCTTACGGGAACGGAAACTATACGGGTGAACGTGAAACTGAATGCCAAGATGAACGCCAAGCTGAGCTAATGAAGTCGTTGTTTTGGTTACTGGCGACCGATGCTCTTCATGAGACATAATAAATTTACGCGCACATGATAATACGCTGACACGTGCCATAATTTTTTTTATGATAGTTATCTCACTGTTCAGTTAACTAGAGCATCGGCTGTTTCGGATGCACTTTTAAAAATAATAAATCAAGGCTTCATAAGCAAAAAGCAATGCAAGAAACAAAAAATTGATAAGTTTTACGGTTAGTTTTAATCCTTTCTTTTTTTTTTATTTACATTTTTAGTCACATTTAAACAATAGTTATTATAATCCCAATCTATATCTATACAGATAAATAAAATTGAAGTGTCTGTTTGTAATTTCAAATTAGCAGCAATTGTTTGCGGGGGCGGGGGATTAAGGGGCGTTAGAAATTCCGATTTTTAAGTTATTAGACGTACAGTCTTGAAACTTAGTAAGTAGATTCCTCTCATAGGGTAGAGATACGCTACAAAATGGGTTTCGTGAAAATTGCCCTCAAGTGGCGTTGCGGGACTTAAGGGGCGTTATAGATAATTATTTCCATTTTTAAACTATTAGACGCACAGTTTTTATATTTGATAAGTAGATTTCTTTTATAGAGTAGAGATCAGCTATAAGAAGGTTTTGTGAAAACAGACCTCTAAATGGCGTTGAGGGGGGATTTAGTGGCGTACTAGATAAATATTTTCGTTTTTAAACTACTTCACCTCCCTGCTTGAAAATTGGTAGGAATGTTTCTTTCATGGAGTAAATATCCGCTACAAAACAGGTTTGGGAAAAACTGACCCCCAAGGGGTGTTAAGGGCAGATATAAATAATTATTTCTATTTTTAAACTATTAGACGCACAGTTTGAAATTTGGTAAGCAGATTCATCTCATAGGATAGAGATACACTACAAAATGTGTTTTGTGAAAATCGACCACTAGGCCGCGTTGCGGGGGTTCAAGGGGCGTTATTGATAATTTTTTTTTTGCATTTTTAATTTATTGGACGCACAGTCTTCAAATTTTGCTAAGCAGATTCCTTTCATAGTGTGCAATTCTGCTACAAAATTGGTTTTGTGAAAACAGACCCAGAAGTGGCGTTGCGGGGGCTCAAGTGGCGTTAGAGATAATTATCCCCATTTTTAAACTATTAGACGTACAGTCTTGAAATTTGATAAGCAGATTCCTTTCGTAAAGTAGAGAACCGCTACAAAATGGGTTTCGCGAATATGAACTACTAAGTTTAATTTCGGGAGATTAAGAGGCGTAATTGATAAATATTTCCATTTTAAACTATTTGATCATCCTGCTTGAAAATTGGTAGGCATGTTCCTTTCATGGAATAGAGTTCCTCTAACAAAGAGTAAAACGAAAATTGACCCCCCAAGGAGGGTTGCGAGGGGTCAAGAGGAGTTACAGAAAAAATTCATGTTTTTAATTGTTAGACCCATATACTTGAAATTTGTTAAGCATGTTTCTTTTGTTGATTAGGGATCCACTAAGAATGTATTTTAAGAAAATCAAGTTCTGGGGGGGGGGTGCAGGGGGTTACTGGGACGTATTGACAAAAAAAATTACTTTTTTCGAGCTACAAGGACTATAATAATGAAATTTGGTTTGCATTTTTCTTTTGTTGAGTTGAAATCCGCTAAGAGCGGTTATTTTGGAAAACGGCTCTCAACGGGATTACGGGGATATTGATAGTAAAACTTTTGTTTTTTTTTTCTGTTAGATCTAGACTTGAAATTTGGCTTGCATGTTCAATTTACGGAGTAGAGATCCACCGAAAATTGGTTTTGCGGGAATCCACTTGGTTTTTGGGTTACGAAAGAGCAAACATCATTCTATGCTTCAATTTTAGAGATTTTTAGAAAACACAAATTAGATGAGTTCTGCCCCCTTTTTTTATCAATAGGCGACAGTTACAGGTATAAGTATATTTTTCAATACAATCGAATTCTTAATGCAGGACTTAGATATCAATAATTTATACATACATATAAGCAGTAAAAATTTATAAAACATCATGAAATTCCCAGCGAAGCGGGCGGGTAACAGCTAGTAACATATAAAAATAATTCTATTTTTTTATGTTATTGATAAAATAATTACATACTGTATATTAAAATTAATAATGAATATCAAATAAAAAGTATAGCAAACGTGCAAAGTTCTAAAAACTGCAAGTTCCTTCAACGAATTTCATTGAACAGGAACTTTACAAAAATATTTTTAAAAAGTAAAATAAAATGAAAATAGATAATATATATTTATAGCAATAATTAAAAGTACAACACTCATTCTTTAAAAAAAATATTCTAGTACTCAATTATTGAATTTGAACTATCCGTATTTTTGAAAATAGCACAAAATAAAACAGAAGACTGTTTTGTTTTGCAAGATAGGGCAAATGCAATTAAAACGGTTAAATTGTAAAAGAAATCAAGTTAAAATCATCTGAAATTAATAGGGTTACCACGAGAAAAAGCCAATAAAAATAATTTCGAATATACGTTATCCCCATAACAACCACATTGCCAGATGTTAAAAATATCAAGGTAACCATATTGTAACGTTATCGCCCATCTTGGCGAACATAAGCAACTTAGAACATAGACACAGGATATCAAAAAAGCACCAATGGATTTGCTTCTACTAGCTAAATCTCATACATGCTGAAATTATAGGTTTCAGTTTAGTTTGATATCTTTTTAGCTAAACTGTTATATATATAAATATATATATGTTTTAAATTTCAAAATAAAATGTCATAAAATAACACAAAACAATTTTGTAAAATTACCTGAAAATATCGATGGCTACCATCTATCACAGATATATTAGAAATAGCTTGAGTAACAGCAATTTTGATAGGTTCTGAATGGTTCAAAAGCAATTCTCTGAGATACTTTGGGCACTCAGAGTCACAGAGTAGTTCCTGTACAAAGAAACACAATTTTAAGAAATTATTTCATGCTTAGCATTATTAAAATTTTAGAACTGCATATTATGTCAGAGTGCCTGTTACATAATACTTTCTATAATACTTTAATTTTCCATTTTTTTTAAATATCAAAGTTTTTAAAAATGAAACAGATTTCTAAAACTTAAAATTTAAATTTAATTACATCTTCAAAAAGCAGAAAAATCATTTTTATGCAATAACTTTTTAATTCATATGAACTATTTTATAATTTAATTAGATCAAAATATAGGTTCTTTTTAATGTAAACATACAGAATACAATACTAGCAAGGAGGAACCCCACTCCCCTCACCAAATTTCTCTGTATACACAAATTTGGATAAATATATTTTCTATAGTGGATTCTTCTTCACATTAAAATAGACCATATAACTATTCATTTTGCAATTCATATAATTCATTTTTTTTATTATAATTTTCAGTACTTACATAATATCATAAGAATGCCATCATTTAAGATAACTCGCCAAGTGAATCGGCAACCATGTGCTTTGTTTCATACAATACCACCAAAATGGTTGCAATAAAATGTAAGTACCAAATTTTCTCGTTCTGCTATAAAATAATATTTCTATTCAAAAGATTAGTATTGTTTTCTATGATAGAGATGATTTTTCCAAAGATATAGCAATTTAATTCTTAAATATTAAAAATATAAAATATGATATTTTTCTAAAATATTTTTCCTAAATTTTCAATTTAAAGTGAAAAAAAAATGAACAAACCTGATTAGCTGTAAAAGCTGCACAATTTGAAATGGTATACAAAGTCTTGACTACAATTTCTTCATTCACTGATTGCAAAAGATGAACAAGATTTTTCACTTCAAATGTGGTCATCTTTTCAGGAGTTTTTTGCAAGTTGCTTAAAGTTTTCAAAGTAATGACATCTTCTTGAAAGGGCAGCATTTGTTGAGAAATGCTTTCACTCAACTTTAATTTTGATAATTTTGACTGAAGCTCTACTTCAAGTGTACCCTGAGAAGTAGCAAATTTGCTTTTCTCTTTGAAATCTGGTGAGGGACATTGTCTCGTACTAATATTTTCACATGACACACTTAAGTACTTGGCACATCCCAAAGGTGAACTCCAGGGGCTGCCGTGAAAACTGTGAGGTTTGACCTCAGGAGAAACTGGAATGCTATTTTTCCTCAAACGTTCAGATAGATTCAAGTCATTTACTCGTTCTCTGACACTCTTTGGGGAAATACATCTATCATCAATCATTGATCGAATTTTCATCAATTCTTCTGTTTGGGTTGCTTCTGTTTTTAAGAGTTTCATTAAATTTGCTAAAGCAGAAAAAATATCATAGCATTTATGAACAAAGTATTAATAATCAATTAAAAATAATGTCTGATTCCAAAAATTACAGAGACAAATTGAATCACTTCTAAATAAGGTTTTTAACTGAAATAATGAATCAACTATTATTTTTCTTCAAAAATACATATTCATTTTGACTTTCAAGAGTATTTTTATGTACTTCATAGTTAGAAAAGTTTATGAAAATACTGTAGATGAATTTTATTAAAACTGTATTAAAACAAATAACATAGCAGAATATTCAATGACTGAAAATTTAAGCAATTAATGAGTTACCCTGAACTAAAAATGACTTAATAAAATATGATGAATAATTTAGATTTAATTATTAATTAAAAACCAAATAAAACAAAAAATCACATTAGAACAATTTTGTTAAATCAAGCAGTAAAAAGTCTAATTACATTTAACAGTTTACAAGCAAGTTTAAAAATAAGAAGAATCAAATGACTGAGAAAAATAGAATATCACTGTAATCCCATAGCAAAAGGCAAAATGTGATAACAAGTTTATTTCATATGTAAAAAAAAAAAGCAATCCAAAGAAATCAGCATTGTAAGAATAAATTAATATTGATCACAAGAGAAGCATGCAAAAAATGATACTTGTATATTAACCAATTTTGCCAAATCAAAAACTGTTGCCAAATGTCATAATTTTTATTAGTCAATAATGAAAAATGTTTCTGTACAAAAAATGTTCTCAACAGCAAACACGAAGGTACAAAAAAGATTTGCGTTTGGTGCCATTGATATTAGATTAACGGAAAAGTTCTGAAAATTGCTTCATTTTAATTAAAAACTAAGGAGCAAAAAAAAAAAAAATCATGATTTAACTCCATTTTTTCTTATATCTCTCATTTGGATTTCACAACTTTTTCATATCACTATGTTTAGTACCATTTTTAACTATGTTTTTTTTTTTTTTTAGATCTGATATATTTACAGTATTCTAGATACCAGTTTTAAATTTAAAAAAAAAAAGAAAAGAAATCACGATGATTTTTTTTATTAATATACATTTGAATTTTCAATAGCTACTTTATTTCCAGCTAGAAATTGATGGAAAGAGCTATGTTAGGCAGAAATCAATGCTTTTATTTTTAAGCTAATTTTGACTTTGTTCCATTTCAATTTCAGTCAACTAAAGGTTTTTAAAGGTATATATTAGAGATGAAATTACAGGAAGCCATAACATGTTCACCAAGTAGCAGAAACCATTTTATCAAAAATGTCATAGAAAATACCACATTTAATCTAATAGGCACTTACATTTAAGATTAAAAGTGGTATTTTCTATGACTTTCTATGACCCAGTGATAGATTTTTTAAAAGATTAAAATATATTGGATGTCATACTTTACAAATATTAAGAGTTTTTCCAACAATTAAGCTAAATTTACTTAAATATTTCAGAAAGTTCAAGATAACAATTATAATGGGTAATTTTCTGTTTTGCCGGTGCAGGTGATAAAGTCACTCAAAATAATAGAACCGATGCTTAATGGAATATTCCAACTTGCAACCTTTCATCACCAAATTTCAAAACAAGTCACAGTCTTTTTCCCCCCAGTAACGTCTTTTCCTTATACATTAAAAATGAATGAAGAACCAACAAGAACTAACATTTATTAACATCTTTTTTTGTGTATATTATGTGTTGTCATCCATAAAGCCAGCTTGGCAGGATTAGCACCAGTGAAACGGAAAAGTACTTCATAATGTTGTTTTAAATTGAAAAATTCTGCAACTTACATTAGTACTGCATTGACTGTCAAAGAGACTCTTTCAATGACAGTGAATGAGTGAATATTTATGTCGCACTTTTCAGTGACTCGAGGACTTTTGGTAAGAGACCTCGTAATTTTGAACCGTGGTCAAGTGATGAGCTTGACACCTGAGTTGCCCCCCCCCCTCCTCTATCAGTGTCAAAGCAGAAGATGAAAATACATGTAAGGTAAGACTTGGCAAAAAATAATCAATAAGTTCAATGAATACAAAAGGAAAGTATAACTCAATTAAAACTATTTTAATGTATTATTTTAATTTTGTGAAGTCTGGTTAAAGAATTAATGAATTCTAATTTATGAATGAAAAATTTATTCCCTTTAACTATATGTATTTTGCAATATATGTGGTGCTGTATGGTAGTACAATCCCCAATACATTTTTAAACCAAACAAAACAAATAATTGGCACATTTATTAATCAAAGTACTTGATGAATCAAAATATTCTAAATTATGTCATACCTTGAGAAAATTTGGAGTCCTTCTTCTTTGTTTCCTTGAAACATATTTTGGTAACAATGCTGTATCCAGCATATGCGAATCCGGCACAGAGAACGGAACAAAAAGCAATTTTTTCAACAAAGAATCGATCCTCGCTAGCCATAAAAATTTTGTAGAATGCAAAGGCATTAACATAAAATAAACAACAATTATGAATATTTTAAAGAAAACTGAGCGAATGTAAACGAATAGAATAGCTTATCAAGGACTGCGAAATCAATTTAAAAGAAAGAAAACAATAAAATCAAAATATAATTCAAAAGCATCCGCTAACACTTTCCATAATGTAAACACATGTAGCTATAGGTTACGATTACAATTACAAAGACTAATTTCAGTTTTACTATTTTAAACTTAACTATTAAATTATACTTGAAGAAATTACTATTATATTAGATATAGATTATCTGCTAACTATCTTAAATTTATTTTTCATTTAATTTGTATCGTTATTTTTGCATTGTAGTTTTAATCATCTTGAATAAGGATCTAAAAAGCTGATTCAAACATATTTTTTGTACTTTTTTACACATAAATTAATTTCGATAATGTTGATGATATTCATATTTTCATTCAAATTTACAAAATCACTCTTATTTTCGTAAGAGCTGTTCGGTTTGGCAACATAGAACTTATTCGTGGCTTCAGATTTGGCAACAACAATGAAAAATAAACATGAACAATTTAATTACGTCTGCTTTAAAAAATTTAACCATAAATCCGAAAATGCCGGATTTATCATCAAGCAAAAGCTGTGATAACAAAATGAATGTCAAAGGTTTCAAATATTTATTTCAAATTTTTATTTTTAGCTTATGTTTAATAAAGTATATGATTTTTGTAACCTTTATTTGTAATTGAGTTTTCTTGTTTTTATATTAATATTTGTAACATTTTTGTTATGCTTTCCGTGTATTAATCTTAATTTTTGTATTCATGTCTTTGATCTCACAATAATCCCTGATGGAAATCGATATTGATTGCAATTGTAATAAAATACAAATTTTTTCTTTCCGTATGTTTTATCTATGAATGTGATGTTTTTGTAAGGAGTAAAAAAAGTTATTCTTGGGAAATACATAGGACTATTTAATGTAAGCATCATCAATGTTTATTCAGAGTTTCCTTATTTGGTTTACTTCTGCAAGAAAATGGAAAGATTCTGTAATATGCAAGTTTATTTATTTATTTATTTTTTTTTTTGCTACTATCTTCTTCATTTTCATTGTAGTGTGTATTTTAAACTTTTCCTTTGAATATTAAATACTGGTTTAATATTATAGAAATGTTATTACTGAGGATAAAATCTTTTGAAACCCACTTACTAATTGCCATTGTTAATTATACTAACAGTTTCACTGTAAATTTTCTATTACTTTTGATGATTTTTTAAAGGATTGCTTAGAATTTGTCTTTACAAATACAGACAATGCCATAATGTGTATGATTTAGTGAAAAATATTATCAAGTATAAATATTGAATGAATGTTTTCTTTTTATAAGTCATTTTTTAGTATGCTTCTTTTAAAAATTCATAAAATGAAAATTTTTTTCTTAATAACTGATTTTAGTTGCAATTTTTTCCAAACAGTGTTCAACATTGATTCTGAAAAAATAAGCATTATCATTCAGATATTCTGATGTTTTAAATATTAATCATTATCATATGAAACCAAAAGCTTCTTGTGTCTTAATAAGCATGATATAAAACTTAATTTCTGATTAGTGAGTATTATTAGGAATCCATAAATTTTTTGGTATTTTAATGAAATTATAAGTTTTTCCTCTGAATAAAAAAAAATGTGAAGTTTCCAAAAATGACTAAACATTTAATCAAAAGAAATAAAATTAATTCAAATGTAGAAGAAGTAATAGACAAAACTAATTTAATATCAAACTAATTTATAAAATATGAGTTTACTTATCTTTTACAATAATTCCTATCATAAATTTCTAGCTGAAAGTAAAATTGCAGACCTGAATTTATGAGCATTTGTCCATGAAAAATTCCTAAAAACTCTAGAAATATCTGTTGCCGATTAATTTTTTTTCTTCTAAACATTCTAGAGACTTAGAAAAGCATTAATGCAATATTCAATAAGAAACAAAGTGATATTTTTTTTTTTTAGTTTTACAACTTCTGCTTAAGGCTGTAATAAACATGCTGATTTGCCTAGGAGAAAAAAACTTAATGAAACATCATGTCAAAATTGGGAGAAAAACTTGTCAAATTCAATGAAGGATGTATAATTGAGTTAAATATTTTTAAAACTTGTATTATTTTTGATATTTAAACTAGAAGCGTATATTCAACAGTTTGTCAAATGTTTATTTTCTGAAATCAACATCTTTGGGGTTTTTAAAAAACATATTTGTTTTTAGGTACAGATCGTGATTTAAAGCTGAAATGTGCTCCTGATAGTTCAAGCTTTGTACTATGGAAAGATGCGATGAAAATGGTTGCTCGTCTGCCAGATGGGATACCACCTGATTTTAGAAAGCAGGTTTATATGTTTTTAAAAGCTTCAGTTATATTAAACATTGTTTTGAATATTTCTTAATATTTTCTGTATGGCTGGCAGTCTAATAAACATATCGTAAATCCTCATTCTTTTAAAATTAGTTAATTTAGTATTTGTAAATGTGATATATAGAGGTATATATTGAGCTTCATATTCTGTCACTTTTATGTAATTGAATCTGTTTGATAAAATTTAATGCTTTTGTACACATTTATTTATATGTATACCCGTATTTTATTTGTTTCATTTTGGATGTCTTATATGCCGTCAAGTCACTCTTGAAAGATACATTCATTCTTCTAAGTACAATAAGGGAAATTATTATAGGATTTCACATTAACTTTACCTATTTATAATATTGGCAAATGATTTAAACTGGAATTCGGGCTACTTTCTGCATGCTGTCGTGTTTGATTTCATGATTCTTATAATTGATAAATTATTAGCATAATAAAAACAAAATAACCCCAAATTCAAACTAACCACTATTAACTGATTTAGGATATTTAAGAATAGTGCTTCACATTAATAATAACAAGCTGAGGCAATGGTAGTCAAGAAGTCAGGGTCACTAACTTTTGGCTGATGGGTCTTGTGTTTGAGTTTTGGCATCACCGAAAACCCACTGTATTGAGAACCTAAAGCATGTTAAATCTTTCATACCTCAAAGTCCTTACATTGGTGTGGTGTGGAACTTTGAAGAGTGGTATGCCAGTTTGAGTGTCATCCTCATCAACTGACTGAGGTTCAAAATTATGAGGTCTGTCTCCAATAGCCCCTGTGTTGTTTTAGTGTTCAGTATTAATGAGAAATTAAATTAAATTGTAGTAACAACCAGTATATGTTAGAGTATTTAAAAATAGTACCCCTTATTTCAGTGGCATAACAGAAATGATTAGACCCCCCCCCCCTGCAAAATCAGGTTTTGGGCCCCAAGTTAGATCTTACAAAGGAATTGCCCCCCCCCCCCAAAGCAGGGGTGTATGTTACACCACTTCCTTATTTATATTAGCAATCAGTAAAAGCCTCAATTTTTTGGGTGTGTTTTCTATGTGTTGCTATATCTTGCTCTGTAGTCCTTATAAGTATCTGCACCAGTTGCTACATTACAAAACATTATTCTTCTTTTTAAGAATAGCTTTTTGTTACTATATTTTGAAGAAAATTATTTTTATGAAGATATTTTCTTTAAAACATTACTACTTTGCATGTGTATTATTCACAGTTTATATAAAGTTGTAGAAACAAAGAATATATATGCATTGTAGAGTTTATCATTATTGTTTATGTAAAATGTAACATAAGCTCATAGGTTCCCAAACTTTTTTGATTTGGCTCCCCCTTTTCCAGTGAATATTTTGATACCGCCCCCTCCCATTCCTGAAAAATAAGAGCGTTCATAATACATGGTGAAAACTAGAATTAAATTTTTAAAAAATATTCTATTACTAATAGAGTATATTTTTTAAAATTTTTTTCTTCAGCCCCCATTATTTTTTACTTGCAAATCTGAAATAGCTATTGCCACTAATGTATTTAAATGTGTACTATTATGTATTTTAGTCGTAGATAGTATGTTGTTAAAACTGAAATGCTATTGAATTACTTCTGTATTTTAAAGAGAGAAATAAAAGTTTTTGCTTACCTGTTATAAGGATAGACAGGGGTTTTGATTATACAAAGTAATCCATATTAAACATACATGTACACCACAGAAATCATAAACAGCTATTTACTCTTGCCTCCGAAAGTCTGTATACAGACGATCATCTTTCATATTCATGCAAAGATCGCTGATTCAAGGAAGTCTTTCTGAATCAATACTATTTTTTATTGATTCCTCTAACATCATAAATTCAATTAGTATAAGCTACAATCACCTGATTATTATAAAAAAATAATACAAATATTTATAACTTGAGAATGACACAAATAGTGTACATCAAAAATCTGCATACACTGGAAAAAAATCTTTACAATAATCGATTGTAACTAAAAGTTAATACTTTTTAAGCTATTCTATACTTTCTAAACTCTCAACATATTTGGCAGGGATTCAACTAGGTTAATTGTCTCTTCTGTGGTTATTTTGTTCCATTCTTCTACTGTGACAGATTTGATCATTTACTTGCATGCTATTATGTTCTCCCTGATTATTTACTCAAGTAAATCCCACAAATGCTGTATTGTCTCAGGTCTGAGGACTAGGATGGCTTACGGAATTAATTTGGGATATAATAGAACAGCCATGGCTTCTCAATGTAATCCATTAACTTGGTACCTTTGCCCTTCTGAAAGTAAAAATCATCAATCGCTGCAAGTTTCTTGGTGCTTGCTCCTATATTTTACTTCAATAAGTTAAAGTAATCAATTTTGTTCATTGTTGATTCAATAAATTCCAGATTGCCAACCCAATGGCTTTCTATGCACCCCCAAGCATTATATCTCCTTCTCCATGTTTAATAGTTAAAAAACGTTCTGTTTCTTAAGATCTGTGCAGGAATTTTTTCAGGTATGTTTTTGCCCTTTTTGATGCAGAAAATACAAAAATCATTTTCAATTGGATATTTTACATTTTTCTATTTAGTTGTTTTGGGGCAAAGGTCATTCTCTTAGCTTTGTTCATTTAAGGTGCCTGACTAGTGCAAAATCATCAATTTTAATGAAAATGACAAAAAAAAAAATTTTATTTGATATTTTTAATATTTGAATTTTCTTCTTTCTAAAAATACCTTACTTTTGCTTGTACTCCAATTATTTACGAAGTTATAGCAGTTTTTATGTCAAGTGAGAACAACAAAAATGAACCGGAAGTTAGAAATCGAAACCGGAAGTGCTTTGAATTTGAAAGATTTTTACTCTTTTTTGAAGTTTTATTGAGTTTATTAATAAAATATTAATTTTGGTAATCTTAAAACTGAATATGGTGATATTTTTTTAAAAATTATTTAATAGTTTTTAGTAAAATTTGGCAACAACTTTACAGGTTTGTTGTTATATTTTGATTTGTTTATGTTCTAGCTATTCGATTCTTCGCTCCTCATTTAACTTATTATTTTGATATATTTTATAAAAAAACTGTCTTTTTAAAGACAAAATATTGATTAATTATGGCTAAATCAAGATCTGGAAGGTCTAAGAAGCGCCGATTTACTGGAAATCGTTATACCATTCATGCTACTATTAATGAGAATGATGAAACATCTGAGCTCAATTCTACTGAATCCGCTAGTGCCAAAAAATTGATATCAAGCCATACATTTGGAAATTTTCTCAGAAAGGTTGTTTGAAACTTATGAAGACAATAGAATTGTCAGCTTGACAACTTTGATTTCATTGTTTGCTATAGTTTGCTGCCCTGATTGTTATTCTCAGGGCTTGGAACTTATAGAAGACTCTGTCAGTGGATTATGTTCACATATGAGCCTAAAGTGCAAAAAGTGCTCCTTCTTTAAAGGTTTCCCTACGACAGAGAAGATGAAAGGTTCTTGTCTGATAAACTCTTCAATTGTTTTGGGGCTAAGGATAATCAGGAAAGGATTTTCAGCTGGCAAAAAGTTATGCGCTTTCCTGGGTTTACCTTTCCTATCAAAACTTGCTTTCCGCAATCAAGAAAGGAAACTGTTGAGAGCAACTGAACGCGTTGCTGAAGAAAACATCAATGCTGCATTAAGTGAAATCAAAGGCTCAAATAGTTTCACTAAATGTGGAATATCTATTGATGGTACTTGGCAACGCAGAGGCTACTCATCTTTGAATGGCTGTGTAAGTGCCGTATCAGTTGACACTGGTAAAATTTTAGACGTTGAAGTTATGACGCAATATTGCCACATATGCGCGAAAGGCAATAACCAATCATCGAAACATGTATGTTCGAACTGGAATGGGAACTGGAATGTTCCGCTGGGAACATGGAGGTTGTTGGAGCCTACCGTATATTTGAGAGATCAAATGTAAGGGATGTGCAGTACAATGAATACTACGGAGATGGAGACTCAAAAGGATATGAAGCTGTTAAAAACTTTTATGGAATTAATACAGTAACCAAACTCGAGTGTATAGGCCATGTACAGAAACGTGTAGGGGGGCGGTTGCGTCAATTAAAAAAAACGATGAAAGGTTTAGGAGGGAAAAATAAATTAACTGATAAATTAATCGACAGAATCCAGAACTATTATGGAATAGCTATTCGAAGCAATGTAGGTAATCTGCAAAAGATGATGAGTTGTGTAATAGCTGCATTTTTCCATTGTGTATCTGGAAAAAACAATTCTTTGCATGGACAGTGTCCTGAAGGATCTGAGAGTTGGTGTCGTTACCAAAGGGCAAAAGCAGCTGGGAGTCCTCTCAAAGAAAATAAGCTAGGACTTCCTAATAAAATTATAAACCAAATAAAACCTACATATCTAAAACTGTGTAATGAAACGTTGTTGAAAAAATGTCTTCATGGTAAGACACAAAATTGTAATGAAAGTTATAATAACATTTTGTGGAATATTGTTCCCAAAAATATATTTATTGGACTGCAAACATTTCGTTTGGGTGCATTATTAGCTCTGATACTTTTTAATTCTGGTTATGCTGGTATATTATCAGTTATTCGAAATGTAAATGGTTCCCTTCCTGAAAGTGTTGTTCAAGAGTTAGTTAAATTTGATAAACAACGGATTTCAACATCTTTAAGACACTCTTCACCGATTGCAAAATTGTCGCGAAAAAAAAGAAAAGCATCAAGGAAAACAAAAAGTACTAAGAATGAAAAAACAGAAGGCTTAGTATATTCATATGGAGGGTTTTAAAGTACTTCTTTGCATGATTTTTATTCTAATTTATGATAACCTTTGTGATAAACAATGTTTTTTAAGAGCTTTTTCGTGAATGTTTACGAGTAAAACAACACAAATATATTTTGTATTAAATATTTCTTAACTTCTAAAATAATATGGTAGAATATATATTTGTTTTTCTATGTAAAATATTTTTATTTTTTAATGCAATAAGGTTTTTTAAAGTGCATTTTATATGTCTAATCTGTAGTTCGTAAACTATGTACTTAGACTTTAAGAAAAAGCTTTTTGACACTATAAAATTGTTAAAAATATTAAAAGATAAAAGTTTGAAGAAAGTATATAATATTCATAATTGCTTTGAAAAGGTTTTTTTTTTATATATAGAGAGGTTTTAGGTTTTTTTAGCAGTATAGTTTTTTAAATTTTGAATTTTAAATCTTTAAATGCATTTTTCTCTGAAACAGCTTTTTTGATAATTTAAAACACGGTAAGCATGATATCTCAAAAAGTTCTGTATATAATTGTTTGAAATTTTGTATCATGGTTCATTATTTTAGTATGTATGCTGAGACGTAGGAATTAAGAAAAAACAGCATGTTTACCTTTTTTATAATTTTTTTTCTGCGTGATAAATGTTAAATTTTTGAAAAATTTGCATTGTGTGCACTTTTTGACCTCTAGTTCAGTAATAAATTAAAAATTTTCAAAGATATTAGGTCAGTTCATTAGTAACTGTTTTCTGAGTAAAATTATATGGTTTTTTAAAAATTTTATGCATTAGAATTTATTTTACTATGTTTAACGTAACGTGCAAATAACGTCTAATTTAAACCTAAAATTGGCCATATTTTAAAAAAATACACTGAAAGAATTTTTTTTTTTTTGCTATTTTTATTAGTTTTCATTTATAAGCAAACAAAAAATGAGTTTAAAAGTAAATTTTCAGCAAAATTTCAAAAAAATGTCTCCGCAACTAGTCAGGCACCTTAAGAGATGAATGGCTTCTTGAATGCAACTTGGCCATGATAGTTATCATTTTTTAGTTCTCTTCGAATTGTAGTTTAAGTCACGCTTTTTTATAATATCTCAGCAACACTTTTAGCTTATTGTGAAGCTCATAGTCTTGGATTGATTTTTATAGAGCATATTACAAAGCAAGATTCTTGAGGTGACACTGCAGACAAGTGTCCAGATTTTGGCTGGGATGTTAAAATTTTAGTTGATTTGCAGTTTAAGAACACTTTTTAAATCAATGAATGTGTCTCCAATTAACAGTTTTAGCAATTTGTCTTTTTCCCCTTTTCTGAAGATCTATGATGATTTTCCTTTCAATAATATATCGATTTATTATTAACCCTCTAAGTGGTTTGAACGTCTTTTTCCGCATGTCTAGAGATACTTCGAAAATGCACCACACGTCTTTTTTTTACTTCAAGAGAGTGCTTCAAAAGCGTGTAGGCCGTGTTTTTCTGAAATCCTCCCCCCCCCCCTTTAATGGTTTGACATCGTGAAAGATAATTAGGGAGGGTTGCGACGACACAATGGACACTGACGGGAAGTTTTATGGCTCGCAGGGAACCCCGTGTTTTGACCCTCGAGGAATCATAAAAAAACTGGGAAGAATTTCTTTAATTCCCTTAGTAAACGAACTATAAGTTAGTGTTTGTAATTTAGCTTGATTTGGATATTATTGCATTTATATTAAATAAATTCTTTTTGTATTTTTTGCAATTTAACCTATTTTTTTCAAGTTTTGAAAAGTTCCAACGCTAAATAAAATATTATCTAACTCACTTTTGATTTTATATTAATTAGAAGTTTTAACATGTTGGGATGGTCATCTGCTATTTTATATAGTTGGACAAATTATTTTTTAAGTATATTCTCTTTGCTTGATTAACTCGTATTATTTTCTTCACCTTAAAATGATCAAACGGAAAATTAAGTTTTTAAAATATATATATCTCTATATAATATCTAGAACTATATTCTATTGCTTCATTTTTCTTCTCTTAACCAATGCTTTAAGTTTTTAAAACATGATTATTTGATTATAAGGTATAAAAAAAAAATTAATAATAAACCGAATGCTTCAAAATTTAAAACCTTTTAAACTTTCCTAGTACTAAAAACGAATAATTTTTAATCTTTTACTGTGAGATCCACTTTATAAACTTCAGTTTATTATGTTAAAAGCAAAACAATTATTTAAATTTATTATTTTGTTCACGTGAATTTATTTATCATTGTTTAATTTTTTGTCACCGTGAACTGAACGATATTGAAAAAGTATATTATTTTGTACGCTGTGGCAACAAGGAAGTGCTCATTCTGTTTTGTTTAATTAACAGTATTCCATGAAAAAATTGTTTATAACTAGGTGAGTCTTGGACTCTAGTTGGCATGTTAATTTGTGAAATAAATGAGATTTGGCAGTATTAATAGTTTGGAGTATTAATTTTCAATACAAGAAACTTTTTATTTTTTATTTTTACGATATCTGGCGTCCGCGACAGGACTATTAAGTGTCAATATGTTTACATCAGTTAAAGGCTTCAAGAAAGAAGACCTAATTTATTTGTGTCAAGAGATCAATGAGGACTTACCGTTGAAGGTTACCATATCTACACTGAAAGATAAGTAAAGAATATAAAAATGATCCGGACTTTGTTTCAACCGTACTAGCTACAACTGTTTCTGAAAGGCAGAAAAAAGAAGAGAGAAATCGCCAAGACGAAGAGATAAAGCGCCAAGAAGAAGAAAGAGAACGACAAAAACAACATGAGTTGGATTTGGTGAGATTAAACTCCCGGACAGTTTTACATACTCTAGATGATCAAACTCCAGAGTCAGGTAGTGTAAAAAAGAAATTTCACTTACCTAAGTTAGAATTACGCCATTTTTCGGGAGATTTAAAGGACTGGTTACCTTTTTGGAGCCAGTTCGAACATGTTCATAATGATGTTGATATAGCACTAGAAAATAAATTTCAGTATTTAGTGCAAGCAACCGTTAGCGGCTCACACGCTCGTGAGGTAGTGGAAAGTTTTCCACCCACCGGCGCCAACTACGCCAAAGCTGTTGAATCTTTAAAATCGCGTTTTGGTCGAACTGATTTACTTATAGAATTCTATGTCCGCGAGCTTTTAAAATTGGTTTTACAAAACACTTCGCAAAGTTCGACTGTTAATTTATGTACGCTGTATGACCATTTGGAGTCTCAGATTAGGGCATTAGAGACACTTGGCGTAACAACGGATAAAAGCGCTGCTCTACTTCATCCTTTGGTTGAGTCATGCTTACCGGAAGATATACTAAGAACATGCCAAAGACAAAGAGGTCCTGATTTCCATCATAGTGGCGAACCACAAGAAAGGCTTAGTAGCTTACTAAAATTCTTAAAATCTGAAGTAGAATCAGAAGAAAGGATTTGTTTGGTGATGCAAGGTTTCGGTTTAAACAAAAAGAAAGACAATATTGGGTTTAGAAATAAGAAATTTGAACCAAGAGTAAAACAAAATAAAACACCCACCGCCTCCGGTCTTTTTACCAATCCACATACTCATAAAACCAAAAAGTCATGTGCGTTTTGCGAGAAAATTCATCCCAGTGCAGACTGTTTTTCTGCACAAAAAATGAGTTTAGATGAAAAACAAAGGATTTTGAGGGGGAAAAATTGTTGTTTTGCCTGTCTGACTCCCGGTCACCCCGTCCGAAAATGTCATTCATTTTTGAGATGTGTAATTTGCGGGAAGAAACATGTTCCCTTGATGTGCGAAACAAACGAGTCAAGAAAAAATGATTTCAAGAAGACGGAAGAAGCTGAAGTTTTCAACGAGGTCAACATGTCCAACCTGAGTGTGGGTCCTAAAGTGTTTTTACAGACTCTAAAGTGCAAGCTCATATCAGATAAAAAAGAAAAAATCGTGCGAATTGTTCTGGACACCGGCTCGCAAAAGTCTTATATTGTAAAGAGTCTTGCCGAAGAAATGGGATACGTTCCTGTAAAGAAAGAAACTCTGGTACATTCACTGTTTGGTGGGATTAAATCTGAAGAATTTGTACATACATGTTACAGAATTAGGTTGAAAAATATTAAGAACAATTTTGCATGCAACTTTGAAGCTTTGGATCAGGTAGCTATTTGTAATGATGTATCACCTGTGAACTCCGGGCCTTGGTTAAAAGAGCTTCAAGAAAGGGATATAACATTAAGTGATGTGGGAGAAAAGCCACAACCTGTACAAGTGCTTATAGGAGCTGATCTTTTTGGAAAGATTTTAATCGGTCAGCGTAGGGTCTTACCATGCGGATTAGTAGCCATTGAAACTTTGCTTGGGTGGACTTTTTTAGGGAAAGTTCCTGATAGTAAAGTTACTACAAGCAATGCCATGTTAGTGACATCACTTTTCGCTAAAGAGTTTGACATTTCGGACTTCTGGAAACTGGATTCTATTGGAATCAAGGATCCTATTGAAAAGCTGTCTAAAAAAGAGCAAGAGGATTTGACTACTGAAAATTTTCTTCAAACTGTTAGGCACAATGAAGATAATCGCTATGAAGTTCATTTGCCTTGGTTAGATAACTGTGTGCCTTTGCCTGATAATTTTGAGCAAGCTAAAAGAAGGTTAGACACCACAACCAAGAAGTTATTTCATGAAAATTTGTACGATAGTTATGAGGGCATATTTTCCGAATGGCTGCGTGAAGGAATTATCGAAGAAGTACCAATTGAAGAGAAAGATTTGCCTGCTAATTATCTACCTCACAGACCTGTTATCAAAGTTAGTAAGACAACTCCTATTCGCCTGGTTTTTGATGCATCTGCTTGACTCAAAGGACTTCCGTCACTAAATGACTCCTTACATAGTGGTCCAAACTTGATTGAGCTCATTCCTGATATTTTGCTGCGTTTTCGAGAAAAGAAGATTGGTGTAATCGCAGACATAAAGAAAGCCTTTTTGCAAATTAGCCTCTGTAGAGAAGACAGAGACTTCTTGAGATTTCTATGGTGGACAAATAAGGCTTGCAAAGACTACAGGTTTTTTCGGCATACCAGAGTAGTTTTTGGCGTTCGCAGCAGTCCTTTTCTACTAGGAGCTGTATTGAAGTATCATCTTGAACAAAATACTGACGTTGATCCTTTTGTAACTAGTTGTCTTTTGAAGAGTTTTATGTGGACAATCTTGTAACCAGCGTCCACAGTGAATTAGATTTGCAGCGAGTGATAAGTGTTTCTAATGAGTTATTAAAAAAGGTGGCTTCATTCTGCGGGATTGGGAATCTTCACTAACAGAGGATGGAAAATCCTTCAAAACAAATCTGTTAGGCCTTCAATGGAATAAAATTGAAGACTTTTTCGCTAAATATCAGCTGGTTGAAAGAAGTAAATGTCGACAACATTACTAAACGCACAATATTATCGGTTACTCACAAAGTGTTTGATCCATTTGGATTTGTATCTCCTGTAATGCTTTGTCCTAAAATTATGCTACAAAAAACCTGGAAATTATCGTTGGAATGGGACGAAGCAATCACTGGATCCCTTCGACAAGAATTTTTACAATGGTTTAGGGAACTAAAAGTATTGGAAAATGTTACCGTTCCTCGCTGGATCAACATTAATCCAGAAAATATGAAGAACTTCTCCATTCATACCTTTTGTGACGCAAGTAGAGATGCATATGCCGCAGTTACGTATCTTGTACAAGAGGGAGAATGTGGAAAGGTGCATTTTTTAGCCTCGAGATCACGAATATCTCCTCTGAAAGTTGCTACAATTCCAAGATTAGAGCTTCTTGCTGCATTAGTGGGAGCAAGATTAACGATATCTGTGTTGGATGCTCTTGGATGGACGGATATTAGATGTTTTTATTGGAGTGATTCCACTACCGTTCTTACCTGGATCATTAACGATGAAAATTGGTCTATTTTCGTGAATAACAGAGTCCAAGAAATACGGAATATTAGCCAAGCTTTTTCTTGGCGTCATATTTCTGGCTTTGAAAATCCAGCTGATTTACCCTCCCGAGGATGCAAAGCAAGTATTTTAGTGAAAACTAGATGGTGGGAGGGGCCAAAATGGCTTACTTTATTTGAAGACGAAGGACCATGCAATGAGTATGAGTTTGATGAAGATGAGATACACACCACCACCACCACACTAAAAGAGAAAAGGAAAAGCTCAATATTAGCTTTGGTGTCTGTAAATCAAGATTCATCTGCAGGCTGGTTTTATCAGCGCTTTTCAAAATATGAAAGCATTGTGAAGTTTGTGGGATGGATTTTGAGATTTGTAAAGAGCTGCAGATGCGATGTTCAGCTAAGGAAAAAGGGAAGTTTGGATGCTGAAGAATACAGGGCAGCAGAGAAACAAGTGATAAAATTGGTCCAGTCGGAATCTTTTGTGAATGAGCATGATGCAAAACTAAAAACTTTGAGTGCGTATAAGGATGTCGATGGAATAATACGGCTCAAGACGAAAATAATTTTCCGTCAGGATACAGAAGATTTTAGGGAACCAGCTGTTCTCCCGTCCAGTTGTCGAAAGACTAATATTTTCTCACCATATCAAAAATAATCATGCTGGAACTCAAATTTTGCTTAATATTTTGAGAGAACATTTTTGGATTTTGAGAGGAAGAAAAACAGTGCGTTCTGTTATCTCAAAATGTGTCGTTTGCAAAAGATTTTCTTCTAAATGTTGTGATGTTGTATCTGCTCCTTTGCCTGAAGATCGAATACGACAGGCAAACGTGTTCGAGATTTGTGGAATTGACCTGGCAGGACCTTTATTTTTAAAAGATGGAAAGAAGGCTTGGGTATGCATTTTTACATGCGCCGTATATAGAGCTGTCCACTTAGAGCTTGTTTCATCGCTATCGACCGAAAGCTTTTTGCTAGCTCTACGGCGATTTATAGCTCGGAGAGGCCGATGTGAAACCATGTACTGTGATAATGGCACTAATTTTGTCGGAGCTTCCAATTTGCTTAGATGTTTAGATTGGGGCCGCATTTGTAGCGACAATGCTCTTCGTCAAATTAAGTGGAAATTTTTTATCCCCCTTCTTCACCATGGTGGGGTGGATGGTGGGAGAGACTAATTGGTATTCTTAAAAGTCTTTTGAGAAGAATATTTGGAAGAGCAAGTTTGGCATTTGAAGAGTTGACAACAGTTATTTGTGATTGTGAATCTGTAATCAACTCACGCCCTTTGACTTACATCGACGAATGTGACTCAGAATTTGTTCCACTTACCCCTGCGATGTTTTTTCAGGATATCAAAAACTCTGGTGTTCCAGACTGTGATGCGGCAGATCATAAAAGTCTCAACCATCGTGTCAAATACAGGTTAGCTTTACAGAAGGACATTCGAAAGAGGTTCAGGTCCGAATATCTTGGATCTTTGATAAGGAGGCCGGAAAAGACTAGAACTTCGATGATAACTCCTGGGGACATTGTTCTCATAAAAAGTGACAACGCCAATCGAATCGACTGGCCACTGGGGAAAGTGACAGAAATTCTGCCAGGGAAAGACAGTGTATGTCGACTCATTAAACTTAGAACATCTCGCGGAGAAATTCTGCGTCCAATTCAGCACGTCTTCCCTTTAGAGATATCTTTTAATGATTCGTCTTTTCCACCTGACAAAAATGCATTATCTACAAAAATAGCCTCTATGAAGAATGCTATTCCTAAGTGTTCTGACGACAACTCCATCGACTACACAATTGTTCAAAACAAGACAAGACTAGGACGGACTGTTAAAATTCCCAAAAGGCTGGATCTCTAATATAGTTGTTGAGCTGTGGGACTTCCACATCTCAAGGTGGGAGGATGTGAGATCCACTTTATAAATTTCAGTTTATTATGTTAAAAGCAAAACAATTATTTAAATTTATTATTTTGTTCACGTGAATTTATTTATCATTGTTTAATTTTTTGTCACCGTGAACTGAACAATATTGAAAAAGTATATTATTTTGTACGCTGTGGCAACAAGGAAGTGCTCGTTCTGTTTTGTTTAATTAACAGTATTCCATGAAAAAATTGTTTATAACTAGGTGAGTCTTGGACTCTAGTTGGCATGTTAATTTGTGAAATAAATGAGATTTGGCAGTATTGTTACGAATTTCCTGCGATGTGCTTAGAGTAAATTCAATAAGCAGAATCCTTTTAAAAAAATAAATAAAGCTATTTATTTAACGAAGACTACAAGAATAACACTGCACATTCAATAGCTCAGTCACCAGCCTACAGCTTGCTTGCTGTCTAAGGCTCCAATACAACTCCTAATCTTTCGTGCTTGTTTTTATATGCTCTCTGCCGGAAGTGACGTCACTAACAGGAAGTTATGTCATATTAGAAAAATCCAGAACCTTGGAGAGAATTCAAGAAATCAGGATCCCTCTAGAAAATTCTCTCTGTCGCCAAGGTTTCCAACTTCCGTCGCCAAACTTGGCGAAATGTCGCCAAATTTGGCAACAAAAATTAGTTGCCTAAAACATCGCCAATGAGCCAATATCTCGCCAATTTGGCGACTTGCTATTGAAATACAATGGGATACATATAACATTCATTATCATAAGACAAATTACACCAATTTACAGAATTCGTAACAGTATTAATGGTTTGGAGTATTAATTTTCAATACAAGAAACTTATTATTTTTTATTTTTATGATATTTACATTAAATTATTTGTAAAAAAATCCTTATGCTTTGATACAAATAACAACAAAAAAACTTATCTAAATCCTTTAATTTTTTTTTAATTTTAAAGCCAGGGTGCAGGGCATCTTACGTATTATTAAGATACACCAAATTACATTTGAATTTTAAAAAAAAATACTTGAATTTCAGTTTACTTCAGGAAGAACATGAATGAGGGAGTTTTTCCACAAATTCATATTTTTAAACTTGAATATTTGAATAAATAGTAATTAAAAATATCCAGATACATTTACAGTTTGCATTTACGCATGTAAATAAATATAAAGATCAATTTTAAATTTATTTTTAAAAAATACTTATTTATGCAAAATTTCTAAATATTTATTTTTTTTAAAAGCTTACTGAAGAACAAGTAATTAAAATCTGGATATCTATTGTAATTATCATTCAAAATATATCCAGATTTTCATACAAAACTAGGAATTTTATATTAGAAATTGCATTTGAGTTTTCGGAAAAAAATATTTATGTATAGCACACATACGCAGCTAAAAATTATTTACCATAAGTAAGTACTAACAATTCTTCAAATAAAATACTAAATGAAAATTTTAACGTATAGAATCTTAAGCATATTAATGCATTTTGTAAATTTCATACAATTCGGTTAAAACTGTATGTTAAGAGCAAAAAATATGCTGAAAAATTTGATGAATATACAATAAATTTTTAAGTAAAAGCAATATTGAGGAGCTAAAACACAGGAGTGAAAAATTATGATCATATCTACACGAGTTATTGAAATATTTATTTTAAAATTCAGAAAACCTGTGAGTTAAGTTTTACTTAATATTAATTAAATAGTCAACATAAATGTAATGTAATGTTTGAAGACACATTCATGTACTATTAAAAAAATTACAAAGGGCATTATGTTAAGAATTTCATATAATTTTAAATTCAGATTTTAACAGATTGACGTAGAAGAAAAAAACGAACATCTGAAATACATGATGTTGTCTGCAATGCCATAATCTTGATAAGCAGAAGACAGCATTTTCACTTGCTAGGGCAGAGCCGGCTTAGGCAATGGCGAGCTGGGCACAAAGTGAGGGTCCCGCAGTTTTGACTGGTGCCACACTAGAAATTGCAGTTTTCAGGAAAAATTATAATACTTACAAATACAAAAATATATCTTGCAATTTTTTCTTACATTTTTACTACCATGAATTGGGGAATTGATTTCCAATATACTTTGTTGTGTTTCACAATATTTAAGGTAACCAACCATAGCACTTAAGATATATTTGTACTATTTTTCGTAAACCATACTCCTATTAAAGCTTGTGCATCCGAAATACACCTTTTGTAATCTTAAAAAAAATATATAAACTCTAACTGTTAATTTTAAATTATGCAAATTATTAAATGTTCCTATTTAGTCATTTTCGTCCCAACAGTTTACATGGAGAAAAAAACTCGGACTCACTCATTCATTAGGGAATTGTATGATTCCAGCAATAAGTTTTATTTTTCTCCAAATAGGATTGCGTCACTTCAGGGATACCCCTTAGATAAACGTTTATATGCTATCCATTGTAAATTAAACATTTTTCTTTCAATTATGTTTATTTCAGGAGAAACTTTGATTTATTTTGTTCATGAAATACAAGATTTAAATAAATTACTTTTTCCTTTCAAACGTATTTGCTTAATAACATATATACTTGTGTATTATATTAAAATTTTGAACTACCCAAAATTATATGTTTTTGCTCCTCTAAAAGCTCTTAGGATTTTAGAAATGGTCTTACAATCCATGTACGGTTTATATATTCTAAAATGAAAAATATTTTTTTATAACTGAATTTTTGTGCCTCGTTTATAAAAATAAAAAATTGCTTTAGGCTACAGCTTGTACTTAAATAAGTGGAGGAGTAGTATTTTCACATAATATGAATATTTTTGACTGCAGTAAGTCAGACATTTTTATTCTAGTTTCTTTACAATTTGAATAGAAGTTGTAAGCAATTTTATGAAGAGGATATTGAATAAAAACTCCTTGGCTATTTAAATGTAAAATGTTTTATTTTGATACCCCACAGCTCACACTTAGATATAAGACCCATTTACAATCATATGATCAGCTTTGGTGATATTTAAATTTTCAAAAATACTCTACATGTACGAAAAGATTCTTTCAAAACCATACATCACGTCTCATTCTATGTTTTCTCCACAGCAGGCATTATTTTTTTATACTCAAAAAATTGAATGCAGAATACATTTCCAAATGGTTTTTTTTTTTTAAAATTTGATATGGAATACAATGCGGAATTGTCAGTTAGCTTCACTGAACAAAATTGTTTTAAGTGTACTGTTTTGAAAGACAAAATTAATTGGGAGAAGTTTTTCTCTCAATAGAATTTGTAATGACTGAATTGTGTGAAAGATGTATTTATCGATGAATTTTCCGTTTAACACTAAAGAAACAGAAAAATATAAAATTATAAATTTGAATAGAAAATGGTTAGAAATACTTTCACAATTTGAAGAAAAATATATTACCATTAAAATAAAAAAAAATTTGACTAAATTTGCTTTTTGCTCCGTCACAAATGCCGATATAAAGAAGGTATTTTTGCTTCGTACAAGTTGTTTGACTATGAAATAAAATTTAGATTTTTTCCGAAAAATTCGTTTAACATAAAAACATTACTTATAGGATTAAAATATGTATAAATTAAAAGTATTAAAATCCCTCTTTATGTTACTTTAAGTTTAAAACATAATTGAATAGAGGAAGATTGATTTTATTTCATAAACATAATCATCGTATTTAACGATACTCCATTTATTCTCTTATTATTTAAAAAAAGAGAGAGAGATGGTCACTTTTACTCTTTTTTACATAATTACTTTTTTTAAAAAAAACATTAAGATGTGCTTGTGTTTTCTTAGTCTCATATTCCACAATAAATACAACCTGCCTTTTCCTGGCTCAAATCGTTAGTCCAAAATAGTTTATTTTTCTTAAATTAATTTTTTAAAATTTTGTTTTGTTTAAAATAAACAATTATTTTTCAACTATTGTAACAAGTTTCTTTCTTTCGAGTTTTAATTCTTCACTTTTATTGTGACTTAACCGATCAAACAACCACGTGGACCCCACTTTTTCCACCCAAAATTCGCACAAGGCAAACGTCCCAGCTGTGAACGAGCTTTCTCCCGGTTTTTAAGTAACAAAGAGGCCGAACTGAGTAATAAAATCTTCCCCTGTAGTCCTCCCGCAAACTTTAAAGGGGGAAAGGAATTAAATGTGTTGCACTTTCGAAGGAATTCGCAAAAGAGAAGCAAACGCTTTCAGAATGATTTTTCAGGACAACGACAAACCCTCAGAGGGTTAATATATTTCAGTTACCTACCTTGGAATCAAACAAGCTTTCAAATCTCAAGTCCTAAATAATTCATAAAAGAAGCGTATGATTACTTAAAAACATGATTTAGTGCAATTACTTTTACAATAAAAGGTATTTAAAAGCTCTATTTTGTAAGTGTAGGCAGAATTTTGGCGGGAATGGTTGGTGATTATTAGGTGGTCATTCTTGTTTCTTCATGTTAAGGTGAATTTTGTTGATGTTGTATGAATTTGAAAATTTTGAAGAATTCCTGAAAAGTATGGTGATTTTCTTAAGCGAGATTTTAATAGAGTAATTATATAGCATAAGCACGTAAAATGATTGCCTGTATGCAGACGTACATCGGAAAGGGGGGGGGATGCTGAGTATGCAAGTTGGCTTTAGTTTAGTCTTAGTTTATGACTCATTGAATCTACAAGTAATGGAAAGGAAATTTTTGCACATAATTAAATGCTCAAATGAAAAACATTTAAGTTCTTGTTATAGTAGCTTGCACGTTATTTACAAATATTGTTTATCGTGTTATTTATCAAAAACTTGTTATAATTGAGTTCCTACAAGCATTTTTTGCTATTTTTTATTACTAGACTTTTGTTAACTTTACTGTGTTATGTGTATGAGATATTTCATGTGACATTGGATGACGTGAAAGGTTTTAATATCTAAAATTTAAAGTTTACTATATCATTTAATTTAAAGTAAGTCAGTATGTAATGTAATCTTTAAGTTTTTCATCCACTTCCCGAATTGCGGAAATATGTGAATTTTCACGCACATCACATGATAGAAATTATTTAAATACATACAATCAACGTAAGGTAACCAGTTTACTTTTGTTAGTACATAATCAGCCTGTTTGTTTAGTCTTTTTTTTTACTATATTTGGTTAATCTGCCCATGTCCCTCCTTGTCATCTCAATGCCCTCTAATTTTCTTCAGGTCTTTTACTGCCCCCCTGAAAGCCTCAAATGTCCATGTTGAGAACTTAAGCATAAGCTGATATTTATTCTTTTCATTATGTATTTTTATACTATTTTTTTTTATAATTGTGAATATATTCTGATTTGAGTCATGATTATCTTACAAATTGTGTAAACATTTATTTCATCAAATAAGAGCCTTGCATCATTTTTAAAAGAAAAATCAGTACCATTCAGGGATGGTTTTTGTATATCACTTTTATGTGCAAATACTCATTGTTTTGAAAGTATTGTACTATTCTTGAAATTAAATTATCATGATTATAATTTACACTCAGTTCATAACTTTTGCATTATTTTTCACCTTGAAATTATTGTGTTATATGAGGAAGGATTGTATTGGGTAATTCTAAATTGTCAAAATATTTGTTATAGGAAGGAAGTTTATTATGTGACAAGATTTAGATCATATTTCAGTACCTTTTACTTCAGTCAGTAATTTGGATATGCAAAGAAAACAGGATTGTATTGATAAGAATATATATGTATCAGTTATATAACAAATTTTTCCTAAGTAATGCCATTATGTAAGGTCCTATAGGAAAATTTCCTGTCTGTTTGTTACTGTGACTATCTCTATGAAATCAAAAGTGGAAATAGGACAAGGTTATGTTCCTGCAACCCTCCCCTATTCATTTCACAGTTTGACTTCAAGGTGTGAGCATGCACTTTTTTCTATGAATTTTTTTGTAATTTCCTGCTTGGAACTGTTTGTGATATTACATTGGACAGCAAAATTGAACTGCATGTGTGCATCAAATTTTGTGTGAAAATAAATCTGCTACCAAAACTCTCAAAATGCTTTGTGTGGCTTTTCATGAATCCTGAAATTAATGCTTTTAGAATGGCACTTACACTTAAAGACTGATTGGTACTTATGTATTATTGCAACAACCCCGATCTCGCATGTGTCGAGTGCGCTGAATTGGCAACCATGTGCTATGTTTCATATAATGTTGCCAATAGGGTTGCAATAATATGCAAGTATCGACAGACCTTCATGCATTTGAAGAGGAAGGGCTTTCAGGGTGGCCAAGCATCAATAGAATAGATAAAAATAGAAGGAAGAAGAGGATCTGAAAATCACAAAAAAATTGTGCCCTAACTATTTCAGGACTTACAGACAATATTTGAATTGATTATGAAATTTGCTAAGAAACTTTGAGGGAAAATTTGAACATGGGGGTATATTACCACAAAACTTGTTCTAAGACTCCTGACAAAGCAATAAAAGGAAAAAATACTAGAATGCTTGTCTTGAATTCCATGGAAAAGCTGATGAGAATGCCAGTTTCATTTCTAATATAATAACTGGTTGCAAAAGCTAGATTTATGGTAGTTATCTTAAAACAAAGCAATGATACTCAGGCAAAGCTCCCCAGGACTGAAGAAAATATATCAATAAAAAGTATGCTCATTGTATTTTTTTACTCAAAGGGTTATTCATTTGAATTTGTTCCTTACGATGTTGTAATTAATTATTTTACTGTGATGTTCTGAGATATCTTAGAGTTTTGAACCTGAACTTTGGCATGATAGACTGGCTTGTTCTCACAACAATGCATTACCTTACACCAGTGATTCTCAACCTTTTATTGTTTACTGTACACTTTTAACAATTTCAAAATTCGGTGGCACGCTAACAATAAAATAACTTGAAAAGAATTTTACTCTTATTTATACCACTATGTAAAATAATTTATGAAACTTTTCAATGTTTAAACAAAATAATATGTATGACAAAGATAAAATGTTTATTGATTTATTAATTAAAAATTAATTTTCAGAATACATTTAATGCAACATTTTAGCTTGATGATTTTTGATAATTTTGTTTATATGTGGTCATAACAATGATAATAATACTCTAGTTTCGTCAACTACATTTAAAAGTCTCATTTTTTTTTTTTTCATTTTTATATTTGTGCCTGCTGAACATTCCAATTCATGCAAATAAGTAGAAAACTGTATCATTATTTTTAAAGTTTTTTTGGCTATTATGAAATAATTGCCTCTAATTTTAATCCAAAATGAATTAATTGACTCTTTTGAAATTAAATCTCAATTAATACAGAGCAAAATTAGTTTTTCCTCTTCATTCAAAGTTGATTTATATACAGATGTATATGAATCAACTTTGGGATTATTATCACAAATGGTTTATGAACTCAATCAAATTTTTTATATCCATCTATTTGTATACTCTTAGTTTATTCTTTTAAATAGCCAAATGATTTGGTTTCTTTTTTTATTTTTTTCTCAGAGTATAATTAATGATTTTAAAATAAATTGGTAGCACAAAAGTGGTTGAGAATCACTGACTTACACCTTCCTATAGACACCACACTTTTTAACTCATGTCAATATGGTTATTGTTTGCTGCCCCACTTTATGTTTATGGTTTAACCTAGAGAGGCTGAGATGCACATTAAAGTGACCATGACTTTGAAGTCCTCATGTTAGTGTGGTATGAAAGTTTTGAGAGTGGAGTGCCAGCTTAGATGTCGTAGTCACTTGACCATTGTTCTCAAAATTATGAGGTCCGTTCTCAAAACCCCTCACATTCCTTTGGAGTATGATGTTCAGAAACACTTATTACCCACCTTATTCACCAGATCTAGCTTACAGTGATTTTGCATTTCTCCCAAAGGTAAAAATAAACTGTAAACACAATAATTTGCAAATGTGTTCGACATTCAACAGGTTAGTGTTGAATTTTTTGAAGTGTTGAAGCTTTTGTGAGAATCACTTCAGGGTTGTGTTTTTGAGTGATGGGATCTGTGTATCAAGATGACTATTTTGAAGAAGCTAGCTGCCAAAATAAGGTAAGTTGAGACAAAACGTGTGTTTCCTTCAAGTATGGGAACTTTCTGATTACACCTTGTAATAGATTCTGGCTTATAGAATAAGTACTGTAATTGCTTAAAAATTTTAATTTTGAATTGCTTAAAATTTTGATGTTTCTTCTATGAAACCAAAAACTGAGCATTTGGTGGAAAACTAAATAAAAATAGCCTTTGTAAATTTTCTGTAATTATGTTTACAGTTTTCTGTAGAATTTTTTAAAGCATAATTTCAGGAAATGTTTTTTTAGTTATTAAAATAATGAAAATATAGATTTTCTTTCAAATTCTTTATAATTTTGTAGGTATGTTTGCTATATTTCTATAAAGTTTTTCATTGTGTTCTAAATTTTTCATTAATTTTGTTATAGCTGTGGTTAACCCTTGCCAAACGGCATCTTGAAAGTAAAAACATTGATTTAAAGAAAGCATTTTCTGTGTGTTTAAGTGAGAGAAGCGACCCAGAAGATGCAGAACTGGGTACTCAAATCATAAAGGTATTTATACATAAGAGAGTGAAACACAAAAATTATATTAAAAATAAATTTATCTTAAACTTTAATTTCTTTCTGTGTAACTGTTCTTTTCTCATAATTTTTATGATGAATTTTTAGGTGAAGAATTTGGTATCCAATAGTTAATTGTTTTCTTATAGATTTCATTCATTTTTTACAATGCATACTTATTGACTCCAGAGTTTGCTGTATATCACTGATTATTAATATGATTTAGATTCTGTGTGTATCATTTAAGATTTTGTTCACATGTTGGGAGAACTCCAAATAGAAATTAAAAGCTTTGATTGCAATAATTACTAGTAACTTTTTCTCATGACTATTTTAAATTCTTTGCAATATTTTAGTTTGATTTAATGTTAGGAAAGGATACCACAATTCACATATTCAACAATTTTAGGGACTATAATTTTCTTTTTAGAAAAAGAATTTAGTCAGTTGAGAATGATTTTTCTAAAACTTTAAACTAATTTTTAATGCCTTGCACTGTATTTTCTTATATATTATAGGATTTACATCGCACTGGCTGCAGTCCATTCAGTGGTGATGTGGCTGAACAAAATCAAAGTCATTTGAAGAGGGTTCTTTTGGGTTATGCAAGATGGAATCCCAATGTGGGTTATTGTCAGGGATTCAATATGTTAGCTGCAATCATATTAGAAGCAGTTGAATGGGTAGAAGAAGATGCTTTGATGGTACATATTTGTTTGTATATAAACAGTGATTGTGATGTGTTAATGATACTAAATTTCTTGATTTAGCTTTTTGAATAATATGTATTATTTAATACACCATTGTTTATTTTTTTCTAGCAAAAATAATATGCATTGGATATCAAGTATATCATTATAGATACTTGATAACAAAAAATGATCAAGAATATTGACTATTGGTATAAACATTTCAATAGTTTTAAAATGTTTTTTTTCTCCCTAAATATTAGCAATCATATATTTAAAAGTTTTGGTTCCAAGTAATTTGAGTAACATAATATTGTTTTCATTATACTTGTTTGAAACTAAATTATATTAAATGACAGTTTTCCTTCACAAAAAAAATCATCAAATCTTTTTACAAAGTTAGTCATGTTTCATTATTGTTGGATATATAAATAAAATTTCTACTTCAAAGATTATTAAAGTAAAAAAAAAAGAAAGCAATGCTTTATAATAATGAACACAATGATTTTTTACTTTTAATATTGATTTGAAAATTCTTATAGCTATGTGAAAGGTTTGCATATAAAGAAATGCATTTTAATTTAAAAATATTAATTTAAAAAAACATTTTTAATAATTATATATTTTCTAAATTTCAATAACTTTTCTTTCTATGTTTCTCATTTGTTTACCTATGAATAATTGAATGCACAAAAAAAAAAAAAAAAGATCATTGCTAGTTCTATCCCAAATTCTTCTAATAATTTGTTTTAAAATTTTAATATTTTTAGTTTTTATGTAAAACACAATTTGCGAAGAATATTGTGATTATTTAAATTTTTAAGGATTTTCCATTATATATAAATATATATGCCTTATTGATTGTCTCCCTATTAGGTAATGATATTTTTAATTGAAGATGTACTACCGGAAAGTTACTTTGCCAACCATTTAAGAGGTTTATCTGTAGATATGGCAGTTTTCAGAGATCTTCTCCGATTGCGCCTTTCTAGTCTTTCTGCTCATTTAGATAAATTACAATCAAAAACTCAGGATAAAAGTACAGGTTAGTGTAAATAAGTTTCTTCCATTCTAAGATTCATAATCCATTCCTAAGCTTTTGTATTTGTGATATTGAACTTCATTTAGAATTATTAGGCCTGTAAAACATATGGAATGAAGATTTTATTTTTACTTCTATAAGTTTATCTTTTGTATATATATGTATATAATGTTAATTTAAAATATTTTTCCTTATTGATTATTAATTTTGCAGGTCATATTTATGAGCCACCTTTAACCAATGTCTTTACTATGCAGTGGTTCCTAACTCTTTTCACTAATTGTTTGCCAAAAGACACAGTTCTACGAGTGTGGGATTTGATATTTTTGGAGGGAAATGAAGTATTGCTGCGAGCGGCACTCGCAATATGGGATGGATTAGCTGAGTAAGTTTTCAAATGGAAATTTTAAAAAAAATGAAGAATACACACAAACACCTAAAAATAAGTTATTTGCATAGAGATTTTTTTTAATTGAAAATTATTTTTGAACATAACTGCTTGTAAAATTGTTACTTTTGAAACAGGGGCATTTGTTATGCTTTGATTTGTTAAGCTTTTTAAGATGAACCTGAAATAGTATAGAAGATGTAATATTATGAAAATATATGTATATATTATTAAAGTTATTCCTTGTTTTCAAATTTAGCTTTGATTATGAGAAAATTTTCAATAAACCAATTTTACTTCTTTCAAAACCTAATTGTGGCTGTGAAAGTTGAATAATCATTATCTTAAACTCAACAATAGTATTACTTCTACTGAATTATGGGTTTGATCATGGATGATGACATGATATGGAAATTTGGAAAATAGGGTCCAGTCCAGTATCCCTTGACACTAACCCATGTTCAAAATTATGAAATCCATCATGATTAGCCCTCGAATTGTGTTTAGATAAAACACAACAAAAATCTTAACTTCATCAGGGACTGCATCTACCTGATGCTAGGTGCTCTTAGTTTCTGAATAAGTTTTACATTTGCTAGACCTCTATATAAGGAAGTCGCTGATTCCTGAGAAAAAGTTCATTATATGGGGGTTCATCTTTCAATATACTTTATAAACCACATGAAACAAATTTCAAATTCATAAACACTATATATTAAAAAAAGTAATTATTCAAACCTTTTCGTAAATTAATATCTATTCCTACCCATCAAAAAAAAAATCTTCAAGGAAAACAAGAAAAAAGAATATCAAGGAATACTCTGTATTTTCAACATTAAGAAAATAATTTTATATTAAAATTAATGAATTTTATGGACATTTTCTAATTTAAAGCATGCAAGTAATTTTAAACGTACATTATTTTATAACTAGAATTTCTAAATATACCATATGCGTCTTTAAATTTAATTACTCATAAAATCTGTTACTTTTGTTTGAAAAAAAGCTTTGTTTCATAATACACTTCACATCCTTGCAATGCAGCAAAAATCCCTTTAGGCATATTTTTCCGTGTCTTTTCGTAAATTTTTCTTGCTATCCATTGCTACCTGGAAGTTGGTCCTATCCCAATGCCTTCACAAATTGAAGAACTTTCTCTATTACAAAAGGTCTAGAGATCGGAACATTTTTATCTTGCAGTGTATGCATCCTCTTCAAAACTACCTCATTGACATCTTCATATATACATGTCCTTGAACATTTTGAACAAGAATTCACTGAATCATAATTTTGTAGCTTTTCTCGATTTTTTTATAATAGTTGATAAGCTGTTTGGAGGAATACCAAATTTTAAAGAAATTTCCTTTTTCTTGATGACTTTATCCACTTCCTGAAGAATTTTTTTCTTTTTTGCTCAAGCATTCACGGTTTGACATTTTCAAGCTACAAGAAACAAAGTTACTAGTATGACTGATGAATGCTACAAATGAACGGAAACTAATTCAAGGACACAAGGAGATGATACAACTCCACTGAGGGTGAAAGGGGATATCAAAGATGTTTCTAGTAAACTGGACAACAGGAGTTAAAGGTTACACTAGGATGAAATGCCCAGAATTCTATTGCTCTCAGCAAGTTAGGTGCCTAATAAAACGAGTTCAAGATTTATGACCACCTTAAAATATGTTTAGGGAGAATAACTTGAAATGTCCAGAAATACTTTGATAGGGAGAAAAAAATTGAATTACAAGAAAAAAGTTCACTTTATAGAAAATGCACTTCGCTATTGGTAGGTTATTTTACAAGGAAGATAGTGAAATGTTCTTGGTTCCAGGAAAAAGTTTGTTATATAGAAAAGTTCGCAATATAGAGGTATGTAATATAGAGATTCGACTGTACTATAATTTACAACACAGAAGCATCATAGCAATAACTTGCTGTTTGTCATTACAGCTTTGGAGTGTCCAAAAATTCAAGTGTACATCACACAGAGTGACATGACATTACTCCACACCAGTGCATTCAAAGCACAGTTTCTTTCACTTAATTTTAGTATATTGTTTTGAAGTGTTACTTTAATAAACAATTAGTTGACCAAAACGGAGAATCTGGTTTCAAATGGAAAATTATACATTAACACAAATTTAATTTCATGTAATTATTGTTACACATTTTTGTTTATCATACTATATTTTTAAAATTGAGAACCATTTTCTATGAATATTTGTAGAAATTTATAGTTAAGGAGACAAAATATTAGAATGTATTTGAAATCAAAACAATGGATTGATTAAACAAAAATTTGTAGTACATTGAAACATACTACACTCTGTAATAATAAAAAAAATTTATCCAAGGGGACTGCGGATTGGTATTTTTACCATTGCAGACCTAGTACATCCCCAGAAGCTGATATCACTCTTTAGTGCGGCACCATATAGGCGGATACCAATCGCCGCAGTTAATTTTGATGCCCAGTTTCCTCCACAGATGGAGACACCTTAGCTCTGACGATGTGAATATGTACTAGGATTAAAATTGAATATTTTATTACTTTAGAAGTTTTCTATTGGTTTAAATTCAGGTTATTTTTAGGCTATGAACAAAAATAACATTAATAAAAAAGATTTTTAATTTATTAGTTGTATTTGTGTGATAAAAAATTGCTCTTTTATTTGATTTTTTTCTCCACCTTGTGTAAGTTAGATCTGATTTATTTGCCGCCTGGGTTGCGTACTTAGAATGTGGCTGGCCTTGTATGCCTAAGGTTGCAGGTTCTACCCCGATTCAAGTCGGTGGATTTTCATGGTGCAGAATATTGACATTGTCCAGGTCGTATGATTATGCAGCATGTTAAAAACCCTAGAGTGCCTGTTTGTTTGGCTTGGGTGCTGTCAGCAAAATTTAATCCCTAGTATCATTTCGCATTGTCAGAGCTCAGATGCCTCCTTCTTGGGAGGGAACTTAGCATTGAAATTACATTGTGGTGATTGGTATTCCATCTATATGGTGCTGTACTAAAAAGTGATACTAGTTCCCAGGGAATGTACGAGGTCTGCAATGGTAAATACCAATTCGCAGCCCCATAGGCAATAAAAAGAAAAATCTGATTTATCTCTTTGAGTTGGTACAAATCTTGAAGTAAAAATAATTAGATAATAAATTTATGTATAATTTAGCACATTCTATTCGAGTTAATGTTCTAATTGCAGTGTTTTTCTTATTTAAATATTTAAAGTTCTTGGTACTCTCTTCATTAAATGTTATTTTTAATTAATTATTTAACATGTAACCTTTTGCCTTTTTATCTCCTTAATATTTTACTCGTTTTATGAAATTTTTATCTCTAACTGGGGATGATTTGCCTAACCAAAATCAAGGCTTCAAAGTATCAAATTTTAAAATTAATTAGCTTTATTTTTGTTTATTTGCTGCATTGTTTTGGCAATTAAGCTATGTGTTGCTAATTGATATTGATTACCTTCAAATTTGAATTAAATTATTTCCTTGTTAAAAATTAATTTTTGTTTCAATTTTTTTTTATAATTTAAGTTTACTGAAATTAATTTGAGTTGTATTCTCAAGGTGACACTAATTGTTTTATGACATTTATCTGCTTATTAAATGTAACTCTGCATGAGGAAAGCACCATTTGAAGCAACCATCAAAGATCTAGATTCTTTGCTGAATAATACGAAAACCATTTACATAAAATTGTACATGATTCACAAGCATCATATTTTAAAATGGGCAGAAAAAAATTGCCATTTTTTGCTGTATTATTTTGTGTGTTAAATTACTGAAATGTATAAATTAATAATTTTTTAATCTGTTATGGCTGTTTTATTCTAGTATTATTATCTATATAAGACACTACCATCATTTTATTTTCATGTAAAGAAATGATTTTTTTCTGCTAAATTGCAATGTGGAAATCAAAACAATTAACTTAAAATGCTAAACAAAATAGCTATGCTCTTTTAAAAAATGCAGTTCTTTCTCAATTGAATAAAAACTCAACAGAAACTGAAAGTTAATAACTTAACTCACATTAGAGTAATTAATCAATAATTTACTTTATTTTTTTGAACAATTAGTTAACTGAAGAGTTGTTAAAAGAAAGTCAATTAAGAATATGCGACTATGTTTGAATTGAGCTGTACAGGTTATCAAAATTGCTGTACAAGCCGAGTAATTCACAATAGTAAAATGTTTGATTCAGTCAAAGTTTGTGGATTTATCATATTTTATATCATAATTTTTTGCTATATTTTTGATATTTAAATAAATTTTTGCTTGGTATATATGTCATTTCATTATTTGTATTTTTACATTTTTAGTCGAATAATGGCTGTCGAAAGTGCTGATGAATTCTACTGCATCATGGGTGTTTTGACGAGAGAAATTCTGGAATTTGGTCTAATGGATGCTAATATGTTTGTAAAAGTAAATTATTTTATACAAAACAGTTCCCTAAAATAAATCAATGTTTTGAAGCAAATGTTAAATTGTATTTATGTTTTTATCTGCTTCTTGCCTAAATATAAGAAACGAAAGATTTTAGTTGTGATTTTATCTATTAGGTTTCTGGATGTGAGTGATTTTGCTAATTATTTTTCTTTTTTAGAATGATATAAGTATTTTGGAATAATTTATTTGTTATATATTTATAATAAATGGATACACTGTGCAAATAATTTTTTAATGCTATTTCTGTGTTTTGATCAAATTTTTTTCTTCATGATAAAAGTTTTAGCTATGAAGTGAAATACCATGGGACCTCTATTAAACAAAGTTCTTAAATCTCCCCCCCCCCTCCCCAAAACTTTGTTATTGGAACAATTTGTTAAAGGGAGATTGATCTTTAAATATTCTTATGTTTTTGGTTCCAGATAAAAGTTTACAAAATAGAGTTTGGTAAAATGGATGTCCAACTGTATAGTAATAAAGGAATCTTGATATTTGAGTCACATGCTAAAATACATAAAAATGAAAATGACTATTTTATTTATTATATCTCAGATAATTTTCAAGAAAGAATTCATATGTAAGCTATTCAAAGAATCAGAATTTGTTCTTTTTTTTTATTTTAATGTTGACAGAAAAGATTCTTTTGAATAACATTATCACTTATTTAGAAATTATAAATATTTATTAGTAGAATAAATTTTTTAAAAAGAGTGTATACCATGTTATATTTGAACTTTAAATAGTAAATAAAGAAAACAATTTCTAAATACCATTTTTCAAATAAGTGAAAATTAGTTTTAAAGGTAATTATATAGTAATAAAATTAAGTTATGCATTTGATATTCAATATTTATCACTTTTTTTCGTGAAAGTTGAAATCAAGTTCATATCAAGTATTGGTGATATGAATTTATAATATCAAATGAAAAAAAAAAAGAATTAATTCAAATGGAATTTAATCTGACCATTAGCAACTTTCATTAATTGTCTTGGTATGTATTGGCTGGAATGGTTGCTGTTGCTGCTATACTGTTATTTTATTGTTTTAATTTTTGCTTTCTGGGAAATTTAAAATAATTTAATCTTTCAGACAGTATGCACTCTGGCTCCTTTCCCTTTTCCTCAATTGCAAGAGCTAAGAGACAGTTATACTTACAACATCCAGCCTTTTACTTCTTCTTGGTCTTCCGATGCTGAATTTCAGATTTTCTCTGGAGAACCAGATGATGAAGATGAGGATCTGAACACAGCCAAATGGTATTTTTCAAATGAGTTGCAATGGTACAGGAAAAAAGGTGACATTCTTTCAAAATTTTAAATAAATAGTAAACAGAAATTATATTTTAGAACTAAGAAATATAATTTAAAGTAATTAACATATTTCAGGCTTTAAGTCTGTATTATAGATGCACAACTTTTATTTAGAAATTACAAATCTAATGTGTGAGAAAAACAATTTGGACTTTCTGTATCATTGGTAAAAAAACAATATAAAAATATTTTTAGAATTATATTTAGTCAATCACTTTTTACAATTGTATATAATTTTTATTTTTGTCCAAACTTAAAAATATGTTAATTTTACCTTTGTAAACAATTGATATCTTCAAATCAGCTTGTATACAGGTAAAAATTATGCAGGTTTTATTCATTAAACTCTTTTAAGTAATACAAATATATGCAGTAAATACATCCTTAAAAAAAAGCTTGCAAAGATGTACTCTCAGTAACAGAAGTTACAACATACCAAGAGGAGTTGCCCGATTATAATGAAATTTCATATGCAAAGACATTTGTACCGAACATGCAAATGATTAAAATTTGGTGTCCAGTGAACGAACAGCGCATCGGAACTGCACACTCAGCAGGTATCTATAAGAATCGATTCTCAATATGATGGACAAAATTTCTGTTGCAGTGTGATTTCGGATACCTTTCAATGACTGAAAAAATGCCTTGCCTCAGGATTCGAGCTCATTACAAGCAACTGTCAGAGTTTGAAAGAGGTCAGATCATTGGATTGAAAGGCAGGTTGCGCAAATTGGAGAATTGCGTGTCATATGCATCAAGGCATATGAGAATGGGTGGGCAATGGTAGATTTCTGTGTCATGATGGTAGAGGCCACAGCAGATCGGAAGGAGTGATTGATTTTCAGATCAGCTGTTACAGTGCCTGATTCATTGTTATCAACTATAAGCTGTGCGACCCACACACGAATGTCCACCAAGACCATTCACAGACGACTGATATAGCAAAATTTACACATGTACTGACCACTACACCACCTGCCACTCATGCCTGCACACTGTTGAACCAAATTACAGTGGTGCTTGGCTCGATTAGGTTGGAATCTGGCTGACTGGGGACGTTAAGTGTTTAGTGATGAATCTCGCTTCCAACTGTGGCCGGACAATCATCAAAGATGTGTCTGGAGATGCCCAGGGCAGCGTGCTCATTCTGCTTTCACTATTGCACACCACACAGGCCCTCAACCAAGAGTTATGGTCTGGGATGTCATTTCTTTTGACTGCTGGGTCCCTTTGGTCATCATTAGAGGCACACTTACAACACAGTGGTACGCCAACAACATGCTGAGAACTTTTTTGCTACCGCTCCTTTTGCAGTACCCTGGTCTTATTTTTCAGCAAGATAATGCCAGAGCACATGTTGCTATGAATTGTCTTATGGCTTGTCAAACACTTCCTAGCCAGCCAGATCTCTCTCCAATCGAGCATGTTTAGGATATGATGGGAAGGCGACTGCATCTACCAGGGAATGTTGATGACCTGGCCTGATAATTGGAGCAAATTTGGCAAGAAATACCACAGAATACCATCAGGGTGTCATTTATTACTATGTGTTACATCATGTGGCAGCTTGCATCCAGGCTAGAGGTGGGTCAACTCCTTATTGAGCTCATTACTTTAACTATGTAACTCTGAAATAAATCATTCAATTTTTCTGAAATCTTAATCATTTTTGATTCTGTACATAATCTTTCTACCCACCAATTTTTGTCTGTATTGTATAATTCGTTCTTGGTGCGTTGTTTTTTTTTGTTATAGAGTGTATGCGATTTGCACAGTAAAAATATTCGATGTGTTCTAAGTTATCTCAAAACCATGTAAGATGAAATAAATTTTTTTTATTTAAAATGAAAAACTATTCCTGAAAAATTCTATTGTATAAGTTTTTAGTTATATTTATAGACATTTATAAATATCTATGTAAATATGTACAGTATTTATGTGTAAAATTCAGAATGTATTCATATTGCTTCTTGAAAAGTAAAAAATCTTTAATATAAAAATTTTTTTAATCATTTCTTGCTACTTGTTAATAATAAATATGTTTGCTTTTGAGAAGATGAATCAAACTGATTCTTCTCTCTATATCCAACACATTCACTATGCTTAAATGCAATGAAGGCATTTGATGCAGCTATCAAATTTTCAGAAGATAAGCTGCTTTCCAAAATATTTTCTGAGATCAACATTTCTTTCATGTAATCTGTTATTGATTTGTTATTTTAATTTATTATTCTTGACTTTGTACCCATCTTGATTATTATTGGTATCCATCTAAACAAGTTTTCAGATTTTGTTGGAACTTTAGCATATATTTTTTGTATTTTGATAAATATTTAAAAAATTATATTCCACCCAATTTTTTTTTTTTTTCCTTTTTTGTACAAAGTTTCAAAGAACAATTAGATAGCTGCCCATCGGTTTAGTAATTAGTGACTGCTGTGCAGTAGAGCCTAGGTTTGAATCCCGAAGAAGGCAAAAATATTTGTAAATGTATAGTGCCTTTGTGGCATGGTTGTACTCTAAATAGCTGTCGAGCCGTAAGTTCCCTTGTGAGGTTGGTGAAAGGAGAAGAGAGGCCCCTGACCACTCCTAGGGTGTTTTCCCTCAAAATTTGGTGGAACCGGGCCAAATTGTACTGTTACTTGTATGGTGCTCAAAGCCTGGGCTAATGACAGGCGTACATCTAGCCCTTTGCCATCATGAATTTCGTCGACCTTGATCTGGCATTGTCAATCAGGTGGCATTAGCAACAACAGCATGATCAGATATCATAAATTGTGGGAGTAAAAAAAAAATGTTGCAAAATTTTAAACTGTGTTGTTTAAAAACTACTTAAAGTATTTGTAAAGAAAGAGTTGGGTGTAAATAAATTAAACAAAATGGGGCCTCAAAGTAATTAAATGTATGAACAGAATAATTTAAGCTATACATTCCTTTCATTGATTTAAGAAATTTTAAAATTTAATTCTATTGGGAGAATTTACAAACAATTTTTATTTCGATTATTTATTCTTATGTAACCAATTTATATTAAATAATTTATAATTTTGAATTTAAATTATGTAATTTTTTAAAATCTTTATTAGGTTTGACGAATTCAACTACTGTAGCAATGGGAAACGTTGAACCTGGAGCATACAGTTCCTTTGAAAATAATTTTCCTCTCTCTTTCACCAATTTCAACACAGAACGAATGACATTAGATATTTCATCTCTTAAAAAGCAATACATGAAACTAAGAGAAAGGCAGAAACAAGCTCATGTCATCCTCTCAGGTAAATTTATACAATTTTTTTGTTTAACAAATTTCTGTAAAATAACACTTATATATGTAGAAAGAGAATTGGTTTAGTAAAGATAAGTTATGTTTTTTATATCTGATTTACATTTAATTTTTCAATACTATTTCTTGTACAAATGGCTTTACAATTATTTAAAACAAAGCAATATGTGTGTGATGTTTAAAATTAATTTTTATTTGTTAATTGTTCAAACAGAAATAATGTTGCAAGGTAGCACTGTGGCACACAGATAAATTTAATGAGATAGTGTTCTGATACATCTGAGAAACTTGACATGAGGCATTGGGTGTTAAGTTTATGGCACAGTACCTCTAGAAATGGCTAAAAGGTGGGATGTTATGTTCACACTTGCTCCAGCTGGAAGGGCTCTTAAAATTTGGCCCTCTGAGAGGTCTAACATTTTACACTTTAAAAAAAAATCCAAGACTTTCAGAACTTCAATAAAGCTACCAGATTCTACAAGAGTATATACATTTCTATTTATAAAAAAAACTGGTAGCTATTATTATATTTTAATCCATATAAAGCACATTCAAAAATGGTACATTTATTTGCAGGTGTTTCCATTATTTTGATAACCACTTGCATATATATTGGTATCAGTTTTGTCGACATGCAATGAAAATAGAAAAAGTTATTAAGGAGGTTGTTTTTTTTTGAATGACAGAAAATGTAACATTTTGGCATGCTTTGGTTTTTAGTCATTCTTTGACTTGTATGTTATATCACAGGAAACAGCCTACTGTGCAATATTTCTGTGTGCCAAACTATGACATTTTGATACTATTAACAAAGATGGAATACTGTATTTACTCACATCCAAGCCTCCCTTTTTTCCAATGTTGATGCTCCTGAAAATAGGGTGTTGCTTAGAATCAAAAGGAAAAAAAAATTGTTGGTTTTGGTACTTACGAGTAGAGCAATTATAGGCGATTACAGCAATCAGTATTTATAATACTGATAAAATAACTAATTATTCACTTCTGGTTAGTTCTCATTAAAAAAATTTTAATTTTGTAAAATTGAATATCGATAAACTATTTTACACTATTTTTCATAAAATCTTGTTGAGAATTTGGGGTGTGGCTTAGAATCGATGGTGGCTGAGATTCAAATAAATATATTTGCATTCATACAAATTAATATGCATGCAGTATTTAGATAATTTTGAATGCTTTTAATTTATTGATAAAGAATATAATCAGTACAGTAAGTAAACTTTTGATTTAATATGCATTTGGTAAGATTTATTTCAAATTTGTTAAAATATTTTAATTTTTTTAAAGGTGCCTTCCAGAATCATTTTCAAAATCGTCGACGCAATTCTCTAGCTGTCAATCATCTTCTTATGGGTAAACAACCTCTTACCAGAAAAAAATCACATCCCCCACAATTCGTTTTTGCGGCAAAGAACACTTCCAAGTCTACTCAAGATGTGAATATGAGACAAGCTAAAAACAATGACAGTGATGATGAAAAGGATAAAGAATACAGAGAAACTTCACATCCAATACCATTTCAAGTTGAAACAATTTCTGAAACTGTTTTTAGTTTAAGTGATTCCAATACTCCTTTAACTAAATGCTGTGATAACAAAGTTGTAGCCTGTAAACCTAGAACCTTGAGTGCCATTACCACAACTTCCACATCAGAAGTTATGGAAAACAATTGTAACTGTAGTTCATCCTTTATTTGCCCTTCTCATGTTGATACTTCCTCTGACAAACCAGTTGCTGTAAATCCATTTCCAACCAAAAGACGAATTGGATCAATGAAAGCAAAAAAATAGTTTCACTGCAAATTCTTGAAGGAGAAAAGCAAATGAGCATTTGTTTCTAGCATTTATCAGTTATATTTGTTTATATCTTCAATAAAAAATTAATGATTATTCAAGTAGGGAAAAAGGGGGAGGGGGTATCTTGATTTATTTTAAGAATCTTTATGAAAATTGTGTGTGAAATGAAGACTTATTTATTGATTTTTTAAAAGTTTGTTGTTCTGGTAGTAATCTTTTTATGCATAGATAAATTAAAATATTTTTTCTCTTTCTTTTTGAAAATTTCTAAAATTTTAGTCCTTTGAATGTATTTTTAGTTTATGCATATAAGTATCCCAATAATTTTCATTTGAAAAATAAGATTAGCATTCTTTATAATTTTTTAGATTATTTCATAGGATAAATTTTAATTTACTTTTATAAAAAATTTACAGAGGATGTAAGAGTAATTTAAGCTTTTGAGATCGTTATACAATTGAATGTAATAGTATTATTGTAATGTGCCTGTTAACAGCTTACATTTTACATAATACTATTTTTTATATTTTTGACATATTTCTTAGCTTTTAATGTATATGTGAATAAAATTCAGTTTAATATTATGATATAGTATTCAAGATAAACACATCTGTGTAAGTTTTATGAAATTATTTGCTTTGTTAACCTAGAACATAATATCTTGTAAATTAACTTTTTTTTATGTAAAAAAAAAATTTATTTTTGTTTTTTAATGGATATTTTATTTAACTGAAACCAGCTTTTATGTAAAAAAGTAGTTGATTTAGAAATTATATAGATTGTCTGTGCTCATTTATCTACAATTCCCTAATTTTTAATCTGTATTCTGTGTTAATTGCTAAGAAGAAACTTTAACCAAGATATTCATTTCTTCTTTTACAGGATTTTGTTTAAATGTCTACTTTAGCTATATGAGCTTAAACAACTTATGGTACATTTAAAATTTGCTGTTGAACATTTAAACAATAAAAGCATTTTAGTCAATGCTTTTTGATAGGCATGTCAAATTTTAAAATTTCTTCCAGTGTAAATTCATACATTCCTTTGATGTTTATGTTTGCATGTTAATTCGTCAATGAAAATATATTTGTAAATGTTTTCTAGTCCTATTTATTGTACAATATTACGAAATTAAATTTTCATTGTATGTGTGTGTGATTATGAGTTGCTGTTGCAAATTATTTTAATCTTATTTTATTAAACCACTACTAGTCATTTATAACTTTTCAAATGCATTATTCTGTAATTCTTTCCTAGTCCTATATGTATAATTTTCCTTTGTATCATATAGTATCTATATTTGTCAAGAAACAATGTTTTTTGTAACAAATGAAGATTTCTAAACAAGTTATTGGTTTATCTATTGAATATGTATGATCTGGTGGTATATAATATTATTTTAGAAAATATATAATAAAAAATCTTGAGGTATTATTTGCACACATTTGTTGTTTTAAAAAAGTTTTGCTTAAATAGTTCGTAAAAATAATTATTGCATGCTACATGAAATATTGCATTTATCATTCATGTAATAATGTTATGTGCATGATGACTGAAATTGTTTTTATACTTCTCACAACTCTGCAATATTCACTATTTTTGACAATATTTATGTATAGAAATTCATTTTTTATTTGCTTTTAAGTATAGTATTTTTGAATTAAACAGAATGCTCAAAAACAGTGTCAAATTTTTTTTTTAAATTCCATAATTTTGTTCAAAATGTATTTTTTAAAAAAATTTTATTTTTAGAGATTTATGTTAAAAGAAATACTTGTAACTTTTTGAATAAATATAAATCATATAGCAATGAGAAAACTATTAGTTTTTAGGTATTTTATGTTAATGTTTATCATTGGTGATCCTTGACAAATTTCAATATATGTTTGTTTGTCCTGTAGGTAAAAAAAACATAACTGTAAAGCATATGGCAATTTATAACTGGTATGTGGTTAATACAAAAATAACGAAGTTCAATATAATCTTTTCAGTATCTATTTTTTCTCCTAGGAATTTAGTACAAATTAATAAATGTTTTGTATTTTCATAATAAAACCTAGTGATTTTAGTTGTTTAACAAGACTGAAAAATTGTGGGGATCTTAGAACTTGAATCATTTGACTCTTGAATTAAACTTCTGAAAGCAGTGGTCTTAAAAGTTTGTTCCAATGAACTAGGGGCTCCTCAAGTCAAAATAAAAATTCACAAGGAAAATTATAACTATGATCGATTTACATTCTCTGAGGGGTGAGTATCAAACATGGAAGGACTTTAAAAAAAGGTGATGCTAGACACTTTCAAGTATATGTACTTTGTATATGTGAGTTCAGAAGGCATTACAGGGAATACACTTTGGCAAAGATTAGCCTCGACAAAAGTGGTAAATGTATATTCTTGTCTGTCACATTTCAAAACGGATGAAAAGAATGCAATATGAAATAACTGGGGGGGGGGGGTCCGTTTTTGAAGAAAATGGGGAGCTTGATGCAGTTTGACTTTGGAACCTTTTATTTAACTTGCATTTACACTTGCAAGACAAAAATTAGAGAATCTTCATTAAACAATAAAAATAACTATCTTTTCATTTTAAAATACTTTTATAGTTCCTTAAGATTTAATGTATAACTATTTTAATCTTTGTGTAAGATAAAGTGAAAAAAAATATGTTACTGTATTTGTGTTTTATATATTCAGTGGTGGTCAAAATTGTGGACACTTTTTTAAATTATGTTTTTTAAGTTTGTGTGCTTATAAAAAATATTACATTACACAAAAGGCAAAGTATTTTATATCATTTTAAAAATAATTTAATACTGAAATCAATACAAAAAACATGTTAATGTGTGCAATGTAAAAAAAAGTTATCCTGCAATAACTATTGACATACATTAGATACTGATGATAGCAGTGAGTTATGTGGAGTTGCCTTTCTTTTTTATTACAGCTTCACATTGAGTTGAAAAAAGTTTTCAGATTTTCCTTAGTTATTACAAGATGCTAGGAAGCAATTATATCCTCAATAAGTTCCTTTTTATTTCATGGGTACCTCATTTGGGCAAGAGATTTCAAATGGTACTGCAAGTTTTGGATAGCATTAAGATCAGTACTGTTTCCTAGCCAGGAAAACAGTGATATTTAGTCAAAAAGCAATGACATCAAATAAAAGAGTAGATTGGACACTTAGAAAGAGATGTTTTATGAGAAAATGGTCTTATCTACATTAAAATTGCAAGTTAGGTGGGTGATTCAGCGACTACATCTGGAGACCGAAAGTTTTGCTTAAGATGTCAGGAGGCAAATTTAATAAAAAATAAAGTAGGAAAAGGCCGAAAATGGTTGTGACGGATCTATACGCATCCTTCTACTAATCCTCTTGTGAATTCTTTGGGGCCAGCAAATTTTAACCAACCTTCTCCTAAAAGAAGGATTGGCTGAGAGAATTACAAGTAAATTCTAAAGCTCTGATCATCAGTAATTCTAATTTTCCTTCATAGTTTTCAGAAAAGCTTTTTGCTTTCATAATAATTTTATATTCTATGTTAATGTATTTTAATTTAATTTATTTTTCTATCATTTAGAAATTAATTCTTTCTAATAATTTAAACATGGGGAAGTAATAATCAATCATGCATTCACCATCTAAGATAGCAGATAAAAGCCCGGAAGGGCTAGGTACTCTAAAAGAAAACTCAGCTACAAAAGAAGGAAACGTAATATTCAAATTAAATTAATTACATGTATGCCTACTTCACGAGTTAAAGAGCTAGTGAATTGTGAGTAGATTAGAAGTGAAGTGAATCGCGGCAATGATTAGAATAGGTAAATAAAAAGTAAGAAAGTGATAAGTTTAGCTAACCAAGAAGTGTTAGTCTAGTTGGATTGAGTAGAAGACTGCATATGTTCAGGTAATGTCATCTTATATTAAGTTTATGTTTAGAGTGTTTAAGTAGTAGTGAGGACATTAAATACATAAGCTCGGTGTAAAGTAATATTTAGGAGAAGAGCCGCAGAATTGAACATATTCTCCCCAAACGCGAATCTCGTCTCTCTCTCTCTATTACTGGATGGAATAATCTTATTGTTTGAGTTGATTATAGTGATCAATAAATTAATTGGAATTCATCATGTCGTATGATCCTTTAATTCCTTCCACATCTTTAACTGGGTCACAGAGTAGAAGGGATATAAACTCGTTTAACTGGCGCCCAACGACCGAGATAGGAAACTGTGCTCATTTTAGGGTCTTGCCTGAATTATTTTTCTCAGACAAGAAGAATGTAACGGAGTTTCTCGAAATATTGACGATAACATAGCGTACTGGCAAATTTGGCATGTGCCTATCTGAAAGGTCATCTCGTAGGACAGGCGCTTTAAGTCATTGGGTATTCGTTTGTGAGTGGCGAGACTACTGACTTCGCAACACTTAAGCGGAAATTAACTGTGCTACCACCCCATTGGTCCTCATCTCCGAAGCCACGCCTCCATCTCCTACCAAAGTCTGCAACACCAGGCCGACTTCATTGCCAGATAATGGGCGGAGGGATAAGCTTATCCCAGTCCCTGAAAATATATCAGCGTGTATAGTTTTCCAGTAGTGCGAAATAGATCGGAATTAGAGGCTCAGATGTTTTCCATCGAAACAGGGTATAAGCAGCACCTCCTAGATACAAGACCTGGTGACTCAAATAAGATAGGCTTGTGACGTCACACATAGTAGGTATAGAAAACCCCTTGAATTCAAATTAGATTAGTTCACTCTCCTACGCCATTTTGGTGCTTGTGTCTGTGCGGTTTGCTGCTTTTTTCACATTTTTATTGTAGATTTTCAATTTCTTTTTGACGATTCTGAATAAGTTCACAAAATTGTCTACACATGCGTTGTTCCAAATTGCAATAGCAATTATAAAGGTACTGAAAAATTACAAGTTTTTGGATTCCCAAAAGAGGACTCCTTCGAAAAAAATGGATCCATGCCATATCAAGAAAAGATTTTGCTCCATCTCAGTATTCAAAGGTAAGTTATTTAACTTTATTCTATTTATGAAAAGTGTAATAATATCAAAATTTTAAAAGTTTACTAATAACTTTAATAGGTTGTTCGATAAGACATTTGAAAATGTATTAATTTCTTTTTCTTCATGTGAGTTTCTTAACATGTTAATTACATTGGTAACTCATTTTTATTTATCTATAATGAGAAAACGTATTGTTTATCAAATAAATATTTTGTAGCCCTAAAAAAATTTGTGTTTAAAAATGAGCCCAAACAAGCATTGTTAATGAGACAAAAACTGTGTAGTCTTTTTGCTATTGCAAACAAATATTTTTGTGTCATTTATAAATATCTTTTCACAGAATCAACGAAAGTACCTTAAGTATTAATTGTGTTTCCAAAAGAAAGCCCATTTTGATACAGAGCTCATAATCAATGTAAATATGGACATAAGCAACCATTTATTGATTATTTTGTGTATTAATATGATGTGAGATACAAAATGCATAACACATTCACAATAAAAAAAAGCTATCTGATTTCTGAACTATTAAGAGGACTTTAAAAGTAAGGAAAAAATGAAACTAAAAACAGATAAACATGACTTAGCGTTTGTCAGCCGTGAACCCAATTCATACTAAAAAAAAACTAAACTCATCAGAGCAGCATTAATTCACCATTTTATTCCAGAGAAATCTATCTACTACATTCTTTTGGTTCCTTGCCAAAGACAAGATACACAAGCAGCTCGTTTAAATAATTACATCATGACGTCACTAATGAGTAATATAATAAATTTACCGCGTGACCCTGACACCTTCCCCCCGAGAGTCATATTAGATCCGAAGATCAAATATGGCTAAAACAACCTAAGGGTCACACGTTACACCCACAAAAAAACACTGATTAAGCACTATCTTAAGATTATACACTACATAAAAAAATCAACACATTAAATTTTACACAAATATACTAAACTTAATCATCTAAAACTAAAGTTTAAAGTTCAATTATTCTTAAATTCTAAAAGTTCTTATTTAACTACGGTTTACACTTATACTCTGGATAGCGCATCTGCATTAACTAGTTTTGATCCTTTTATGTGACTTGCTTCAATGTCATGGCGTTGAATTGCCAACGCCCACCGCTGTAATCTCGGACATTGGGATGCAGCACTAGTAAGAAACACTAGGGGATTATGATCGGTTAGTAAGAATAGCTTTGCTCCGCACAGTAAAGTTTCAAATCTTTTCAGAGCCCAAATAATAGCATACGCTTCCCTCTCAATTGTTGACCACTTTTGTTGGCTTGAATTCAGTTTCTGGCTCCCGAAAGCTATGGGATGAATGTTGTCTTCTCCATCCGACTGACCTAGACAACATCCGACCGCCGTCTGAGATGCATCCGTATGCAAGTAGTACGGTTTCTCTATGTCTGGGACTTGCAATTCTCTAATTCCACGTAGTGCTGTCTTCAACTCCTTGAAAGCATTTTCAGCCTCCTTGCTCCATGGAATATCATTAGGGACTTTCCTTTTCGTGAGCTCCGTCAATGGTAGAGCAATTTTGCAAAGTTTGGAATATACTGTCTATAAAAATTGCATAATCCTAATGCACTTCTCAGTTGCTTCTTGGTCGTTGCTGCCTCTAAGTTCTGAATCGCTTTTATTCTTTCTTTGTCCGGTGAATGTCTACCTGAACCAATGACATGTCCTAAGTATTTAACTTGTTGTCTTGCAAACTCACACTTTCCTAAATTCACTGAGAAGTTAAAATGCTCCAATCTTTTGAAAACTTCTTCCAGATGATCTAAATGTTCTTCCCATGTATCAGAGAATACGGCTAAATCGTCGATATACGCGCATGCAAAGCCAGATATAGTTTGGACCACTTTAGACATGGCTCTTTGGTAGGTTGCAGCAGCGTTTCTTAACCCAAATGGTAATACATTCCACTGGTACTGTCCTCGATGAGTACGGAACGCTGTTAGATGTTTGCTGCTGTCTTCCATTGGTATAGACCAATATCCTTTCAACATATCTAGAACATTAATAAATTTTTTCTTCCCTACTAAGAAATTCAACTCCCTCATATTCTGCATTGGATATGCGTCCGGTACGGTAAGAGCATTCAAACTTCTGAAATCTATGCATAACCTAAGTGTTCCATCCTTTTTATGAACACATACTACTGGGTGTGCTATTTCACTTACAACAGGTTCAATCAGACCTAACTCTAACAATTCGTCTAACTGTGCGTCTACTTTCCTCTTTAAGTTTTCCGGTATCTTATAAGTGTTGGGTTTCATCGTCTCCTCCTCAGCCTTCAGTTTTATCACGTGTTCACCAACTTTAGCTCTTTTTATTTTTCCAGAAAACAACCTTCTGTGTCGATGTAAAGATCTTTTAGTTGATTTTGTTGTTTCTTAGATAAGTAATCCAACTTCACTCTGTCCAATGCTTCATTATTCTTCTCAGCAGCAGGAACTGTTGGCGATTCATATATCTCACCAAATTCGTCATCGATATCATAAACAACTCCAACCGTTTGAACTCTCGCTTTGTATTCTCTAATCTTGTTAACATGCAGTAATCTTAAGTTACCTTCTGGCATCCGCAAATAATATGAATTTGCTTTTACTCTTTTAACAACTTTAACTGGACCTGTCCATCTAGCATATAGTTTATTCGTTGAATCAGGTATCAAAACAAGCACTTGATCCCCTGGTGCAAATTCTCGATGTTTCTTTTGCTTATTATAATATTTAGCGTAGTTACCTTGTTGCACATCACTTGTTAACTTTGCCTCGCGGGTTGATACTTCTAACTTTTCTTTTAATTTTTTCAAATAACTCTCTACTGATCCCTTCATATTCAGAGGTAATAACGTGTTTCCAGTCCAAATTGACTTCAATATAGACAACGGACCTTTCGGCTCCCTTCCATACATTAGCAGAAAAGGTAGTTGTACCGGTAGTTGCATTTGGAACTTCCCGATAATCCCATAGTAAAAACGGTATATGCCTATGCCAACTTCTTCCTTCCTCTCTAATAATGTGATGCCACATGTTCTTGAGAGTCTGGTTCCATCTCTCAATTAACCCGTTTCCTTCTGGATGGTATGGTGTCGATAAACGTGGGCAAGCTCCTAAAATCTTCAAAAACTCTTGCTTTAAACTTGCTGTAAAATTTGTCGCATTGTCCATTACGATCACTTCTGGAATGCCTGTTCTACTGAATATTTCGAGCAGTGCTTCACATGTACTCTTAGCCGTTAGTGACTTGAGCGGGACTGCTTCCGGCCATCTAGAATGCTGATCCATCAAACAAAGTATATATCTATGTCTCTGTGACGATACTGGATCTACAGGACCAATTAGATCAACGTTTACCACTTGGAATGGCAATTCAGGACGAGATACAGGTGTTATTGGAATTTTGTCAACCGAACGAATTACTTTTCTGCACTGACAACCATGACAAGAACTACAATATGCTTTAATCTCCTTCACCATTCCTGGCCAATAAAATGAAAACTTGATTCTCTGAATTGTTTTATGAGCTCCTAGATGTGCTCCGAACACTGATTAATGTGCAATTTCTAGTATCTTCCTCTTCCTAATTTCGGGAATCACTAACAGTTTTATCCTATTTCCGCACAACAGCTCTTCATGGTACAGGATATCGTTTTCTATCACATATCCTCCTTTCTTTCGCTTAGCAAAATTCCATGCTTCTTGAAGAGTATCGCAACTCTTTTGCTGTTTCTTGAATTTTTCGGTGTTATTTTCATTCTCCTCATCATATTCTGTTATTGTTGGCTCCTGTTCTTCCTCCTCAGTATTTACACTTTCATCTAACAATTTTTTGGGGAATTCTGATCTTAAGTTTACAGTGGCTGTAAATCTGGGATTGTATATTCTCTCTTGTTCTAATAATGCTTCATAAGTTTCAGTATCTAATAATATATCAGCGTTCAGTCTGTCCACAGTTGCCACCACCGTTTTAATTACCGGCGTAATATCATATTTTTTAAAGCAGAAACTTTCATTTCTTCCGTTACAGTTTCTCCTAATTCTTCCGCCAAACACTTCAAATCTACCTTCAAAGCTCTTCCTAAAAACGCCATTTTACCAACCGTTGGATATAACTCGAATTCACAATCTTCAAAACAGTTTCGATGTCGCCAAGCTTCACAACAGTTCGCAATTCTTAATCTTGAACCAATTCGAAATCCTCAATCTTCAAAACAGTTTTAAATCCTTAATCTTCGAAACGATTTGAAATCCATTGGGTTTCCCCGCACAAATGTCAGCCGTGAACCCAATTCATACTAAAAAAAATTAAACTCATCAGAGCAGCATCAATTCACCATTTTATTCCAGAGAAATCTATCCACTACATTCTTTTGGCTCCTTGCCAAAGACAAGATACACAAGCAGCTCGTTTAAACAATTACATCATGACGTCACTAATGAGTAATATAATAAATTTACCACGTGACCCTGACAGCGTTAACCTCACAACATTAACTTGAAGTACGATTGCTACGACAGCAAATGTCGGAGAAGACACCACATTTAGTTAGTGAGTACCAATTTCTAAGCCCTTGACGACAACACTCACAGTTTCTTTTCTAGAACTGTTTGCATTAATATAGACAATGGGGTGTCCCGACAAGAAGGATTTCATCGTATCAAGTTTGCTTTGATGACAACCATTTGCTGGCAAAATAAACAAATTTCATTGAATCAAAGAGGAAAAAAAATTTGTTCGAATTTAGTATTTTTGTACAACAAAAGTTTTTTTGTTGTTGTATCAAAATTTTTTCAGTATTTCCAACAAAAGTTCCATTCAGAATTACAAAAAATCAAATTATCAGAGAAATTTTTGTTAATTGTAACAAATCTTTTCTGTCAATGCAAAACAATATATTTTTATCTTTATAATTTTAGGTTTGTGAACTATACTTTGCTGATGCAATACGAAGAAACACAGAAGCTTATGATAAAAAACTGGGGAGAAGATATGAGTAGTTAAAATATACCGGTTCTGCACCAGTGGAGCTGTGGAGCTGTGGGGAGCCGCGAGAAAGGGGGTAGAAAAAATTTCACCCCCTACCACGACGGAGCCGAGGACCGCTGGGTAGGGAAGAAAGATAAGAAAAAGGTGATAACGGTCTTGGGCATCCTTATCTGAAAAGGGTTCTGCGCATGCGTTATGAAAATTTGAAATACTGTGAATTTACTAAATACACTTATACTCTGGGCCTGTGGAGCTATGGGGAGCCGCGAGAAAGGGGGTAGAAATTTTCTCCCCCGTCTGTATGGACCGGGTGGATCCCCCCTTCGGACTGCAAGAGGTAGAAAGTCCTACTGACTGATAAGGGTTTCAGGGCTCTATACTGATAAGATATGGGTAGTGGAAATGTACTTTTTAGCGATAACGAGTTATATTCTTATATAGTTTTAATTAATTGGGAAGAATTCTGATTTTTTTAATTACGTCATTGGAAGCAAATTTTAGTCTTGATGAAGGGAACCGACTTTTTTTTGGAAAAATGGAACTTAACGCTAGTCGTTCGCTAACTATTTTTCGTTTCAATAAATGTTTTTCATTATTTTAAAACTAATTTTTTAAAAGAGTATATTTACTAGGGGAGCCGTTTATGATTGATTTTAATTTCTATGTGCAGACTTAGACTTATATAAATTCACAGAGAAATCTCCCCCACAATGTGAGATAACATTCATAAAATATTTCTATTTCTGCGGACGTTTTTCTAAAAATATTATGGATGGTCAGAGTTTTTTCAACGATTCACCTTTTAAATTGTTATTATTTCAAAGATTATATAAAAAGCCTTAAGTCACAAGTAAGTTGAAATTTTTTTTCTTCTTTTTCCCCCCAAAGAAATGAATTATAGCCTTTTAAACACGAAAGTGAATTATACAAATACAAGACATAAAATTCAAGTTATGAATAATTTACTTTTTCAACAATTCTAGAGAAAATAATTATGAGAAAGTTAATGTGTGTTATGCATGCAGGTCTAGTCAAGGCAGAATCTATTGTAGAATTTTAAAATCTCATGAATCTAAATCTATTCATTTTCTTATCTCTTGCATTATTATCGCAATTTCTGAAGAAAATCATATTTCGAAACAATCAGATACCTTATTGAATTTTTCATTTCCAAACAAGCTTTTATTTAAACGCGCTAAAAAGAATAAAATAAACTTTTCCTTTAAAACTTTTTTTACTATCAACTTATAACGTCATTACACAATTTATATGATATAAAAGCTTGTCGCAATATTTAAGTACTCATATTTACTTAGTTTGAATTTTTAAAAACCAAAATCAATCAGGTCAAGTTATTTATTTTACTTGTTTATCTCACAGATATATCTCGCGACAAGCTTTTATATCATATAAATTGTGTAATGACGTTATAAGTTGATAGTAAAAAAAGTTTTAAAGGAAAAGTTTATTTTATTCTTTTTAGCGCGTTTAAATAAAAGCTTGTTCTTAAAAAAGTTTTTTTACATTTAATTTATTCATTTCCAAAATATATTTATTCACAGCTGTTTTAGTATATAGTTTTTTATTATAAAGAGAGGTATAAACAGCATTTTTATTCCCACTTTTCATTATTTTTCCTTTTATTGTATATTATAGTTTTATTTAAAGTGATTATTAAAAAAAATTCTATTTATATGAGTGAGTTAGTGAATAGTATAAGAAAATTCATTCCGCTCTCTCAAGAGCACGTGTAGACAAAAAAAATACGGAATTAACCACTCATAACAAATGCAGAACTCTTAACAATCGAAACAGGGAAACATCAACATAGAAAATCGGAAAAAGGTGACTGTAAATTGATTTCTTAAGCTTCAAACTTTTTCATTACATTTTTTTCAAACTTAAGCTTCGAACGGAACCCTTAGAACTATGGGGTGATTTCGTGGACCCCATTCCTAGAATATTTCTTTAAATAATATTTAAAGTAGATCAACAAATAAAATAGGTACTTTACGAAAAAAACCATTTTTAAAAATCTGTATTGTTTATAAAAATTTAACATAATTTACTCACACATTAATAATATTAATTTGTGATATTTCCAAGTGTCACCTATACCATGCATTAAATTTAATACTTGGGATATGCATTTTTCCCCCTACACAAGCTGTAGAAGTCTAGCCCCATTGAAGTTAAATGCATTTTATATTATGATTTTATAATTCGTTTTTATATTTTCTGCCACTCACGTTGAGAAATGTTTTGCATTTAAATTCATTGTTCTGAATGGCATTAAAATGTTTATATCTGTGTGAAAAACTCCTGTGTATTTTGTACGAATTTGCAACCTAAAATTTAAGAGCTGTTCTTGCTTAAATTTAGATTTGCCATTGAATCTGTCGATAAGTTGTTCCCTCTCCTTCAATATGGGTCCCCACAATTGTATAAAGGTGTATTTTCCATTACAAAGCTATTGTACAAAACATTTCGCTAACGAGTGTAAAATTATTCCATAGTAGACAAAACAATAATATACTAGGTGGTACATATAAAGAAAAAACTTTTTAATATTTTCTTATATTACAATAAAAATTTAAAAAGCATTACAAAATTTTCAGTTTTTAGTGGGTGGGATGAGCTTTAGAAACTTGTGGTTTCACACAGTTCACAGAAAAAACGTGATTTCATTTTTCATGCACTTTAATATTTTCCTTTTTTTTATTGTGACTCGTGGAACCCCAGGATTCCATGGAACACAGTCTGAAGACCCCTGTCTTAAGCGGACCCAATAGAAAACTGATCAATCAAGAGTTCATTAGAGATATTAAACATTTACTTATATATATACTTTCAATATGCTTTGATGAAATTTCTTCAATTTTTTTAGTAAAATTTTTCAGGGTTTTCGTTTTTTTATTAAATCAACTTATTTATGAGAGCACTTGTTTTCTTTCAGAACAGCACTTTTTTTCCTATTTTATATAGGTGTAAAATAATTATAGGTATTTATTATTTTTTTCTAAATAAGCTATGAGATGGAAAAATTTTTTTCAATGAAAGCTGAGAGGCTTCTCTATTTTATGTTTTAAGAAATTAAACCAACTTCAATTACAGCTGTAATTATAGTTTACATATTTTGAATATCGATTTAAAAATTCAAATAGAATTCGCGTACACTCATTGGACAAATAAGATTTTTATGAGTTCCTTAATCCATAGTTTTCTTAAAACGTTAACAAGCGTTTTTTTTAAAAGAAAATATGTATAAATATCAAAAACTCAGAATATAGTTTAAAAAATATTTTATTACTATTAAAAGTTAAATATAATGTCAACAAGGAAATTTTATAATGCTGAGAAAGGAATGTTTAAGAAAATTTCTATTCCTCTTGCAAAACATAATTAACCTTTTAATCAACGACGGAATTAGATTTATTCAAAGAACATAACCCTTTTATAAAAATAGCAGCATAGATTTAGATGTGCTTGTAGATCACAGCCACAATAAAAAACTTGGTTAACTGCATTTGGATAATTTCAGTACGTAAAACAAAAAAAATCAAAGGGAAAAGATTTTTTTTTTCTCCAAATATCCTTATTAATAAGAAATTTTTTTTCTAATTATAGAACATCATACACATATGAATATAATATCGAATAGCACACCACATTTAATTCCATTATATGTGATACCAAGGAATGCATGTATCGTTGAATTTCATTTTGTAGTTAGAGTGCACAAATGAGAGAAATTTACATAGCTCTGAAACAATGCTATATATCTTTAAATTTGTAAGGTATAAAAATTGATTTTTTTTCCATTTGTCGTGTAAATGTCCTTTATACTTAATACATTTAAAACGGAATATAATATAATTTTTCTATACCAATCAAATAATTTTTACGAAGTTTGAGTTCCTTTTCTTTTCAATAATATTTATCGTTTAATAATTATTGTCTGCTTAACAATTACTATTGTGTAGACAGATAAAGTCGAAACTTTTTTTTTTACTATTATTAGCAAGAAAAATAAAATTAAGATACACCTCGCTGTCTAAATTTTTTAATATTCCTATCTTCATAAGAAAATAAAATCATTTTTTTGCGATTTGAAGAAAGTCAAAATTTTAAAACGTTTATGTAAAATGAAATTCGAGTAATGATTTACACAACTAATCAAATTTATTTTGCAAAAATTTAGCAAGATTTTTGAAACACTTAAAAACTACTTATTTGATCATTTACTTATTCTCCCAAAGTCTATACCTTTTGTATATCAAATTCACAAAATGTTAAAAAAACTTGGAGTATTAAATGTTTGCATTACTTTTTTTTAATGTCAAAATGTTGCTCTGATGTTGATAATTGTTGAATAAACTATATTTTATTCTCATAAGATAGATTTAATTATAAATAATTGAATATTGTCCTGTTTTTCATGAAAAGTTATTAAACATTTCTTACACTTAATAGTTAAAAGTTAAATAATACCGGAATAAAAAAAAGTTTTATTATATAAACCAGTTAAAAAATTGTCAGATTCTTTTTTCAATTAATTTCACTTTGAAATTTGTAACATGTGTTCTTCCGTCAACATACTTTACAGTTATCATTTGTATACGGTCATATTAAGTTATATCAACTGGTATGCTTGCAGATATTCTTCTAATCTGTACACAATGCCTCTTGAGAACTGATTCATGAGTTGTTACAGAATTTCACACAATGAAGCTTTAATAAAATCTTATTTGTCCCACGACTCGTCTCACGTTTTGTATGTTTTTGACTTGTCCAATTTTGGAGGCTGCATCTCATTTGGTTAAGTAGTACAACTTTTACCCTTTAGCTTGTCTTTTCTGCATATCGGGTAGTCATTTCTAGTGACTGATTAATAACAGTTATTATTACTTGGTTGAAATGATTTCGAATATTGATTCAAATGACCCAGCTGCGTTTGGATTCTCATGTGAACTCAAACAAAGCGCGAGATCTTTACCTCGAATAACAAGAGGACGAGGCCGTCCGACAAATCTAGTTTAATATACACAAGAATAATCTTTTATCTCGAAGGAATAAAAGTCATTTCGTTTATTTTTTTATAAAAATATATAAATATCAAAAGACGTTTGTAGCAAATTATACGAGGAAAATAAATACTAATTTTTTTTAAAATTAGTTCATAAACTTTAAAAGTAGAAGAGACAAATTTTATACCAGGGTTATTAATCTGAATATTTTTTAAAAGGGAGTTTCCATAGTTTTTCTTTGATTTATTGAAAAGTGATTTTGGCTAAGTTGACTATAAACTCTTTTAAAACAGATATTTCTATAGTTTTATTTATTTATCAATTATTATGGTATTTATAATTGAAATAATAAGGCAAAAATTATAAATTTTCTTGTTTCAGTCTCCTTGTTGGACACTAAACAAACTTCGCAGTTTATTCGATTTTTCAATAATGGCATTTTCCTAAATGCATTTTTATCTGAAGTTGGCGAGTTTAATATTACATGTTACATTAGAAGCCTAGGTGCCACAGTAATTCAAATAACAAAGTTCGTACCAGAAAACTTACCCTATAAAAAGTATTGAAATCCTCTGCGTCAACCAAAACTCGCTGTGTAAAACAAAGGAACCTCTGCAAACTAAACTGACATTATGCTAATGGAAATGTGGGGAGAGAGGTATTATTAGTCATAAGATATTGTTTTTTTTTTCACTTATTAAGTTAAATGTTTGGGAGATCCAACAAGATGATTATTTATGTAGCCATTCTAGAAATTTTTTTTTTACTATTTTATTTTTTATTTTTTTTTCCTTTATTAATACGAAAGAAATGGATAGTTCTTTCTAATGCTTGAAGAGGTCTGCGAATGAAATTATTATGTGATATTTTCTCACACAGTTTGACTTGGAAATAAATAAATACGGTCTAATGGTTGAAATCAAGATATTGGTCATTAGATAGTCATTTTTTTTCTTCAAAAATATTGTTACATTTTGAATAATCGATAGTAAAAATAGAATGGAATACTGTGTAATAAAATGTCTGCTGAAGATAACTCGAAGCAAAAAAGAAAGCGTTTTCGAGTTTTTCAATATTGTCGAAAAAATTCATGTCGGATTATTTTTGATGAAAGGGGTATTGAGATTAAAAATGATATTTGTTTTCTACAAAGTTTATGACTATTTTAAAAAAATTAGAATTTACTCTCTTACACGCTTTGATTTTATATATTTGATAAAAAATTAACGAACATACTTTTATTCACATTTGATAAAGATTTTGTGTATATTAACAGAGTGCGCGGACGGCTCGTCCTCTTGTTATTCGAGGTAAAGATCTCGCGCTTTGTTTGAGTTCACATGAGAATCCAAACGCAGCTGAGTCATTTGAATCAATATTCGAAATCATTTCAACCAAGTAATAATAACTGTTATTAATCAGTCACTAGAAATGACTACCCGATATGCAGAAAAGACAAGCTAAAGGGTAAAAGTTGTACTACTTAACCAAATGAGATGCAGCCTCCAAAATCGGACAAGTCAAAAACATACAAAACGTGAGACGAGTCGTGGGACAAATAAGATTTTATTAAAGCTTCATTGTGTGAAATTCTGTAACAACTCATGAATCAGTTCTCAAGAGGCATTGTGTACAGATTAGAAGAATATCTGCAAGCATACCAGTTGATATAACTTAATCTGACCGTATACAAATGATAACTGTAAAGTATGTTGACGGAAGAACACATGTTACAAATTTCAAAGCGAAATTAATTGAAAAAAGAATCTGACATTTTTTAACTGGTTTATATAATAAAACTTTTTTTTATTCCGGTATTATTTAACTTTTAACTATTAAGTGTAAGAAATGTTTAATAACTTTTCATGAAAAACAGGACAATATTCAATTATTTATAATTAAATCTATCTTTTGAGAATAAAATATAGTTTATTCAACAATAATCAACATCAGAGCAACATTTTGACATTAAAAAAAAGTAATGCAAACATTTAATACTCCAAGTTTTTTAACATTTTGTGAATTTGATATACAAAAGGTATAGACTTTGGGAGAATAAGTAAATGATCAAATAAGTAGTTTTTAAGTGTTTCAAAAATCTTGCTAAATTTTTGCAAAATAAATTTGATTAGTTGTGTAAATCATTACTCGAATTTCATTTTACATGAACGTTTTAAAATTTTGACTTTCTTCAAATCGCAAAAAAATGATTTTATTTTCTTATGAAGATAGGAATATTAAAAAATTTAGACAGCGAGGTGTATCTTAATTTTATTTTTCTTGCTAATAATAGTAAAAAAAAAAAGTTTCGACTTTATCTGTCTACACAATAGTAATTGTTAAGCAGACAATAATTATTAAACAATAAATATTATTGAAAAGAAAAGGAACTCAAACTTCGTAAAAATTATTTGATTGGTATAGAAAAATTATATTATATTCCGTTTTAAATGTATTAAGTATAAAGGACATTTACACGACAAATGAAAAAAAAAATCAATTTTTATACCTTACAAGTTTAAAGATATATAGCATTGTTTCAGAGCTATGTAAATTTCTCTCATTTGTGCACTCTAACTACAAAATAAAATTCAACGATACATGCATTCCTTGGTATCACATATGATGGAATTAAATGTGGTGTGCTACTCGATATTATATTCATATGTGTATGATGTTCTATAATTAGAAAAAAATTTCTTATTAATAAGGATATTTGGAGAAAAAAAATCTTTTCCCTTTGATTTTTTTGTTTTACGTACTGAAATTATCCAAATGCAGTTAACCAAGTTTTTTATTGTGGCTGTGATCTACAAGCACATCTAAATCTATGCTGCTATATTTATAAAAGGATTATGTTCTTTGAATAAATCTAATTCCATCGTTGATTAAAACGTTAATTATGTTTTGCAAGAGGAATAGAAATTTTCTTAAACATTCCTTTCTCAGCATTATAAAATTTCCTTGTTGACATAATATTTAACTTTTAATAGTAATAAAATATTTTTTAAACTATATTCTGAGTTTTTGATATTTATACATATTTTCTTTTAAAAAAAAACGCTTGTTAACGTTTTAAGAAAACTATGGATTAAGGAAGTCATAAAAATCTTATTTGTCCATTGAGTGTACGCGAATTCTATTTGAATTTTTAAATCGATATTCCAAATATGTAAACTATAATTACAGCTGTAATTGAAGTTGGTTTAATTTCTTAAAACATAAAATAGAGAAGCCTCTCAGCTTTCATTGAAAAGAATTTTTCCATCTCATAGCTTATTTAGAAAAAAATAATAAATACCTATAATTATTTTACACCTATATAAAATAGGAAAAAAAGTGCTGTTCTGAAAGAAAACAAGTGCTCTCATAAATAAGTTGATTTAATAAAAAAACGAAAACCCTGAAAAATTTTTCAAAAAAAATTGAAGAAATTTCAACAAAGCATATTGAAAGTATATATATAAGTAAATGTTTAATATCTCTAATGAACTCTTGATTGATCAGTTTTCTATTGGGTCCGCTTAAGACAGGGGTCTTCAGACTGTGTTCCATGGAATCCTGGGGTTCCACGAGTCACAATAAAAAAAAGGAAAATATAAAAGTGCATGCAAAATGAAATCACGTTTTTTCTGTGAACTGTGTGAAACCACAAGTTTCTGAAGCTCATCCCACCCACTAAAAACGGAAAATTTTGTAATGCTTTTTAAATTTTTATTGTAATATAAGAAAATATTAAAAAGATTTTTCTTTATATGTACCACCTAGTATATTATTGTTTTGTCTACTGTGGAATAATTTTACACTCGTTAGCGAAATGTTTTGTACAATAACTTTGTAATGGAAAATACACCTTTATACAATTGTGGGGACCCATATTGAAGGAGAGGGAACAACTTATCGACAGATTCAATGGCAAATCTAAATTTAAGCAAGAACAGCTCTTAAATTTTAGGTTGCAAATTCATACAAAATACACAGGAGTTTTTCACACAGATATAAACATTTTAATGCCATTCAGAACAATGAATTTAAATGCAAAACATTTCTCAACGTGAGTGGCAAAAAATATAAAAACGAATTATAAAATCATAATATAAAATGCATTTAACTTCAATGGGGCTAGACTTCTACAGCTTGTGTAGGGGAAAAAATGCATATCCCAAGTACTAAATTTAATGCATGGTATAGGTGACACTTGGAAATATCACAAATTAATATTATTAATGTGTGAGTAAATTATGTTAAATTTTAATAAACAATACAGATTTTTAAAAATGGTTTTTTTCGTAAAGTACCTATTTTATTTGTTGATCTACTTTAAATATTATTTAAAGAAATATTCTAGGAATGGGGTCCACGAAATCACCCCATAGTTCTAAGGGTTCCGTTCGAAGCTTAAGTTTGAAAAAAATGTAATGAAAAAGTTTGAAGCTTAAGAAATCAATTTACAGTCACCTTTTTCCGATTTTCTATGTTGATGTTTCCCTGTTTCGATTGTTAAGAATTCTGCATTTGTTATGAGTGGTTAATTCCCTATTTTTTTTGTCTACACGTGCTCTTGAGAGAGCGAAATGAATTTTCTTATACTATTCACTAACTCACTCATATAAATAGAATTTTTTTTTAATAATCACTTTAAAAAAAACTATAATATACAATAAAAGGAGAAATAATGAAAAGTGGGAATAAAAATGCTGTTTATATCTCTCTTTATAATATAAAACTATATACTAAAACAGCTGTGAATAAATATATTTTGGAAATGAAAAATTCAATAAGGTATCTGATTGTTTCGAAATATGATTTTCTTCAGAAATTGCGATAATAATGCAAGAGATAAGAAAATGAATAGATTTAGATTCATGAGATTTTAAAATTCTACAATAGATTCTGCCTTGACTAGACCTTCTGCATGCATAACACACATTAACTTTCTCATAATTATTTTCTCTAGAATTGTTGAAAAAGTAAATTATTCATAACTTGAATTTTATGTCTTGTATTTGTATAATTCACTTTCGTGTTTAAAAGGCTATAATTCATTTCTTTGGGGGGGGAAAAGAAGAAGAAAAATTTCAACTTACTTGTGACTTAAGGCTTTTTATTTAATCTTTGAAATAATAACAATTTAAAAGGTGAATCGTTGAAAAAACTCTGACCATCCATAATATTTTTAGAAAAACGTCCGCAGAAATAGAAATATTTTATGAATGTTATCTCACATTGTGGGGGAGATTTCTCTATGAATTTATATAAGTCTAAGTCTGCACCTAGAAATTAAAATCAATCATAAATGGCTCCCCTAGTAAATATACTTTTTTTTAAAATTAGTTTTAAAATAATGAAAAACATTTATTGAAACGAAAAATAGCTGTGACTAGCGTTAAGTTCCATTTTTCCAAAAAAAAGTCGGTTCCCTTCATCAAGACTAAAATTTGCTTCCAATGACGTAATTAAAAAAATCAGAATTCTTCCCAATTAATTAAAACTATATAAGAATATAACTCGTTATCGCTAAAAAGTACATTTCCACTACCCATATCTTATCAGTATAGAGCCCTGAAACCCTTATCAGTCAGTAGGACTTTCCACCTCTTGCAGTTCGAAGGGGGGGCGGGATCCACCTGGTCCAGACCCACGGGGAGGAAATTTCTTCCCCCTTTCTCGCGGCTCCCCATAGCTCCACAGCTCCACTGGTCCAGAACCGGTATATTCTAACTACTAATGTATTTCTATAAAACTTTTTAAACCTGATATTTACGTTATTTTCTACAGAATGTACTAAAATATGTCTTATTATATAAATACTTTTTGAGTTTTTGCTTGTTATTTAAATAATGGTCTCATAAAAAATGTAATATTTCTTATAATGTTTACTCAATCATCTCTAAAATTTTCAAATTTTAATAAAAAATTAAAATTTTAGCATATTTTATAGATAAATGCATCTAGTTTGTTTTCGTAAAACTTTTACTAATATATGTTTATTACTTTTTTCTCTAACTGCTTTGAAGTTTTTCAAAAATATTGCTAAAATTTAACTTATAATTGGGATTTTTGCAAAATTCAGGTAATTTATATTAAATTTTGATAGTTATAAATAGTAATATTTATTGGTATTGAGTCCTAAAAGAGCATTTATAATGTTTTAGTATGCTATTTTGTTAAAAAGTACTCCGAACGTGTTCGGATACCTTAAAAATGTTATTTTTGTCATAGTCTGAAGTGTCATATAAGTTAATATCGTCTTTCATGTCACTATAAAAATCATCAATGTTTATTTCATAGATAAAGGAATCGGTGTCTGTATACATGAGCCTTACTTTCGAGTCGTAACGGTGCTTCATGTACTCATAGTGAAAAGAATACACACACACATTAGGACTTTTGATAGGTCTAAAATCACCATTCCTACCTGTATTGGTTTCAAGAATTTGATTTGGGTTTTTTTTTAAGATGAACGGCCATTAAGTTTTTAGAAAATATTGTACGACGATTAAAATTTGGTTTCGCTATTAACTTTCGAGCTTGCTCTTCTGTTGAGCATAAACGTATATCTACTCTTCTTCTTACATTTTCCATCGTTTTCCCAAATATGCTATTATTCATTAGTTTGTAAAAATCCTTTTGAAAGTCATTTACAGCTTTAGTTCTTAATTCTGTAATCTATGTAATTTTTAAGCCAAGGCGACTGAAAAAACTTTAAACCACGATGAATTTTTTTCAAGAATAACCCTAATTTTAAATAAAGCTTTAAATTTGAATAATGGAGAATATATTTTGTTTGGGTTCCAAAGTAGTTAAAAGTCTAGGTTCTCTACAATTAAGTGGGGGTTTATTTTCAGGGGCAAGGGGAAAATCTGAATGTTTGTCATGCAAATCGGAAGGGTAGTCAAGATCCACTTTCAAGATGTAACCTACATCTGAGTCATCTGATAAATTGAAAATATCCTGTTCAGTTAAGTTGCCATCAATCCAAATAAAATCTTTTAAGGGTAGATATTTACTCATCGCGTAACCGTACAAATTATTTGCGTGAGGGTTCATTAAATATTTTATCTCATCATCTGGATTAAAGTTAGGCATATGTTTGTTGTTAGCTATAGCATAACGATTGCAACACTGACTTATATCTCCTCTTACACCATTTTCTATAAAAAGAAGCATGTCGTAATCTGTGAACAGTTCGATAGCTACTTTAGGTTGTAATAACATAGTATCCCATGATAAAGCTGGGGTGGTAAAATACCAACAGGGGTCAAGTTTATAAGTTTGCACGCATATTTTCCGAAAGTTTTCAAAGAGATCTGTTAACAATAGGCATCTGTTTTTACATATAGATCACAGTATTCACCAAGATTATTTAAATGAAATTCATTAAATACTTTACATGCATGATTATAATCCTCTACACTTATAGGCTCCTCATTTAGTTTATTGTAAAATTTGCTAATAGGTGGTAAACAAGAATCTTTACACTTTTCAAAACTATCAAAATAATCATACGGAAAAACTCCTTTTCTTAAAAGTAAATCTATTTTATCTGAATCAAAATAATGTTTCATATATTTAAATTCATCTTTTTTTAGTGTTTTTATCAAATTTTCCAAACAAGAAGACATGAATTTGAAAGAATCAAAAAACCTGAACTGAAAATCATTTGAAATATTTTTACTGAAGAAAATATATTTTTCTTCGGTGTTCGGAATTAAATTAATTTGCTTTTTATCATATCCTAAATCCTTAATAAAAATATGGGCGTCATACCCAGAAAGATTATGGAAGAAAACTGGCAAAAATTTGGGGGTTTTCATTGGTAAATTACAACTATTACAACAAGGGCCATTAAATTTTTGAGTCACATGATTATGATCCCTAACCTTGATATTGTTTTCGCGAAAGGTTTGATCACAAACATAACAATTTTTAGCATTATCATACAATTGCTTTTCTGATTCAGTAAAAGGTAATAACGGTTTTGCATTTTTATAAACATTTTCAATTTCTATTGCATCTTTTTCTAGCTTTTCAATAAAAAATTTTGGGGCACCTCTGTATACTACTGGGTTTTTGTAATGCCCCCTCGACAACTGAAAAAATAACAAAAACCTATCGAGACATGTTTTTCATAAATATAGGTAAAGGAAAAGTTTGGATCAGGACAACAAGTATCAGTAATATTTATGACTAAAATAAAGCCCTTATCGAATGGCTAATTGGTGTTATTTACCATTCATCGATTCATGTGTCGCTAAACGAGTCCAAGTTAAATCAGTTGTTGGCATCAAGGCCATTGGGTCACAAACAACCCGTTCCGAATTCCTTTGGTTGTTACTTATGAGGTCGCTAGTGAACCGCATTCCGAGTCATACAAAGCGGATGCACATCTTTATTTATATGCAAAACTGTTCATTTTATATTTTTGTAAAGAACGTTTAGCGCCTTTTCCGTTCACATACCATAAAAAGAACGAACAAATTGAGTCTTCTTCGGTCTTCCGTACCTTTTCAAGACTATTTTATAATGTTTTTATGAGAAATCTCCACCCCTCCTCACATGTTTTATTAGATAATTTTCCCATATTTTATAGCTAATCGTTTCAAATTTTAATTACATTTCAAATAAATTTCTTGGAACTCTTGAATTCAGGAACCTTGATTTTATTTCCAAATTATTTGAATTCCTGAATACATTTCTGTTAAACATACGTGTGTTGGATTCATTCCATAATATAAGTTCTTTAAAAAATGTATAGGGTTTATATGAAGCCTCCGGAGTATCTGTATTTTAAGAAATCAACCCTTGCTTTAAAAAAATCTTTTAATTTCTCTTACGTAAAATAATTTATCTTAATTAATTCAAAGTTTTGTTGCTGATTTAATCATAGGGACTGAAACAAGTTAACACTTCCCGACTTGAAAAATAATTTTCACGAGATTGAAGAGAATAATAAAAGAATTACGCATATAATTTTTAGCTTTAATGGGGGAAAAAAGCCATATATTCCCCCATTATATCTCTCTATACATTAATTTCAAATAGTTAGCAAAAAAAAAATTCAGGGGCCAATTTTTAATTCAAAATTTAAGAAAGGGAAACAAAAACGTTGTTTCATGTATATATATAAAATAGCCTGTCCTTTTTTTAAACGATTTTATTTTTGTACGATTTTTTCTGTGCGATCTTTTTCTGTGCGGTACATGAATTTGAACGGCTTTGGCGCCTCTGAAATGCTTTCTATCAGTGTACCAGTGGTGATCCAGAATATTTGGGCCTTCCTGCAAAGTCAGGTTTTGGATTTAACATTTTATAGTCGTTGGGGAGGGGATGACCAGAGTGCCTAGCTCTTTAGAGTTTTAAACTCTCATCATTAGGACATTGAATGGTTGTAATGTTATGACTCTTACTCTTTGTTAATATTTTATAAATTGGGTAGATATGCACTTGGCGTTAGTTAGGCCTTGGGGCCCCCTAGAGCTCTGAGCCCCTCCCCCTTTCGAGGTGGGGGTTGCGGGGTGTATGTTACGCCACTGCAGTGTACATATATACACTTCAAGACGCTCCGTTCATTTGTTATAAACAGTCTCCCGACATTGCACGCTCAGTTGCTTTCCCTCAACGTGTTAACAGCTCGCGCTTGATTGAAGACGAAACTTTCAACGACATTATCAATAATTTGATAGATTATGAAGTCAGACAAGAAGAACCAGGTTCTTTGAGAGTAGGATAAAATATATGCAGGGATACAGCTTTCCATCAAATTGGAAAGCATTTTCAAAATAGATAAGGGTCCCTATAGGAGTATGAAATTTCACAAAAAGAGCGACATTTACAAGTAACTGACCAACTCTTCATCGTAAAAATTTATCTCTTACTTTATGGTGCCAAAAAATATATAAATCAATTGAAATTGTATCTTCAAGTGACGAACGTGTTTTTGAACTTTGTGCCGTGTTTTTATGCAGTCCCTATCTACCGCACAAAAACAGGTGTAACTGTGTAGGGAAAATTCGTTTTATTTTGTATATCGTTATAAGCAATACAAAATACGATCTAACGGGGCATATCGAAGCGTCCTGGCCCCCATTGAACACTTTATTATCAAGTTTGATAAGTGGATATTCATTCAATAAGAAATATCCGATGTGGTAGAAAATAATTCTTTTCAAATCCATCTTTACAAGCGCGTTTACTTTTCTAACTTTCGGTTTCTTCAAGCAGAACGGCGGATATTTAGAAACCCCAATAGTGATTCAAGGAAAAAAAGGTTTATACGGACAAATTTCTCTTCATGTCTCTTTTTCTGTTGCATAATCTCTCTGGCAAGATCGCTTTGTTGACTAACTCAAGTGTATTTATAACCTATCCTTTAAACTCCATGGCCAGGAATGCGAGGCCTATCGTGGGCCATGCTTCTCTATTTGTGTCGTGGATTCTCTATAGTCCCAGCTAATAAAGAGAGTTATATTAACGTCACTCTCTATGAAACAACACTAGGGCTTTTTGTCCTTAGAAATACGGTCAAGTGATGAAGACGACCCCTGAACTGGCACCTCACTCCCCAAGCTACCACACTATTCCAATATTAGGGGGTTAGAGCCTCGACAGATTTAACGTGCATCGCCCCCCCCCCTTCTCGTTGGGTCTTCAGCGGTACGAGGTTCGAACTCATGACACTCCGGCCCAGAGCTCGTGACCGCAACCCCTTGGCTTCTTCTAGCTAAGAACGTCGGTGGGGAATAGATAGATAAAGGAAGTTGCTGAGCATAAATTTAAACTGATTTTCAACGGTGCAGTTGAAGAGAGGGAATCATCAATTGAAATTGTGACATCTGTCTTCAACAGCCTTAATAATCAATACGATTCAAATAAATCTACAGTCCACAAAAAACGAACTCCCTTAGGTAATTATTCCACCATTGGAAGGTCTGTGTTTATTATATCTCATCAAAACATCCCACTTAATAACTTTAATAGCACTTATTTCTGTGTGTCCTGCTGGAGGCAGCCGCTGCATTCTTTTCTCCACGCATCGATACTATCCACACGAGAGGTGTTTATCCATTCCGGCGACGTACTACCCTTTCCACACCGCTTAACGGACAATACCGCGTGCTCTTACCTGTTGAACTCGAAATGAGTGTGGATGTATTGCCTGTTAAAACAGCATCATCATCAACAACAACGGGGAAGGGGGGGGGATGTTCTATTAAACAAGTGGACTCTGCCCTCACGTGAGGCATGCAAATGGGATCCCATCGAGCTTCTTGAAAAGAACTTTCTCTCACACCCGTGTCCCAGTGACCCAGCTCTCAACTGAACTCGATTGCCGTAAGGGATGGAAGAAAAGAAAACACTTTTTTGCTCTTTTTGCAGAACCAGTCGGAGAAGAACGCGTTGCCATGGGGACGGCGTCTGCACGTGATGGAAAACAACAGTCACGTGAATCGTTTTAAAACTCGAGATTGCAGATGATAGCTTCTTGTTTGTTTTAATTACGTCGCGTTAGATCTGGCCCAACGTGGAAGAATGGAGGAATTGAACGATGAGGGTGGCTCGAGCTAATAAGAATTATTCTCAGCCTGAAAAGGCTCTTCCTATTTTTGTAGTACTGTGCCAAGGGATCTATCCCAATCATTACGAGGGTTGATCTCTAAGGGTCTGTTGAATATGAAACCTCACATTTTTTTCGTATCATGATGATACGTATGGACGTTACATGAAATGCTTACTGTTTTCTCAAACTTTCATCTTTATGTAACTCGATTTTGAGACATTCATTTCACCAAACATCTAGTGACCGCGGTAGTCAAGTGACTAGGGTCACAAACACGTGGTGGAAGTGTCTCGGGTTCGAGTCCTGGTGCCGCTGAAGACCGGTGTATAGAGGGCCCGATGTACACCAGTCGAAGCTCGAAGCGTGGCAGTTTGAAGAGGAGTTCCAGCTCAATGCGTCGATCTCATCACTAGATCGAGATTGAAAATTTAGAGGTCCGTCGAATATAGTTTTCGTGTTACTTTATAGAGCGAAGTAAATAAAACACTTATTCACACGCGAATGAGTCAATAATACTTCAAGTAATTCTAGTATGATGCTCATTAGAACAAACGAAATAAAAACAAAGATTCCGAAATGTGCAAAGAAAAAACCTTTTCTGTCGGTCGCGTTTTTGGACGACTACGGTATTCTCTCCATGCATGGCGGCGCCCTTCAAAGCGATCTTTTTTCCCACATGGGGGTCTTCTGTCCTCGGCCGAGGACAACCTTGTCCATCCTCTTGTTCGGGAGAAGCCTCACAATGGGCCTTCCCTTCCGGCGGCCTGTCGGACAACAGTTACACCTATGAATGAGGTAACGGGATAAGGTCAGCAAGAATCGGTTTCAAACAGCGCCAAGTTCATTTGGCGAACATGGCTTTATGTAACTGCTCCATTGACAATGTGAGAGTGTTGACCTTTCAGGGTCGTGGGGATTTTTTTCTTTTTAATCTTTTCATTACGACAGCGTTTTTGTTTATTAATTTGATTTTGGGTTCGGTATTTTCTTCGAGAGACACATTTAAAAAACTGTAACATTTCTAAAATAAAAAAATAAAAAAATTATGCATACAGGATTGAATTGCCCGCAGGGGTAACCTAGTTCAGGGCTTAAGGGCGAAAGGAAAGAAAATCAAATATTCAGACTTACGAAGTTTTTTCAATTTTGGTATTTAATTTTATACCGTATTGTTTAACAAATGTAAAATAGCCAATATTTAACTATAAATTAACTTTTATAAAAGAAAGATGAGACAAGCACAAAATTATTCATTGGACCAAGTCATAAAAAAGCGAAAATCCGACCACGAGAAAAGGCGTTTAAAAAATCCATAAATCAAATTAAAAATAAAAGTGAGAGGGAATTGAGAGTTAAATTAACTCCGCCCTATAAATCAACACGAGGGATATTGGCGAAGGCCCTATCATTTTGAATCACGATTGTGTGACGAGAACGACACCCGAGCCGGTATTCCCCTCTCAAAAGTACCACACCACACCAACTGGAGGACTTTGAGCTTCGAGAGATTAAACGTGCCTCGGCCCCTCTATACGGCAGGTCTTCAGAAACATCAGAACTCGAACTCGCGACACGCTGGCCACTAGGCTATCGCGCCGTATTAACAAAGAAAGATTTTCTCTTATATCTCATGCACGTTTCCCTCTCATTAATTTATAAGTAAATTTTTAATGTATGAAAGATAAAATAAACTGCTTGATTTTTTAAATACAGTAATACCCCTAATTTATGCGATGAAGGGGACTGAGTGATATAATTTCGCATATAAACTATTTTTCTTTGTTACCGAATTTGAATAAAAATAGTATAATTTAGAACATTTAAAAAAAAAAATTTTTTTATAAATTCTTAAATAACACAAATACGGAATCGCAAACCGAAGTTATTTCGATGCGCAGAAATATTATTTTTCTCCCACGAAATTTTCTCTTAGCATGCTTATAATTTTTTGATTCCTTGTTTTATTGAAAAAATACGCTCTTCGTTGGAGTCTGTATTTTCTAAAATGGTTTGCTCTTTTTCAGTTAAACTATCAATTACCAACCGTCATTCTATCTTCTCATTGAACTGAGCCTAAAGACTTATACGTCTTGTTCATGCTTTTCTATGGGCTCATCCATTGTCATTTCCCTGATTGTGGGAATCCAGCAGGTCTTGAACGTCATCACTATTTATTTATAAATTTATTTGCCTGGCAAGATTAAAAACTTCTTCAATCAAATTATCAATTTCATCCCCAGGCACTGTTTCCTCCTAAGTTACAGGAATGGAGGGGGCGAATCGACGAGATTTGAAAATTGCGTAACTCCGAATTCGCGTAGGTCGGGATAGTGTAATTCGAGGTATTACTGTATATTTTTAGGTAAATAAAAAGTGTTCAATTATGAATATACATTTTAAGATCAATCTTATCCCGACGGTAGCCTTTTTTTTTATCCACACATTTCAAAGAGTCAACAACATAACACTTATGTTCTGTCTTCATACCTACAAAATGTGGCCACGGTAACCAAGTGGCCAAGGTAATGGACTCGTGGCCGGAGTGTCATGAGTTCGAGCTTAGTGCAGTTGAAGACCCGCCGTGTAGGGGCGTTCTCGTAACTTGATCGTGATTCAAAATTACAAGTTCCGTCGCCAAAAGCCCTCGCTTATCTGAACAGTGCGACGTTAAAATTCACTCTTTATACCAGAGGTTCCCAAACATTTTTGTCTCATAGATCCCTTGCCATGTTTTTCGGTTTGGGGTAGACCTCTGCTTACGTAATATTGAATTTGTTAATGAATTAATTATTAACTTACATTTTAAATTAATTAACACGTGTTAATTAATTTACAATTTAAGTGATACATAAAGTAACTGATTAAAAGAAACAAATTTTTATAATGATAGGGATAAATTGGGTGCTTCAATAAATAATTTTCAACATTTGTCATCAATCTTGTCAGGTTTAACCCTAAATTTCCTCGGTTAGTAGTGTCCAGCCGACAACTGCGGTGAAACTTCTCACTAGGGGGAAAAAGCTATTCTCCAATACTCCATAACTCGAAAAAAAGCAGGTATGTCTCTTTAAAAACAAAATTACTGACATCCGTTTCTAAACTTTACTTTAAGATATCCATTACTTCCTATTCCGATCAGTTCCTTTTGTAATATGACATTTTTTTTAATGAGACCATAGGAATTCATTGACTTCTGTGGTAATTACCAAGTAAATGCATTCTCAAACCTATTCGTAGTTTCAAAATATGAGAATAAAGGGAATTTAAATATTGAACGTAGGTTTTAAATGTCATTTTCTTGGCAGATTGTCTGTGACCAATCAAGAAACTAGGAAAATTGATAGTCCTATATTGATAGTTGAAAAAATAGTCCTATATTATACTACTTTAACTCTTAATTCTGGCATGAAATGATGATCCTTGTTTTATAAAAAATTTTGCTGTCACATAACTGAAATTAGACTCATGAAATTAAATAAATAAATGTGTTAAATAGGTAAAATCTGTTTTCCAATTGATTAAATTTTCTTTTAAAATTATAATCACGATCCGATTTAATAAGAACAACTACCGTAGACCCCCATTTACATCTCATGGACCCCCAAATTATTTTTTGCTGTCGTGGACCCCTTGCAGGTCGTCATAGACCCCTGGGGGTCTATATAGACCACTTTGGGAATCACTGCTTTATACCTACAGAATTGATTTTATGCAGACTTCGGTTGTCATAATTGTATATCACCAATGCACAGCATTAACTCAAATATATTCAATTGTTAACACTTTTTTGAAGATGACTTCACCGTTGCTCTTATATTTGGAGGACTAAGTAGTATTCAAAGAGAGTGATTATGTTTGGAACTTGAAATGTAACGAAGTTGGTACCTGCTTCAAGCCACCCCTCTTACTATCTATTTTAGCAAAAATTTACTGATTAATTTTTTGATTGTATAATTATGATACGATTTATAAAAAAAGTAAGGAAAAACAATGTTTTAGTATTTTGCTCCTGACATCACAAAAATGTTTTGTTGATTAACGGCTTACTCGAAGCTACACGGAGAAAAAAGAAATACTCAAAAATGACTACATGGACTTACTCAGTTTCAAATAAGTTTGTTTATATCAGATTTGAACGCATGCCTTTACAAATATGAGACATTACATGTACTCAAAATTTCAAAAAATGGTTAATTAACACTATCAAACAAATTAAAAAGATATTCAGGATTAAAAAAGTTTTTTTAATATACTGGCTACATATTTTAAAGATTGGGGTTCAACAACAAATTTAGTTCTCATAAATCTTCCGAACTATTTTTCGTTTCTACCACGCTACCCGCGGACGAACACATGAGTACTAGATTGTTTTGATTTTGTAAGGCTTTTATAGGAATTTAGCGTAAAAATGGTAAGGTAATGGTAATTTAAGAGGTATGTGGCTACGTTTGGAGCATTTTATTCAAACATAAATTTTCAACTAAAAAAACACTTTTTTCTTTAAAAAGGGTGTGCATAGAACTAGGAATTAAGGTTCAAGTGTAGTATAGATACTTGGCGATGTAAAATTTTTTTGGTGACCAAAATCGATCGCCAAGCTACTTCACTCAGCGATAAGTTTCCCGAAGCCAGAATGAATTCGTTATCTAACCAATAATATCTATATAAAAATCGAAAGGGCCCTCTCCCCTATACTATACTTATTATGACTGAAGACGATCTTTTTCTTATAACTATTTTATTTACCTTATGTACAGGAGCAATATCAAAAACGAAACATGGATGAAATTCTACAAAACAAAAACCTCTCTGTTGCCAGTACCGCTAGCTGAATAACAAGTTACATAATTAGAAAAGACAACAGGAAGTGTGAAATATAAAATGAGTGGCAACATTCTCCCACCTTTTGTATTGCAGACAAACACTTTAGAGCAATACAAAACATAAACAAATTATTACACACTTACCTTACAAACTCAAAACCTTATATATGACATTACAAAGTAAAATTATTAACAGTTCACAAATTCAGTCTTTTAACAGGAATTAATGGACGGCCCCATCGAGATTTCTTTCCTTCCTTGAGAACATCAGTTGCAGTAGGGCCTGGGTTCTGAGCAGCTATATCAGTTCCATGGTGGTCCTCGATGAGATGGTCACTAGCGCTGAGCTCCAAAGGATAAATTCGTTGAAGCGGTCGTATGATCTCACCACTGGCTAGTCGTAATTTAGCCACACGCTCCACGCCGTCCTTGCCTGGAAACAATTCGATCACTTGCGCCAAAGGCCAATTCATTCGGTTTGGGTTCTTTGATTCAACTATGACGATTTCACCCGGAGAAATTATCTTTCTTCTTGAAGCTACTTTGGGACTTCTTACTAACTCTCCAAGGTATTCTTTGTAGAAACGTTTGCGTAAATTTGATCGTAAAGTGTGAAGATAACGCACTCGTTTCAACATATGCTGAGAATCAATCAGATCCAAATCAAATGTTTCTCTTTCTTTAATATCTTGGATGAAATGAGCAGGCGTGAGAGGTTTCAGCTCCTTCGGATCGTCTGACAAATATGTCAATGGTCGCCCATTTATTGTAGCCTCACAATCGGAGAGTAAAGTCAACATCTCTTCATATGTTACGCATGCTTTGCCCAAACACTTTCGGAGGAGTTCTTTGATGCTGCGAACCATCCTTTCCCAAAATCCTCCGTACCATGGGCGGAAGGAGGGCTAAACGACCATTTTATTTTCATTAAAGAACATTCGGCTTGAATGAAATCCCAGTCCAAAGATTTCAAAGCATTAGCTGCCCCTACGAAGTTTGTACCATTATCAGTGTATAGCGTAGAACCTCTTCCTCTTCTTGCCCAGAATCTCCTCAAAGCTTGCATAAACGATTCAGTGGAGAGAGATGAAACTAGTTCTAGATGAACTGCTCGATATACTGCGCATGTGAATAGCACTATCCACGCTTTGCTACCACCACGTAAGGAAAGAGGACCGGCCAGATCTGCGCCGGTTATTTGAAAGGCTGCAACTCTATGTATTCTGTCGGGAGGTAAAGGAGCTGGATCTGGGTTAACTTTGCCAGCTGTCAACCTTTTGCATTTTATACATTGTCGTAAAATTGCTCTTACAACTCTCCGACCTTTGGGAATCCAGAATTTTTCTCTTAATTGTGCTAAGGTCGTTAACACTCCAGCGTGCATTAAGGATCTATGAGTATGCAAAACCAGTCTTTCTAGAAGAGGATGGTCTGGTAAAACTGTAGGATGCGTAAAGTCCTCTGGGTCGTGACTGAGAATCAGTCTCGTTTGAACTTTCAGGATGCCCTTTTCCTCGTAAAACTGTATCGTATCCTTATACTTCTCACGTATTTCAGAGGGCCATTCTGATTGCATGATTTTTATTAGAGTCTCCTCTGCCTTTTGAATCTCTTCACATGAAAGTGAATTAACTAATTTAGGAGAGTTTCTCTTAATATTGTTGCAGAATCTGAGAACATAAGCAGTCATTCGGAGAATCTTCCTATAGCTAGAAAAGTACAGGAATCTATCTCCAAATCTAACTTCGTTTTCTGTGGCTACATTTGTCACAACTGTCTTACGCCGCTCTAGAAATGCTTCATCCGGAGTCTCCGATACCTCAGAACATGGCCAAGATTCTTCATCGTTATACAGCCAGCCGGGACCCTCCCACCATTTGCTTTGCAGGAGGTCTGACCAATCACAGCATCGGGTAGCTAGATCAGCAGGGTTGACTTCTCCAGGTACATGTCTCCAGTCATCTATATTGGTCAAATCCCTGATTTCCTTCACTCGATTTCCAACGAATGTGTTCCATGGCTCCTTTTTCTTAATCCAGCTTAAAACCACCATTGAATCGCACCAAAAATAGGTTTTAGAAGTAGTTCGTAGGATAGAATCCACAGTTTCTGCTAATCGAGCGCCTAGAGTTGCTCCCAACAATTCAAGTCTTGGGATTGTGGATTTTTTCATTGGAGCAAGTCGAGCTTTAGCTGCCATGAGTTTGACAGTCACCTGTCCTTTGAATTCACATCGTAGAAAGGCACATGCAGCGTAAGCGTAGGCAGAAGCATCCGTGAAGATGTGCACCGTGAAATCATCGTAATTTTCAGCAAACAATCGTCGAGATATTGCACATTTAGACATGAAATGCATGGTTCTCTCCCAAAGTCTATATTTATGTTCAAGTTCTACAGGCAACACCTCATCCCAGCCTATTTTTCCTCTCCAAGCTTCTTGCATAAGCAATTTTGGTAACAATAAAGCTGGAGCCGTAAAGCCAATCGGATCGTATACACTGTTGATCACAGATAGCAGTACCCTTTTTGTAACTGGCTTTCCTTGGGTGCAATCTATATTTGACGGTAACTTGCAAGAGAGTTCGTCGCTGATTACATCCCAACTCAGGCCAAGTACCATTTGTTTATCTTGATCTTCCTTAGAGTCATTAGAAGCCCAACAGCGCAATTCAAATGCGCCTTCTTTCATTATTTCTATGGATTGCGATTTCAGTTGTTCCAGTTCTGTAACGTCATTAACACTCGTAACTAAATTGTCCACGTAAAATCCTTCTTTTAAATGACCAATTGTCTTCCTGAGGCTCCCTGTTTGGAATTTTTCTTGTTCTAGATGGTAACTTATAGTGGCATTCAGCAGAAAAGGGCTGGAGGAAACGCCGAAGACTACTCGACAATGACGATAAATTCTTATTTTCGAGCATTCAGTGTTCTCCCACCATAAAAATCTTAAGACATCTCTATCTTCAGTTCTCAAACGTATCTGTAGAAATGCCTGTTTCACATCTGCAATTACACCTATGGCACCAGAACGGAATCTTAATAGTAAAGGCAGTATTTTATGTATAAGACTTGGGCCCACACTTAAGCATTCATTCAAAGAGGCATATCCCGGTTTCTTGAACGAAGCGTCGAAAACTGGGCGAACCTTCGTGGTATTGCTTGAGGGCTTAATGACAGGTCTGTGAGGTAGGTAATGGACTTCCTTGGCAGGCTGATCTAATGCGACAGCTTCTATAATACCTTCTGACTCCCACTGTTTAAATACATTATCGTAGGCTTCAAGGTAATTTTCGTTTATCAAACGCTTAGTTGCTGTACGAAGTCTGGATTCTGCTGCGTCGTATTTATCACATAGAGCAGGATGTCCAGCTAGCCATGGTAAAGCCACTTCATATCTTTGATCTTCACAGAGCCTAATTGTTTCCTTAAAATGGGTCAAAGTTTCTTCTTCAAGAAGGCTTTCATTTTCCTTCTCTATGGGATCTGTAATGCCCAAAACTTCCAAGTCCCACATTTTAGGCACGTCCATATTTTGTAAGCTTAATGTGACTAGGTTAACAACTTCCTTTTTCTTTCCCAGTCCTAAAATTGTCCAACCCAGCAAGGTCTCAACTGCAGATACTCCTGAAGATAATACCTCTATTCTGCCAGTCAAAATGCTTCCAAGTATATCAGCTCCCAGAAGAACTCGTATAGGTGGTGAATCTCTTCCAACATCTGTAAGTTTTATTCCTCGGAAGAAAGCTCAGAAAGCAATTTCCTGTCATGTATTCTAGGCAGGGTTGAGCATATCTTTTGTTGCTCGAGAAGAGACAATGGAGTTGAATATTTGCGATTTAAGCTTTCTACGTTTACCATGTATCTCTTATGCTCAGAAGCAGGGGAAATTCCTCCGCCAAACAGTCCTTGAGAAAATATCTCTCTTCCAGATGGAGAAAGGAATAGTTCTGCAGCTAAATTCTTTTCTATATAGGACCGCTGAGATCCATCATCCAACAATGCTCGAGCACACACTTCCTTGTCTCTATTTCGTAGTCTGATCATAATAGTTTTGAGATATATTTCATGTTCAGAGGGAAGATTTGTTAGCAATGTTTCTGTAGATCTCTGCTCATTATCGGCTGTTCTGTCCTTAGGCGAAAAATTACTTTCCTTTCCCTTGCGTAAATCTGGGCAAAGTAATGGATAATGTCTCCGTTTGCAAATTAAGCATCTCACACTACTATGACACCTTTTTGCTAAATGTCCAACCTTAAGGCAAACGAGACAGCATCTTTTCCTTATAACTTGCGCTTTCCTGTCCTCATAGCTCATATCAAATAACTTTTGACAGTCTTGACTTAAATGAGGGCGGTCACAGAAAATACAATTAAGTTTTGCACCAGTTGTACTTGAAATTAACGTAGCCGCAGTGGTTCATCTTTATGGACCGATTTCTGACAATCTTTTCGTATAGCACCACCTCCCCTATCTTTACCGAATCCTTCACGAGCTAAACGTATCATTTCTTCTGATTCGACTTCATGGCGTAAAAAGCACATAAGTTTTCCCAGGGATCTCTGACTTGTAGCATCATCAGTACTTTCTGAAATTCTACTCCTTTCCCACGCTCGCAGAACATTTTCTGGCAAACATGACTCCACCAATGGCTCTAGAAAGTCGGCAAATTTTTCTTTTGTGCGGCCTAAGCTTTCCAATGCTCTTAATTTTGTTTCTAGCATATCGTAGAGGGTGGCTAAATCAGGGCATTCTTTCCAGTCGTAGCATTTTTCAGAACCAGTGAAAGGAGATCGCGGACATATATTTGCACTAAGAGATCTTCTCGGCCAAATCTTAATTTCAACTGTTCGACGGCCTTTGGATAATTTTCAGTTGTTATTGGGAAACTGGAAATTAATCTAGCAGCTCTCGAATCAGGCACCATAGACTGGTATAAATATTGGAATTTGTCTATAGCAGTCAGTTCCTCTGAGTCATGAATTTTTGAAAATATACTCCAAAATGTCAAAATATTCCTTAGGATCACCAGAAAACATCTTTAATTCAAATTTAGGTAATTTTAATTTTACCACATCAAGCTCTGGAGGACTTTCCAAAAAGATCCGAAATCTTTATTTAATAGCGTTTCTATCTTGGATTTAAGCTCAAGAAAATTATCTCTATAATCCTCGGCCGCCTGAAAATCACTTTCGTATTCGGCAGCAGTTTCATTGTTTTCTAGAAGTAACGACGAAATTTTATTCTGAATCTCATCTAAACGTAAGAATTTATCTTGTAACTGAGACTTGACTGCGCGCACTTATCGCCATCCTTGGCGTCTTCTTTCTTCGCCAAACATTCCTTCAACTTGTTCGCCGTAGTCGTAAATGAAGTTCTTAACGACTTTCGTTTTGTTTTCAAAGCATCCATATTCACATGAAACTTAAAATAGTTTCTTAAAATAATTCGTAATAAATTCTTAATGTCTGTTTATAAAGAAGAACGTAAAGTGAATATATTTTCTGAAACTTAAATCACTTTCGTAAACTTCATATCGTAACTCATAAACAGTAATTTAAATTATTCGTAACCTGTACATTTTTATAGTTCAGAAATCTTCGAAAGCAGATTCTGTCCTGTCGTCGGACGCCACTTTATTATGACTGAAGACGATCTTTTTCTTATAACTATTTTATTTACCTTATGTACAGGAGCAATATCAAAAACGAAACATGGATGAAATTCTACAAAAACAAAACCTCTCTGTTGCCAGTACGCTAGCTGAATAACAAGTTACATAATTAGAAAAGACAACAGGAAGTGTGAAATATAAAATGATGGCAACAATACTTGAGTCAGGAATTAAAATACAATTCCACAATTTTAA